>JAJOZX010001200.1:477500-940000 GCA_023014485.1 Bathynomus jamesi | reverse complement strand
TAAAACGGTGTAAAACGGTGTACATGTGTAAAATTGGAGTTAAAACAGGTGTTTGCAGAAAAAAGAAATGTTTGTATGTTTTATTTCAAACTAAAAAACAGTGCAGTGTCAAAAAACCTTAATAAGCCTACACAAAAGTAGCAAGTCCTATAATTAATTATGTTAGAAAGCTACTCGAAAATTTCACAACGACCTATATCACAACACTCCCCCCCCCAAATGATATATTTTCTCCTACGCACAGAAAAGCGTCTCTATTATACTGGTTCCACCTCCATACCGACGACACGTGGTTCAGCAATTAGTAACTGCACTCACAACTCGATACAAGTACCACCCAAGCAGAAAGGCGGGTACCCTGTTTTACCCGAACACCCCGTTTTACCCCACTCTCCCCTATGTACAATAGGGTGGAGCGAAATACACTTTTTTCAAAAATCGAACTTGGATAGTCGGAAAAAGGTGCCATTTGGTGTAAAAATAATCACTGTAAAACATCATTGCAATCGGAGTTCATTTTCAGGTGCCCCCGAGACGGTAAAGTATGCTAAAATATGTCATTTATTATATATATTCAAGAATTTGTACAAGTCAATATATTTCAGTAGTTACTTAGCGGTAGTGATAGATACATCAGATATAGATAGATACATCAACATCACCACTCTCTCTCTCTCACGGACTCACTCTCTCACTGACTCACAGCCTGACAGCAGGGTTGCCAGGTGTGGCTAAAATTAGCCATTTGGGCTAATTTCAGATGTGGCTAGCTAAAAAAAATTATAAGGACTAGCCACTCGTTTTTTGGGCTATTTTTGGCTAATTTCAGTTTATTTACCATATAAATTTTTAGCTTAGAAAAAATTAACTTTTTCTACAAAATTTTGAGTCTATTTGTCTACGCTTTTCAGAAAATAATGTATTCAATGTTTGCTATCAGTGTTGTCTTTTTAGTCTTTTTCAAACCAGATTTGGTTTAAAAAATTCAGGTCCTCGGGCCGCCTCTAGTCATCTCTAGTGGCAACTGGCAACTTAAAAGTTACCAAACAGTGGTGCCAGATTGGGCTACAAGTAGCGGATTACGTTACTTTTTTAGGGCTGCACGCTACTAGTTTTAAGATTTGGGCTACCCGCTACTTTTTGGGCTACTTGAATAATTTTGGGGGCTACAATACGCAACTTTTTTATTCGGAATTTTCTGTTCAAATTCAGAATGCGTGCCAGGTCGGTTGCACACCCAATATTTTCCATTATGAACACTATATTTATATACACTATGATGCAATATACCTTTGAGTTTGAGAACGTAACTGAACGTTTTTCGACAACCGCAATCTGTGTATGATGGTCAGTAGATTCTGCGCATGTTACGTAACTGAACTGTCTGAACATGTTTAAGACATGTAGATTCTGCCGCCTGCCCATACCAAATGCCATTTAGTTTATCATAGAAACTGGTTGAGTGTGCACGTCTCTACCAATTTTTAATAAAAGTATTTAGCATTATAAGGATGTCATCAATATTTATTAGAAGGTAAGTCTTCAATTATTTACTCATTTTATATTTCTTATTTTAATTTTATCATTTAAAAGTAAGTATACATTATGCAATCGATTTAAAGAAAAAAATTCACATTTTGCATATATATATATATATATATATATAGTTATATATATATATATATAGTTTAGATTGATATAGAGGACTGGCTAATTTTGGCTAATTTGGTTCTCTCATGTGGCTAAAAATGCTTTCGAACACCTGGCAACCCTGCCTGACAGGCCAGTGTTCACCTGGTAGTGACAGAAGACGGTGCTATTCGTTCTTCTTTCAAGATGCCGGACTCGAGTAGACCATCTACCTCGCGCACGCAAACTTGTGCCCCATTTTCGGCAGTGGTAACGACTTAAATGAGAGTCAACTTCCAACTTATAAAGACGTGATGAAGTGTTTTCTCTGGGAAAGGTATCGACTAAAGCAAATGTCAAATAAAGATCCTTCTGTAGATGTCATTGCGAAGAATCTTACAAAGAAAATAATCGATATTTACTCCAAAGCATCTATCCCAGTGCTATCAGAGAAATGTATTTTGGATATGTTAAAAGTACACCACAAGAAGTACCGAACGATATTAAAAGGATTCAAGGGGCGGCAGGAAAATGAAAGTTATAAAGAGAAAATAAATAAATAAAAAAATGAAGCTAAGAAATTATTTGACATTGCTGCATGCAAGTGCAAGTGTTTTGAAAGATGCTCTTGTACGAAGGCTTCCAAAGTCCCTGTTTTAGAACGGGATTTCTTGATGGATCAACGAACAGAGCGAAAAATGTTCATCGGAGTAGCAGATATTGAAACAACACGAAGGCTACAAAAAAAGGCAATTAGAAAATCCCGCAGCCTGAGAAGCCTAGCAGAAGGTACATCAGAGGCAGTTGATTTATCAGAAGAAACGTCGGTCTCAAGTGCTGAGACGTCCTCTGATGAATGTGATGATAATTATATTCCTCCCTAAAAAAGGCAGAAAAAGGAGCAGAAACTTACGGAACAGAAATCGGTTTTATCTGCCTTAGCTTTGGCGTGCGATAGAACAGGAGTGTCTGACCGCGCAGCTGCCTTGATATCAACCTCCGTCTTGTAAGATATTGGCATCATTTCTGAAGAAAATTCATCCAAAGTCATAGATCGAAGCAAAATACGACGGGAGAGGAAACGCAAAAGAGAAATAGTACAAAAAGAGGCAGCAACAAAAAGTGAAACCGCCATCGAAAGTATCTATTTCGATGGTCGCAAAGATACAACAATTATATCGGAAAAGAAAGGTTGCAAATTCTACCGCAAAAATGTTCTTGAAGAACATATTGCTGTTATTGCTGAACCTGAATCAAAATTTCTTGGCCATTTCTCACCAACAACAGGATCAGCACGAAACATAGCTACAGGTATTTTGATGTTCCTAGACGAGAAAAAAATATCGACTGAAAATATTACCGTAGTTGGATGCGATGGAACAGCCGTCAACACTGGCACCAAGGGCGGTGTTTGCACATTACTTGAAGGAAAACTTGGAAAACCTTTATAATGGTTTGTTTGCCAACTACATGCAAATGAGCTCCCATTGCGTCATTTAATTCAACAACTGGATGGAAAAACAACGGGTCCGCGCGGCTTTACAGGTGTAATTGGCAAACAACTTCAAGACTGTCACAAGCTCCCTTTGAAAGAACTCTTACCAATTGATTCAGAGATACAGTCAGTCGATTCAGAGGTGTTAAGTTCTGACCAAAAATATCAATATGATATTCATAAAGCTGTTTCAACAGGAAATGTTCCTGAAGATTTGCCTCCCCGTAATCCAGGAAAGATGTCCCACTCTCCATGGTTAACAGCAGCAAATCGAATACTCCCTTTATATATATCAACAGAAGATCCAACAGAGAATCTGATTGCCATTGTTGAATTCATAATGAAAGTGTACGCACCAATGTGGTTTCAGGTAAAATCAAATTCATCTGTCGTCTATGGCGCTAGGAATGTTTTCAAAGCCATACAACTATCAAAAACTCTGAAAAAAGAAACTGCGAATATAATTCGTCCAGTTATTCAAAGAAACGCATATTTCGCTCATCCTGAAAACATCCTTCTATTAGTGCTGTAAGGTGAACGGGAATATGTACAAGAGCTTGGATGGCGGAGAATCAAGAAAGCCAGGGAGGAAAAGAAAAGCGAAATTCGTCACTTTAAAATTCCCGAACAGAATTTTGACTGCAATGATTACACCGAGATGACCAATTGTCAAAGCACTGAAGTAACTGAACCTCCTTTGACAATGAGCCTAACGGACAGTGAAATAGAAAAACAATTAACTGAACGAGGCAAGCTTGAAATCAAGAAGTATCCCTACCACACACAAGCAGTGGAAAGAGTAATTAAATTGGTAACTGAGGCATCATCTTCTGTTTGTGGAGTGAAATCTAGAGATGGATTCATAGGGGCCAGACTTGCCTCAAAGAAACTAATACCTAAATTTGACACCAAGTCTCAGTACTCGTTATAAGATATAATAGCAGAACTCGTTGACATCTTATTAGCAATGTTGATGATTGATTAGAAGTGCCTTGCTAGGTTGGGTGGTTGGGCTGGGCATGGGTGGAACTCGATATACAGCCACCTCCTCGCGCTGAGTGCTGGGTTATTCTACCTTATATACTATATAAGTCAGAATAAGCAAAGAGCTGTATGGAAATAATGGTTCTTTGAGCGCCTGGGGGGCACCTCAAGATAATTAAAATTGTTCATTCTGTAAATTCTATATGATGATTGGACTTATAATGAACCTAATATAAGCTACCGCAAAGAAGGGATGGGTTTCTTAAAAAATGAAAAAATATTGAAATCACCTAATTTAAAAAAAAAAAAAAAAATTCTATGCCCTGGGGGAACCTAAAAGACTTGTCCAAATGGTTTCAAAATTTGCATGCCTTCATTTAAGACCATTTGGTTTTTAAGAAAAAGTTGAAAAAACGGCCATTTTCGCTCCACCCTAATGTACAGTATATGTTGAACTGAATGAGAAACTTTTCCAAACAGTTGCATGAACCTTTACAAACCTAACAACACATGCACAAGCTTACCTATCTACTTTCATCTGTCTGTCTACCCCTCTGATTGTTTACCTGTTTATCAATTTTCCTTAAGTCTGTTTATATTTTACCTGTCTGTTTTTGTGATTGTGTCTGTCAATCTTATAAGTGGTCCTTTTTTATTTCGTTTCTTTCTTACTTTTCCAGTTTTTTCTTGCTATTTAAATAATAATGACTGAAAAGGGCGAGACGAACATGGCCTATTGCGCTATCTCTTGCATTAATATTAACGAGCACCATCGGAATTCGAATCCCCGACCTCAGTGTCCAGTGTCCTTCCTCCCTTCGCTTATAGAGAAACGGTGTTACTCACTGAGCCACTAACTCTGTTAATTAATTAAAGAGAAAAAGAAGGAATATATTTGGCAAATAGGTCACGTGCAAATAGTTGTTCAACTATTTTTGTAAGGCTTTGTTTTCTATGTGCCGCTTCATATACTATTTTTATTATTTTTGTTTCTGTTTACACTTATTAGTTGTTTATTTATAATACTAGTGTACCCGTGCCGTCAAGAATGACGGCAAAAAAAAAATGAACCACGAAAATGGAGACTGCTGCAGAAATAAGAAGACGATTGGCAAGAGAACGACAACGTAGGAGAAGAGCAAGCTTATTCTAAAAATTTATTCCAAAAGCTTTTAATTTATTTGGAATCGTATCAGTTTAATTAACACGTATCATAGTTGATGCAAAACCTGTAAAAAAAATTTAAAATGTTATTAATAAAGTGTATGCTTATAGATATAACACAGCAGCTCAAACAATCTGTATAAAAATGTGAACCTTATCATAAAAATGTGAACCTAGTACAGTTCCCGCCGCTTCGCTGACGGTTAGACAGGCTAAACTACAAAAAAAGAACCCAGCCGTGAAAATTTTGAGCTTCACATTGTGTCAACATTTCTGAATCTGGTATCTCCCAAAACCTCCTCACCCCCATTCATACAACTTGGGGGCTAACACCCTCCCCCATTACCCCCACCCCTCCCCATTACCACACCCTCCCCGATTACCCCCACCTCCACCCTTCCCCCATTGCTAAACTACAGAAAAGAACACAGTCATGAAAATCTTGAGCTTCACATTGCCACCCGTAATACAATTTCTGAATTTTTTTGTTTCTCACAATTTCTGAAAGCGTGACACAATTCTGCAACAAACAGACAGACAAACAAACAAACAAACAAAACTGGGCTATTATTATAATGTAGATATTTCGTTTCTTGGTTTAATGTCTATTTGTTCCAATGTTTAACCTTCCCTAATGTACTAAATTACTTTTTTTTAATGTACCATTCTTCATTTATGTAATTCCTTCCCAGTAATATCCTTAGCTTTTATTTATTTATTTATTCTTCTAGGCTAAACTGGAATGGACCTTAGGATCTTTGTTTGCCTGTAACTCCTTCTTCTTCTTCTTATTCTTATTATTATTATTATTATTATTATTATTAGTACATAAAATGTGTCCCTTTAATTCGTTTTGGCCTTTCGAAAGCATTAATTTGTTTTCATTATCAATTCGAATAATAATCAGTTGTTCGGAATTAAAAACAAGTGAGCCCATTTTAATACATTATTTGTAAATTTAGCTTTATAAAGGTTTCAAAAACAACATTAAAGTGCTTTATTGAAAGAGTTAAATGCGGTGGATGAAAAATGTTTGAGATTTCACCTTTCACGAAGGTCGTCTTCACGAGACGAGACCATTAATCAAACATTTGGTTGTGAATTCAGAAAAAATAGTTGGTTGGTTGTTCTTTAACAAAGCTCTCGTACCCAACGCCTCCACACAAATATGCATTCAGTAGCCAAAAGATAATATCATATGCGCCTATATTGAAAATCAAAGGAATAAAATAATATTCGTTTTAAACGAATGTTCAGGATCGACCTTTGTTGGACCACCCTGCAGCATCCCGCCTCATTTTGGGGGATTTTCATGGTACCCATTCATATACCAACCAAAGGAAGGATGAACAGCTGGGTGAGCTACGCGCCGCCTACCTGCGACGAGAATCGAACCCGGAGACCATGGATTCCAGTCAGCGATACTAACCATGCACAATACCACCGAGGCGTGTATATATATATATATATATATATATATATATGTGTGTTGTGTGTGTGTGTGTGTGTGTATCGCTTATAAATATGGAAAAACATTACACACAAGTTCAATTAATTAACACTACTAAGAAAATACACAAATATGACGGTTCTGAACCTAGGTGTCGCGAATCTAAATTGGGTCTGAGCAATTTTACGGGGGGAAATGCGTATTTGTTCGTTTTTGTAATTATTCATGAGTGATAAATATAGAAAATTTTAACTTTTACTCGGCAGAAAATAATTTTTTTGATTATGTGGTCAAGTTAGACTTTGGGCAGTGGGACACCGGACCTTGGAATCATTGTGAAAATGGGTTGCAATAATTTTTTTTATAAATAAATAAATGTGAAGTGTAAATAGAACTTATATTATATTAATATTAATGAAATGGGTATTACGTATAAGTTTCATTATATTATTTATTATGTAATACGCAGACCTAATAATGTAGGGGAGGTGGGGCAACTCGGGACCTCGAGGCAACTTGGAACATCCCCTTTACATCCCAAACTAGTGCTGCCATCTAGCTTTAATCTATCTTCGTCGGTGCCGACATTGATCAGTGGCCTTGAGACAGCGAATTTTTCATTGATTCATAATTCCAAAGCTGTAGGAACTTATTTCGTTGCTTTTTGTGTGTAGGCTACTTATGGATCAGTGTTTGATTTTCACGTGTCGTCGAGTCTGAAAGTACCTCGTGGTACTGAAATTTGAGAAAAGGGGAAAAGGGAACCTCGGGTTCCGAGTTGCCCCACGATTTTTTTAACCAAAAACTTGCAAAGGTTTTCTCAAATTCTACTTACACCAAATGCAAAGCTAGAACGCTATAAAAAGTGATACAGAATGGAAGACAGAAGGTGAAGATAAATGTTTTTGTATTTAATGGGTCCAAATACTCGTCCTATATGCCTACAAAGTTGTGATTCCCTTACAAGTCCAGAGTTGACCCACTTTCCTCTACATGGAACAAGGAACCTTTCTGGGATATTAAATCTACTATGGTCTAAATAAGTAATACTAAATGCCAAATACAAAATTTTTTCTCTTTCATGATGGAAGCCCATCGGGGGCAACGGGTTATTATGTATGAAACTTTAGTTTTGTTTAAACACTGAAAAAAAATTAAATAAGTTAACTATCTCAAAATGTGCATTTAAAAAAAAAATATCTCGACTTAGAGATAGAATCAAATAGGTTACGCGTTATCACATTTTACTTTCACAAACCTTAAAAACTGTATGATTTCACACGTTTAAAAACTAGCATATACAATGCTACAGAAAACGCACAAAACCATATACTATATACATATGCAGTACATTCCGCTTAATGTGGGCACATCGGTTCCCAGGTGTTTTGTCCATATAAAACGGCTGTCCACAGAAACCGAAGTTCTCGTTTTTTAACATTTATGGAACATTGTTTGCCCTAGTTTTATGCCTACTTTAGTTTGCTATGGATAGAAAACAAAATGCACTGTGCTTTAGCAATTTATATTACAGATATGTATAACTTGAACATAATAAATGCTTTAACAATTTATATTGTATAACTTGAACATAAAATGAGAATGCAAAGTATGGTACTGTATTTTATATTAACTAATGAGAAAAGAACTTGTCTAGTTTCGTTTGTATTTTTGATTTTTCGTTTTGCATTTGTACAAAATTAGCGCAGACATCTAAGGCCGCCTGTGGACTTTCTTCGCTTCCTTTTTGCAGAAAGTACAATTGCAAACCATTTATGAATTTTTTGGCTTCCGTGTGAGATATTTTTTCTGGCTCCGGAGCATCATCATCGCCACTATCGGAATCACTTGGTTTCTGACGTTTTGCGGCAATTTCATCAATGATAGAATCGTCAGTCTTCATAGTCATCATGGCACAACAGATCATCATCTAGGCTAGTATAAGACTGATGGTTTTCAACGCATGTCAAAGTTTCAATTTCGATTTCATCAATTGACTGTGAAGGAGACTTTGTAAATCCAGAATGAGCAAAACAATTCTGGTTTGTTTTATCAGTCATGCACTTCCAACTTTTACTAATGAACTGTACTGCCTGTAAAATGTTTATCTTTGAGCTCACTTCTTTGGCCGTTGATGATGAAGTTAATAGGTTTTCTTCAATTGATTCTAATGTATAGTTCACTAGTTGTTTACGGTAAGCACCCTTTAAATTTTTTATAATGCCCATATCCATTGGTTGTATGAGAGACGTCGTTTTGGGAGGTAGAAATTCCAACTTAATGTTTTTCAAGCATTTCAAATGAGGATGCGCTGCGCAGTTGTCGACAAAAAGCAAAATTGTTCGCGATTTTCGTTGCAGTTCTGCATCCCATTCCTTCAGCCACTCTGCAAAAAGATCACTAGTCATCCAAGCATTTTTGTTAGAACGGTATGTGACTGGTAAACTCTCCATGTTTAAGTTTTTAAAACACCGTGGCATCGCACTTTTACCAATAACCATAAGCTTCCGTTTGTCATTCCCTGACATGTTAGCACAGCATAGGACAGTTACGCGATCCATAGCCTTTTTTGAACCTGAAAGTTGCTCGTGTTTATAAACTAGTGATCCATCGGGGTAGCTCGGTAATAAAGACCTGTTTCGTCTGCGTTATAAACATCGTCAGCGGAGAAGTTGGTAAGCAAGTTAGGCAACGTGTTAATTTTCCATTCATCAGCACTCACAGTATCAGCATCAGCTTTCTCTCCATGAAATTTCTTAAATTTGATGTCATGTCTCGATTTCCAACGTGACAACCAACCATCCGTTGCCTTAAAATCATCATGGCCTATTTTCTCAGCAAGCTCACCAGCTTTATCCTTCAACATAGGACCGCTCACTCGAACTCCTCGTTTTGTAACACTAGCAAACCATTTGTTAAGTGCCTCGTCAACATCTGGATCTTTTCCTTCACGTTTTCTTTTTTGGGAGGTTCCTGGTTTGGCTTCGTTCGAAGCCCATTGTCGTCGTAACTCTTGTTGCTGTTGCAGCAATTTACCAATTGTGGATTTAGGCAGGCCGATGATTTCTGCCAGTTTTCTTATTGGGGTGTTTGCTGGTTGACAGCTGATTTTGTCCAATAATTTAATTTTTTCACCAAGCGTGAGGTCCTGACGACGCGACATCATTCACGGAAAGTTACTCTGCACTGAATGTAAACTAAACAAATAAGCAAAGGTCAGCCACGTTTATATAGTTTATGACGTAATGTGACGTCAGCATGGTGTGACTTTGTAATTAGTCCACAATAACCGGCCCTATGTCCCTTTAAACCGATTTAAAATTAACTGTTTTTTACCATTTGTTTTTGTTCTTTGGCTTTTGTCCATAATATGCGGCTGTCCCTATTATCCAGTGTCCATATTACACGGAATCCACTGTGTGTATATATATATATATATATATATATTATGCAGGAAGGAGGGGCCAAGGGCAAATACCCGCAAAAGCGCCTACCCCCATAGAAGAAGAGAGCCAAAATCAAGGTCCGGGGTTTTCGACATGCCTGGACACTCTGCGTTTGAAAGATGGGAGGTTAGAAACAGGAGAAAACATGGATTGAGGAGGATTGTCCCAGAGTTGACCGGTTGAGTAGATGAAAGATTGAAAATACCGATTAACCCTTGCGTTAGATAGTTGTCCAGAAAAGGAATGGGAAAGTGTCGAAAGTTTGGTGCTGCGTGCTCTCCTTAAAGGAGGAGGTGTGCAGTTAGAGAGTTCAGAAGAGCAATGTTCATTATAATAGCGATAGTAAAGAGAGAGTGAGGCAACATTGAGGCGAAGAGAGAGATTGAAAACAATTAGTAAGAGACAGGGAGTCGACGAGACGAAAAGCCTTTGATTCCACCCATCAAGTACAGCTGTGTAGGTTGAGCCACCCCACACATGAGAAGCATACTCCATACAGGGACGAACAAGATCCCTGTACAGAGACAGCAACTAAGTGGGAGTGAAGAAACTGCGGTACAGCACACCTAACCTCTTGAGAAGCTGTTTTAGAAAGAGAATATATGTGATCTTTCCAGGAAAGATCACGAGGAAAGGAAATGCCAAGAATGTTAAGAGAAGAGGAAGGACTGATTTGTGTGTTGTTGAAGGTAAGGGGATAGTCGTGTGGAAGATTGTGATGAGTAGACAGATGGAGGAACTGAGTTTTTGAGGCATTGAAAGCCACAAGGTTTTCTCTGCTTCAATCAGCTATAGCAGAAAGCTCAGAGGTCAGGTGTCCCATAGCCGTCCTACGCGAAGCATGAAGTGACTGTTGTGAGGGACGCTTTGGGAAGCGGGTGGAGAAATGAAGAGTGGAATCATCGGCATAAGAGTGAATAGGACAGGAAGTGCGAATTAAAAGATCATTAATAAATAAAAGGAAAAGAGTGGGTGACAGGACAGAACCCTGAGGAACACCACTGTTAATAACTTTAGGAGAAGAACAATGACCATCTACAACCGCAACTATATATCGGCCAGAAAGGAAATCAGAGATGAAGGTACACATAAAAGGATAGAAACCGAAGGAGGGCAGTTTGGAAATTAAAGATTTGTGCCAGACTATCAAAAGCTTTTGATATATCTAGCGCAATAGCAAAAGTTTCACTGAAATCCCGAAAGGAGGATGACTAAGAGTCAGAGAGATATGCAAGAAGATCGCCAGTAGAGTGTCCTTTGCGGAACCCATACTGGCGATCTGAAAGAAGATTGTGAGAAGAGAGGTGTTTAAAATCTTCCTATTAAGGATAGATTCAAAAATTTTGGAAAGGCAAGAAATCAGAGCAGTTGGACGATAGTTGGAGAATTGAGAGCGGTCAACCTTCTTTGGGACAGATTGAATGAAAGCGAACTTCCAGCAGGAAGGAAAAAGTATCATATGAGAGACAAAGACGAAAGAGTTTGCCCAGGCAGGGAGTTAGCACAGAAACACATTTCTTTAGAACAACAGGAGGAACACCATTAGGACCGTACGCCTTCCTAAAGTTGAACCCAGATAGGGGTGTGTATATATATATTAGGGTGTCACTTATTTGTATGGTAAGAATTGAACCATCAAGAAGTTTCGGTCTGACCCTCTAGAAATGTGACATTGCACGTAAAAACGCTGATTATGAAGTTTCATGAGAAGATATTAATATTTAGAGGTCGCTCAAGGCCATTAAAATTTTGATGACGCGTCGTTACTTGTCCTAAATTGAAATGCGCTCCCTTTCTATGCTTCACCTCAGTATTATTTCAGTCGCCTTAATGGTAGGATGTGTTTGCATTAGTGTGTGTTATTTTAGTCTTTTAGACCTCCCTGATATCAAAAATAGCATTTTGATTATTTTTATGTATTTAATTTACATATTCAATTAAATATTTTACATATTTAAATTTCATTATTATTTTTATTATTTTATTATTAATTATTATTTTCATTATTTTTACATATTTAATTTACATATTCAATTAAATATTTTACATATTTAATTTCATGCGCCAATCGAAAAATGTTTGCTAGCTTTCTAGCGATTTTGTGTTTCATGAGTATTGCGTCATTTTTCATGATACCTGGCAACCGCAGTTTATCGATTTTTGTTTACATTCATTTAAATATTTAGTTTGTGAACTTTCTAAATTTTTATAATTTTAAGTATTGATTAAAACTTTTGTGTGTATGAATGTGTGTGTGTGTGTGATCATGTGTGAAGGCCGCTTGGTCTCAAACATGTAACTAATAAATGAAATGAAACATTAAATGTTATTTTTAAAATTTAGTATTCAGTTTTTTGCACATTTTAAAATTTAGTTTCAAAGTTTTCATTTAATTTACAATTTTTCACATTGTTTTGCACACACAAAATTTTGTGTGGATTTTGTTTGGATTTTTCATTTCATTATAATGGACTTTAATGTTATGGTTAGTAATAATTCCTATTTCTATTTGTAACTTTGTAGAGTACTATTTGCAGGTATCACAGGACTAGAGACAATGGACCTTTATAAATTTTTCAAAAGAAAAATGTCCAAACTGACAGTGGTTCTACAGAGCATGATGATGAAAGTACTGTTAATCCCAGTAAAATTGCTAGGTTACAACAGGATGAAAATGAAAGTGAAAAAATTTCGTCGCCTTCGGCGCTAGTTCTTGCCTCCCCTACTACTAAAAATCTAAAATGGCTTAGGATCCCGAAAATTCTTAATTAGACCCTGAGAATAATTTCCTTTTAGAAAGGTAACAGTCCAAGGAAATGCTTAATCTCGAAATTAGCACTTTTTTATTCTTATGTTAATACAAATCTGAGCATCCTAATTGCGGTTTGCATTGAATATTATGTTACTAATCAGATTTTTATCATAATTTTTATATTTTTTATAATATAATTTTTATATTTTTATTCATAATGTTTCTTAGCAGTAGCTAGTTAATCATCTCTAACTGAACGATAAGCTTATTTATCTCTATTTCAATTATACTTCTACGATTAGTTCCAAGTTCGCCTCCCCATTGGCAAATTTCTGGGTACGCCACTGCATGGTCATATCTATGACTAGTGTTGATGGACAAGAGAACCCTCCAAAGCGTGTGGTTGTTGACCTGGATAGTCTAGGGCGGGTCGTACTCAGGTGACAACTTGAATCTGAAGGAAATCCTACCATCAGGGGTGTCTAAATTATGTGTTTTTACATGGGGAATTCAAATATGAGCTTCTTTTTTGGATAGGATAACTCTAACCTACATCATTTTGTATTTCTAAATTGCCAATTTTACCCTTTTGAACCCCTTTATATATTACAAGATATAAGGTAAATCATTTATATTGACAAGGCCAAATCAACTTTACATATATTTATTAATAGGTGAACTGCATGTATATCACTGGATATAATTACAAAGATCATTCTCCTGACATCTTGAACTTTGCCAGGTTGCACAAATCCTGCTTTGACTCAGACTTGGACATCAGCTTCCTGCTGGTCTCCTGAGCCCTGATCCCTCCATCCCTCTTTTCCTGTGAGAAGTACTTAGCAGAAGCCTCAGTCACCATTTTAACAACCCTCTCAATGCTTTGTGTGTGGCAAGGCCAGTTGCGCACCTCCATGGGGGTGTTGATGAAGTTTTTACCTCTGAGGTGCTTAGAGAGCAGGTTAGAGGTGGCTCTGACACACCTTCTGACCAGCTGATCAAGTCACCGATGCTGGAAGCATCACAATTGATGTCAGGTGTCCTTCTGCTCCTAACAGAGGAGTCCCCCAGCTGAGTGTCCGGGTCCCCTCTCCCCTGATGGCCAGGATTCTCTCCACCCCTTCAATCCTCTCCTTCTGATCCTCAGAGCAGAGTAGTGTTTGGAGGATGACTTCACTGTGGGCATACCAAGCAGATCTTCTCACAGTTGGCATCACAATATCCAGCACCTCCTTTCTCTGGGACTTGAGGCAGTCCAGCTGAAAGAGGATGTGCCTAGGCCCTTCGATGCAGGAGTGCTTGACCTTCACGTTGAACCAACATGGGTAATACACTCCAATGATGAATTCCACAATGAATTGCAGAATCTTCAGGTTCTTTCCTTTAAGTCCGTGCTTTGACACCCAGAGCCTGAGAAGTCTGTTCGCTGTGGTGAGCCAGCGGCTGTGGTTTACTGGTCCTATCTCTAACAGAGCCAGCCCTGCAGGAAGTACTCCATCCCTGACTGCACAGACAATTTTATAGCCATAGTATTGATCAGTTGAGAGATCTTGAATGACCTTGTCAGGAAGCTTGATCAGTGGAGGGCCAACAGAGATTCGGATGAAGTTTGGATTGATATCAAAGTCTGTAGCAGAATCAAGGAGCTTTCCTATTGGCCCGGATAATTTTTTGTCTGACAGAGTAGGGCCATCAAGGTCAACAATGAGATGGCGCAGGGGAAGTTCAACAGTGTGCAGGTTGCACACCAACCAGACCAGCTTTCTCCCCAGGTGCAGCTCCAGCTTCCGCATTACTCCAGCTTTCACACCAGTGTTGACATTTGTTGAGTCTCCTCCAATGGCCAACAAGGTCTTATCATAACCCCTCTCTTTCAGCCAGGCAAACAGGACCTTAGCAATCTTCTCCGCATGTGACTCCTCTTTAGTTGCTTTCTCTGGGGTAAAGTGGAACAGATAGTAGCTGCCAGGCTCACTAACAACACTATAGTGTTCTTCCTTGATCTTTGCGGGAAAAGATTGGTCACTGCCCTCAGCTTCCATCATCACATTGGTCAGGTCAATCCGCCCATCAAAGAGGATGCAAGAGATCCCCCCCTCCTCCCTGCACTTCTTCTCGAACTGTTCCCCCAGCTCTCTCATCAACTTCTCCTGTGCTCTCTTGACCTTGCTCTTATCAATCACTTTACTTGTATTGTCTTCTGTGATGATTCCTGCGTCAATCAGAGCTGCTGTTGCTATCGCTGCAGTTGGCCTCAGCCCTATGCCAATTGTATCACTATAATATGCGTAGAAATAGCTTTTTCTAAAATATAACAGAATAATACTCGCATGTGAACAGTAACAAAAAAAATATCAGTAGATAATCACTAAATCTATCCCCTCACTGCAAGCCGAGGTGGTAAAATAGCTTCATAAATCATGAGTCACTTCAAATATTTCACAAAACGTTTTAGAATGTTCTGAAACGTTACATTCTAGCCTCTGAGAAAGGTGGCTCAGAAAATGGCCTTATGCGCGCCAGAAAACCGTCAAAATATTTCATATACCAAACTGTATGATAATTACAATTAAGTGGAATGGCACACCTTTTTATTTGAGTATTTAAATATTATTATTATTATATGAATTACATTATTGTGTTTATATGAATTAGTTAGAACAATGCTCTATGAGAGATAACGTGAGCAGCCATGATAGAAAACGTGAGAAGACATATCTGGGGTAACTACAATAGTAAAATAATCAACAATTTAATAATAATCAACTGCAAAATGATGTAGGTTAGGGTTATCAGAATTAAATATTTTCTTCAGAATTGTGTTCTATACACCAAAATATGTCATTTGAACACCCCTCTCCATTGATTTAAAAAAAATGCATAGTATGACCCGCCCTACTGGATACTGTGAAAGAAAAAAGCTTGGAAAACTTTGTAACAAAAAACACAAAATCATTGTTCACGAAGCTCAACCTCTCATATGAATTCTTGGAGAAAAGTGATGAGCAATGGGAAGAGGAGACCATTACCAGACTGCGAAAGAGACTGTAAAACCTCTAACTGTAACAGATGACTTCGCTGAACGTGGAGTTGCTCTCATCCAGGATTTTTCTGGATACCTAACCAAAGATGAAGAACAACCCCAGTTTCTTCTCCAGGTTGTTGAAGACCATCGCGAGCATTGGACATGGGGACAAAAGCATACCTTGAGTGGAAATAATGATTAATCATAATAATTACGGTACTGGTTGATGTTAATATACTTCATCTTAATATTATAATAATGTCTTGTGCACTTCCTGCTAATGTAGGAACATAATAAATTGTTTAAATACATTTGGAAATTGTTTATATTCACACTTTCTGAGAATCTCGTATCCAATATTTCGAAGCCGTTGAGCGACCTCTAAATATTAAAATATCTCCATAAAACTTTGTACACAGTGTTTTTACATCATATGGCATACTTTGATGGGGTCAGAGCACGGAAACGTAAAAGTTGAAAAATAAGTGACACCCTAATATATATATATATAATATATATATATATATATATATATATATATATATATACGCAGAATATTATTAAATTTTAATATTATGGCTGTCTTTCTCTTAATTTTTGCCAAAATATCTTCATCTTTCCTAATATTAAAAATGGTGGTTTGATTTGAGGGGAAGAATTCCATAAATGTATAAAAACATAGGCTACATCCAAAAAACTATTTATTTATTTACTTTAAACAAAGAATATATTTTGATTTTAGGCTAACAGATTACTGTGTTCTAAATTTTCAGCCCCCAATTTTGTTAAAATTAAACTAAATAAGTGATGTTGCTTCTAAATAGATTTCGCTTAAACATATCGGGTGATTATTTAAACGTGTGACACTTCAGAAGGTTTGTATTTTTTTTATTAACTGAAATAAAAACATAAAATTTTTACCGTACCTTCCCATATACATCGGGGAATTAGTACCTTAGTGCAAAACATGCTCTATGTGATCTCAGCTCACGATACTTACACGATACTTTCGACAGAAGAGTCCTGTCCAACAGATTTCCTGCGGTTTATGGTAAAGGAATATCATAGCCACCAACCTCATCAGATTTAAACCTCTGTTTTAAAAGAGAGTGTTTAAACAGAATCTCCACACAATAGAAGAAATGAAAGCATCAAGTAAACAAGATAGTTCTCAGATTTCAACAGATACTCTTGTCCAGAGTACTGCAAAATTTTATTGTTCCTGTTCAAAGAGTTAATGAGCTGAGAGAACATCACACACTCGTAGAGCATGTTTCGCATTAGGGGACTAATTTCCCGTGTGTAGAGACGGTAGAGTAAAAATTTTATGCTTTTATTTCAGTTAATAAAAAAAATAAAAACCTTTTATTAAAGTATCACATGCTTAAAAATCACCCGATATTTGCTTCTTTAAAAGACAATGAGAGGAGAGTTTCTTGCAGCTTAAGAAGCATAAAAATAACGCAGATTTACGTTAAGCGAAAGATAAAAGATAATATATTTTTTGCGAAAAGAAAAAAAAACCATTTATATATTTTGTTGCTAAGCAACGAACTTTTACTAACGCAGAATAAACTCTGAATTTAGCAACTAATTTCGATTATTTCCCACCCAGCGTCATTCCCATTCCCATCCGGTCCACAAATGTAAATGCACAAAAGCGAAAAATCCACATTTCAGAAAAGTGTTTCTTGATTTGAGAAGAATGTCACTACATTCCCACTCGCAGAAAAGGCGCCAAATGGGAATGGCTAAAATTTCCTAACCTAATCTAACTAAACTAACCTAACCTAACCAATCGTGAACCTAATAAACCCAAGTTAACCTAACCCGGACCAAAGTGGGAAAGTCGTGGATGAGAGTGAGAATGACATGAATTGGGAATAAACCATTTTGAAAATGCCTCCTTTGAAATTCTCCCTCTCAGCCTTCTCACTCTTGGGCGCGGAATGAAATGGGAATGACATTGAGTGGGAGTAAACCTTAATTTCCTACAAAATTGCGCACAATTGCGCGCAATTCTCCAACAATTTTCGCCAAGTTAAACACAATAAATGGACATTAATTCTAGGAAACATTTTCAAATAAGTTTGAGTAAAAAATTTAAGAACTCTAAAATGAAACAAAATCGAAGTCAGAAACTTGTTTCAATAGTTTTGAGAAGTTAAAAACAACTGTTAAGCATATTACTATAGTTTAGGAACTAATTTTCCCAGACTTAAATATATTAATTAAAGGTTGTTTATGTCATCAAGTCTCTAATCGCCAAACTTCAGTTTCTTGCTCTAAATTTCTTAGAATTCAATTTCCTCTAAAATATGTTCAATTTCAAACGAAAAAATGGTGCACATTTTTGTGAAAGCATTTTTCAAAATAATTGTATGGATAAAATCGGTTTCGTATACTTATATATATATATATATATATATATATATATATAATATATATACACATTTTTATCTGAATGGGATCGAATATGAAACCCAAAACAAGCATCTCGTCAATAATTTCACTTGAAATGTTAACGAGTATCATATGCAATAATAATAATAATAACACGTATTCTTTCTCCAGTTTTCTTGTTATTCCTTTTACTACGTAATAATAATAATAATATAATAATAATAATAATGTGTTTCAAATTGTGTTTACGTA
This sequence comes from Bathynomus jamesi, assembly GCA_023014485.1. Lineage (NCBI taxonomy): Eukaryota > Metazoa > Arthropoda > Malacostraca > Isopoda > Cirolanidae > Bathynomus > Bathynomus jamesi. The sequence goes on along the minus strand of JAJOZX010001200.1, from coordinate 921,400 downwards.
ATAAACGCACTTTAAATGCTTAAAAGTTTAAGAGGAGCTAATTCAGATTTCAATTTATTAATTTTTTTGGAATTGGAAACGAGCTTTTTTTTAATGTTTAAACTTGGCACTCCTTTTTGGTTACCATCTATCTATCTATCTATCTATCTGCGTATCTATTGCTCTGTCTGCGATATGAATAACTAAAATGAAAGGAAGTATAATGTTATGTTAGTTATATTAAACCAAAGTTAATTATATTAATTATTTAATTATATTAATTAATTTTACCTTCTTTCTCTCTGTTGCAGGTATGTATCTGCATGATCAGGTGAAATCTCAGGTAGGCTGAATTAGTGAGAAGTTGCACGAACGGGTTCGGGAGTCATTTTCTGAAAGCTTTTAGCGATAAACTTATTCCATATCCGAATAAAAGGAATAAAATGGCAAAGGTTGGAGGCTGGATGGAAGTTGGGGTTGGTTTGGGGAGGGGGGGGAGACGTTTCCGTTACCCTTTCGCTGTTATTGTATTAAAAATGTAATTTGGAGAAAGATGCACGCGGAAAAATGTATATTTTGGTTTATTCAAATATGTTGGGTTGGGCGAGGAATTCATTATATATATATATATATATATATATATATATATATATATGTATGGGCTACGTCGTGGCCGATGTCGTAGCACCGCTTCCCGGAGATCAGTGAAGTTAAGCGATATTGGGTCTGGGTAGTAGTTGGATGGGAGACCGTCCTCCACGCCCAGATTATGTAGCGACCCGTGGTTCGGATCCCACGTAAAACTGTAGGTCCCCTCCGTCATATGACCTTAGATGTTGCGAAGGAGGTTAAACAACTCCAATGAAAAAAAATATATATATATATATATGTTACAACTCAGAATAGTCCCCGGAGAAACTTTTGTTACAAAAAGACCGTGCATGAAACAAGGAACTCTTCTGGGAAATTTAAATCCACTATAGTCCGAATAAATAATGGTAAAAAGACAGATTCTAAAGTTTTTTTCTTTTTCAAACGTTCTCAGGGGACCATTCTGAGTTGTAGCACATTAAACGGACGTGATAAGTGTCTTGAAAAGTGGACGTTTAAATTTTCAGGTTGGGGTTTAAATTTTGGATTTTGGCTAAAAACATGATAGTTACCCTTTTTCTTTGATTTATTCGGTCCGACGTAAATGCCACGAGTTTCTTGCTTGTATTGAAGTTCTGAATGTAGCTGTCTTGGTAGCTTTAAACCCTAGACCATGTCCCAAAGTTGAATTTTATCTGCTTAGCAGACAGCTGGTGAAGGAAGCTATATTTTGGGGCCTCTTTGCTAGTGACCCGTTTCCCACGTTGGGCTTCCAAAATGAAAAAGAAAAACTTCAGTATTTGTCATTTACCATTACTTATTCGGACTATAGTGGATTTAATTTTGCCAGAAGAGTTCTTTGTTCCATGCACAGTTCCTGTGTAACACACACACACACACACACACACACACACACACACATATATATATATATATATATATATATACACTCTAAAACAAAACACATTCAACTTTTTCGAGTAGTTTGGTAAAATTTGAAAAGTATTATTTGTTTTGGTTTTGACATCATTCATTATTTAACGAAAAGTGTTTTTTTTTGTTTTCTTTTTAGGTGTAGCAAAAAAGTTTGAAAAAGGAACAGTTTCCCAGAAAAGTTTCTTATTTTAAATTTTGGCTTAGTTTATATCTATATATAGCTGAAGAGAAGAACTCCCAAACACATAAAAATACATTTAGACGTTTCGGAAACCATAGTTTCAAACCGCTGTAACTGAAAAAGTAAAAGCTAAAATTAAAATGACAGTTAAAAACTACAGTTTAAAAATTTAAAATATTTACAAATACAGACATTAAATATGAATATAGAGTCGCCTTTATAACCAACCTAAGGGCCTCGATACTAAACTATACATTGAGGAGTAGTGAAAAAAAATAGTCAAACGGAAAAGTTGGTTGGTTATACTGTATATAATTTAGAGGAAGAAGAAAGTTCATTAAGTTTGAGTTGCTGTATGTAGAGGGATTCCAATATTGCATGATCGTTAGTCTGAGGTGATGTTGAAATTTTAAAATTATCGGTGCTACTATAGTATGCGGTCTACCTACGACTGGTTAGGTTTAGTCATGATATTTTCGTTAAAACTAACGAAAGTATCATGACTAAACCTAACCAATCGTCAAGGGCGATTGACATTGGAATGCAAACGAGCAATTAGTAAACAAGATAAGAAGCTATAATTAAAAGGTAGACCGTCAAATCGTAGGTAGACCGCATACTATAGTAGCACCAAATCATCTAAGTAAAAGGATGGGGATATTGTTCAGAATGGTTTTTAATGGATGAAAATTCCGGTTTTGATATTGGTCTGGATGTTCTGAAGGAAACCCTTCTATGTTTGCAAACCCTCTTAAAACATCTCAAATCCTCTGTTATTTATATTTTCAAGTGCGCTGCTGTAATACCAACTACGTAGGTAAAACGCTTCTACATCTCTAGACTGAGATTCCCTTAGGAATAAGTCTATTATATATATATATATATATATATATATATATATATATATAGTATATATCAGTGGCGATCGGTGACAATTATGTATAGGGAAGCATGCATAGCCTATTTTATATATATAGGAGGAGGGGCGACAAGCTTGACCTTCGCGAAATGAGAAGTCATCGCGTGGAACCTTTCTCTTTTAATTGAGTTAGAAGTTTCTTTTCAATAGAAAGGAGTGATAAAGAGGAAAGGCGGCCTTGCCCCTGTGAATTTCTAAAATAGGTTTTATCCTCTTAAGGGCAGAAAAACTTCGTTCGGCGGATGAACTGCTGGCAGTAATAATTTTTTTAAGCTAGGCGTAGGCCTACCAATTTTAATAATGTCTCGCTTTTCTTCAAATTGTCTAGAACTGAACGAACAAGATAACAAAGTTTCAATTATACAATTACACTTATTACACGCCATCATTATCTGCAAAAGAAATAAAAAGACTGCATAATCCAGCCAAAGTTCAAATAAATAACTGAACCCTGTTAAAAATGAACTCGAATTATATTTGAATTTGTGCACTTGTGGGGGGTGAGCGAAGAGGGCGGGGGGTGGAAGGGGATGGGCAGTTGACGAACGACATTAACCTCAATATAATAACTTCACTTTGATTTACTCATAATTAAGCAAACTCTAATTACAATTAGCTTGTATTTCTTCTTCTAAAAATATATTTGGTAATAATTGCCAGTTATTTAGTCATTTAATGTTATAAGCTCATTAATTAAGCGCTTTAAAAGGATCCCGTTAGCATAATAGTAAGAATAAGCAACTAAGTTGCTTCCACGATCCACGTTTTGCCTAAAGAAATGAATGCGTTATGGGTCTGTGTTTCCATTGGTGAATATTTTTTATTCTTTTAAGGCATAATATTAATTCATCCCCAAGTATAGCGATCAATAATTTTATTGTATATCATTTATTACATTTTCACTATCGTATAAGCCATGAAATTATCTGTGAATTGATAAAATTTTTATAAAACACGAATATAGTAAGTCAAACAAAAGAAGCAATTCTCAAGGTTGCTTCCACTGGCGCCCGTCTCGACGCAACAAAATTATTGCTCTCCCCCTCCTTTTTCAATGCACTGATTTGGATTTCGAGCTTTTTGTATTAAAAAAATATTTAAAAGAAGTATAGCCTAGTGATAATTCATCACAATTTTATCGTCATTAATATCGTTTAACAGCGCTTCTAACCATTTAAGTGGAGAAGCAATACTTCCATTGCTTCCATGGACCGAACGCCACTGCTATATACTACAGTGTGATGGTACGCGCCGGTACGGCGTACCGGCACCTTTTTTTCAGAGCGACGTTGACGCACGTCCGCTCAAATAAATTAACGCTCCCATCTCGACTGACTCATTTGGCGGGAACAAGAAAGTAATAACCGGCGTCTATAAATGTTAAACATTCTAATTTTTATTATGTATTTTTATTTTTATTATCAACTTTTTTATTAAAAGTTCATCACAAATTCAATAGAGAAGCGGGGGGGGGGGGGGGGACCTCAGGAAAAGGGTGGGAGAGGAATTTTACAATTTACCAAGATATGAGTACCGGCACCCCTTTTTTTTTTTCACAAAAAAAGCACGGTGTGTGTGTGTGTATATATATATATATGGAATAACACGCAACACCATGCATGTTTTTTGTATGAAACAAAAATGCCCTCTCGTCGTAGTGTAAGGGTACCCCTCGCGACTCCTACTCAGGAGACCCCCCGGTTGGAATCCTGGTGTGGGAGCAGGAATATATATATATATATGGGATGAATTTCACAATTAAACAAGTGAAATGAATGAATGCTGCAAACCCAGAACGAAAAAGAAAAACGATTCCAAGGCCTTTCGTGTATTCAGAGCTACACCTCGTCAGGAAATGAAGAGAGAAGGCAAGATGCCCATAAATATATACAACGTAGCGGAAACCAAAACAATTAGCACATACTCAACAAGAGTTAATGAGAGGCAAAAGGAATTTTAACAAGATATTCTCAATTTTATACATTCCCGTACTGTTATTGAAATTGTTTTTAAAATGAATAAATGCACATTCTAGAATATTTCTTTCTATTATATCTCTGTTTTTAACAGGCGCTTTAGAACTATCCCACTTGATGCTATGATTACATCTATACATATGGTTAAACAAAGCATTGGAATTATTAGCTGTTCTACACGCATATTTATGCTGTTTTACCCTAATATCTAACGTTTTACCCGTTTGGCCTATATATACTGAGTTACATTGTGTACATCCGATCGAATACACACAACCAACAACATTATCCGGGCTTTTCTTTATTAGGCGTGATTTAACAGTATTATTATACTTAAAGACTACATTCATGCCAATTGCTTCAAGTAAATTCGAAAGATATTGAAAATTAACATGGTAAGGTCGGCTAAGGATATTTTTACACTCAAATTCCTTTACAATTACATTATTATAATACCTATTCTTGGCTTTCCTAAGACAGTTATCTAAAAATGAAATAGGATAACATAATTTAGGATCAATATTCATGATATTGCATAACTCGGAATCTAAAAATTCAGGACTGACAACTCTCATTGCTCTAAGAAACATAGCAGAGAAAATAGAGGATTTAATCGAGGGATGATAGTCAGAATAAAAATGCACATAAGAGTTATTATTAGTAGGCTTGCGATAGACTTCAAATTTGAACTGATTAGAACATCTCCAAATTTTTAGATCCAGAAAAGATAGGCTTCCATCATTTTCTTTTTCAACTGTGAACTTAATAGGTGGGACTAAATTGTTGAGCCTACCAAGAAATAAGTCAACATCCAAATTATTAGGCCAAAGCCATAAAATATCATCTATATACCTGTACCAAACCAGGTTAAAATTAACAATCGTAGGCAAAATTCTACTTTAAAAAAATTCTATTATAAATTAGCTAGTACAGGTGAAAGGGGATTTCCCATCGCCAATCCAAACGACATAGCATAAAACTTATTTTCAAACTGAAATTTACAATCTTTGACACAAAGCTTAATTAACTCAATAAGAGTATTGTGTTGAACAGGGAAAGAATATTCAGGGATCTTATCTTTTAAAAAATCAAGTAGGTCATCAACAGGGACTTTTGTGAATAACGAGCATACATCAATGCTTACCAATTTGAAATTAGGGTCATTAGGAAATTTCAGTTTGTCAATAAGATCCATGCTATTTACAATATGTGACTTAGAAATAGAGCCAACAAACGGCGTTAATAAACTAACTAACCATTTAGATAGTTTATAGGTTACGGAGCCCACTGAGCTAACAATAGGCCTCATGGGATTATTAACTTTGTGTTTTTACTAAACCGTACAGATATGGTAGTGACGGATTGATACTGAGAAACTGCTGCGAAAGCCCATTATAGTTATTTTTTAATATTTCTCTTAATTTTTTGTTAAACACTTTATTAACATCCTCGAGTGGGTCTCTATTTAGAGGTTTGTTTGTGTCACGATCACTCAATAACGTATTCATCTTTTCAACATAACTGTTTTTGTCCATGATGACGATCGAATTAGATTTGTCCGCTTTAGTAATATGTAATGAATCATTATTTTTAAGTGTTTTTAGGGCTTTTTCAAACCTCAAAGGATAATTCGATTCATACCTCGTATTAAAAGCACTACACACACACACACACAACCTTTGGTTAAAGTCACCTCATGTATAGATGTAATCATAGCATCAAGTGGGATAGTTCTAAAGCGCTTGTTAAAAACAGAGATATAATAGAAAGAAATATTCTAGAATGTGCATTTATTCATTTTAAAAACAATTTCAATAACAGTGCGGAAATGCATAAAATTGACAATATCTTGTTAAAATTTCTTTTGCCTCTCATTAACTCTTGTTAAGTAAGTGCTAATTGTTTTGGTTTCCGCTACGTTGTATATATTTATGGGCATCTTGCCTTCTCTCTTCATTCCCTGACGAGGTGTAGCTCTGAATACACGAAAGGCCTTGGAATCGTTTTTCTTTTTCCTTGTCGGTTTGCAGCATTCATTCATTTCACTTGTTTAATTGTAAAATTCATCCCATATAATGGAGCCCACGCGTGTCCTCTTCACTGTTGCCTTTTTTACAACCATATTCCCTTCTCTCCGATCGATTTTTAGAAGTTACCGTTCTGCTATTTCTCATGCACATTCTATTAAGAACCAATTCGATTTCCTTAGGAAGTGTTATAGTGAAAAAGTCATCCCAAAATCCCTGCTTGGAAGGCGATACCGTATGTTGGACGATACACCGTTTGGTGACACCGAAAGAATTATTTTAAAGAAACATATTAATATAGCCCACATCGAAGTGAAGAACGCCTTCAGCGAGTCCGAAGTAAGAAAAAATATTTTTTTTTCCACCGTTCCTCATGCGTGGAGAAGTACACTTTTGGACGATATTTACAACAACTTACGTAGAAGATGCAGAACTCAGAACAGAAAATTAAACAATAGACTGTAGGATTTAATTCGTAATAGTTACTGGACTAAAAAAAAGTGATTTTAATAATATTAACTTTTCGTCCCATGAGCTAGACTTCAATACGAAATGTGCGTTAGGTTTTGGGTTAGGATTCTCAGTCCCAAAAAAGCCCAGCAGTTTACTGGTTGCTAAGTCTTTTATTAATTTTGAAAAACAGTAATATATCCGAAAGTAAGGTGACTTTAGCCAAAGGTTGTGTGGATAGTGCTTTTAATCCGAGGTATGAATCGAATTATCCTTTGAGGTTTGAAAAAGCCCTATAAACACTTAAAAATAATGATTCATTACATATTACTAAAGCGAACAAATCTAATTCGATCGTCATCATGGACAAAAACAGTTATGTTGAAAAGATGAATACGTTATTGAGTGATCGTGACACGAACAAACCTCTAAATAGAGACCCACTCGAGGATGTTAATAAAGTGTTTAACAAAAAATTAAGAGAAATATTAAAAAAATAACTATAATGGGCTTTCGCAGCAGTTTCTTAATATCAATCCGTCACTACCATATCTGTACGGCTTAGTAAAAACACAAAGTTAATAATCCCATGAGGCCTATTGTTAGCTCAGTGGGCTCCGTAACCTATAAGCTATCTAAATGGTTAGTTAGTTTATTAACGCCGTTAGTTGGCTCTATTTCTAAGTCACATATTGTAAATAGCATGGATCTTATTGACAAACTGAAGTTTCCTAATGACCCTAATTTCAGATTGGTAAGCATTGATGTATGCTCGTTATTCACAAAAATTCCTGTTGATGACCTATTTGATTTTTTAAAAGATAAGATCCCTGAATATTCTTTCCCTGTTCAACACAACACTCTTATTGAGTTAATTAAGCTTTGTGTCAAAGATTGTAAATTTCAGTTTGAAAATAAGTTTAATGCTATGTCGTTTGGATTGGTGATGGGAAATCCCCTTTCACCTGTACTAGCTAATTTATAATAGAATTTTTTGAAAGTAGAATTTTGCCTACGATTGTTAATTTTAACCTGGTTTGGTACAGGTATATAGATGATATTTTATGGCTTTGGCCTAATAATTTGGATGTTGACTTATTTCTTGGTAGGCTCAACAATTTAGTCCCACCTATTAAGTTCACAGTTGAAAAAGAAAATGATGGAAGCCTATCTTTTCTGGATCTTAAAATTTGGAGATGCTCTAATCAGTTCAAATTTGAAGTCCATCGCAAGCCTACTAATAATAACTCTTATGTGCATTTTTATTCTGACCATCATCCCTCGATTAAATCCTCTGTTTTTTCTGCTATATTTCTTAGATTGAGAGTTGTCAGTCCTGAATTTTTAGATTCCGAGTTATGCAATATCATGAATATTGATCCTAAATTATGTTATCCTATTTCATTTTTAGATAACTGTCTTAGGAAAGCCAAGAATAGGTATTATAATAATGTAATTGTAAAGGAATTTGAGTGTAAAAATATCCTTAGCCTACCTTACCATGTTAATTTTCAATATCTTTCGAATTTACTTGAAGCAATTGGCATGAATGTAGTCTTTAAGTATAATAATACTGTTAAATCACGCCTAATAAAGAATAGCCCGGATAATGTTGTTGGTTGTGTGTATTCGATCGAATGTACACAATGTAACTCAGTATATATGGGCCAAACGGGTAAAACGTTAGATATTAGGGTAAAACAGCATAAATATGCGTGTAGAACAGCTAATAATTCCAATGCTTTGTTTAACCATATGTATAGATGTAATCATAGCATCAAGTGGGATAGTTCTAAAGTGCTTGTTAAAAACAGAGATATAATAGAAAGAAATATTCTAGAATGTGCATTTATTCATTTTAAAAACAATTTCAATAACAGTGCGGGAATGTATAAAATTGAGAATATCTTGTTAAAATTCCTTTTGCCTCTCATTAACTCTTGTTGAGTATGTGCTAATTGTTTTGATTTCCGCTACGTTGTATATATTTGGAGAGCATTTAAATGACTCGATGAACATCCCTTTCACTATTTGGACTAAAACTCAAATTACTTTTACAGTTAGGTTACGACACAAAATGTTAACAAATATAATGAAAGAAGAAACAAAGCATATGGCAGAGTTAATCAGTATTTAGTCTAATGGATTAGTAGAAAGGAACGTGTTCTCGATGATGTAATGGGTGTATGATAATTGAAACATTTTTGCATTCGCCAAACGCTTACTGCGAAATTACGAAATGGATATAGGCCTACACAATGTTTTATGTGCTCTTTCGGAATAAAAGTCGATTATTTTGCTTGATGCGACTCTGAATGTAAATAACGTGGGAATAATGGTTCATAAAGGGTAATGATATGCTGATATCGCATTAATAAGTTCATTATGTAAAGGAATACAATGTGGTTTCATCAAAATGTGTTATTATGAAGTTGGGTACAGAATTTAAATTCTATACCGATTCATCGATTTGTTGTACCTGGTATTCCATGCATTAAAACCAAGCTCACCCACTTGCTCGTCTATTGTTAATTTCATAGTCATCCCCTACCTAAAAGAAAAAAATTAATATACCGGGTGTCCCATTCGAAATGAAACAACTTTGAAACCTTATAATATTTTATTGAATGCTGCAAACAATGTAATATTCACACAGTAAATAGTCAATGTCTTAACGTTTCATATGATATATGTGAATTATACATTAGATACATTGTGTATAGCATAATGTTTCATTTTTTTAAGATCTTCACATGTTCTATGTTGAACAATTTGAAGCTTATATGGATAGAGCTGCGGCCGCTTGCGCACGACTCTATACAGAGTTGAACGAGGAATCTGCAGTTCGACACTGGCACGACGGATGGACTTTCTCGAGCTACTACCAAAGGCGCCGCGCATTCGTTCAATATCATCTTCCGATCTTGTTCACCCTCCAGAGTGTTCCTTTAGAACACTGCCAGTCTCCTCAAATTTCTTGGTCCATGCATATAAGTCTCTTCTGGTGGGTGGTTCCTTGTGAAAGGTTGTACGGAATCGCCGTTGCACCAGAGTAGGGGACTTCAACTCAGCCATTCATAACACATTTCGCTTTTTCTTGTGGAGTAAACATAATTCAGTCTGAAACAAACAAAAAACATTATAACAAAAACTTATCCATATGTTGTAGTAACTGGCAAAGTTTTAACATTCTCACATTAATACTTTAAAAATTACAGAGTTTCAAAGTTGGTTCATTTCGAATGGGACACCCGGTATAATCAACACTGAAAATTCCTATGATGCGCGACTTTTGCGCCACCCTATATATATATATATATATATATATATATATATATATATATATATATTATATATATATATATCGTAAAGAACGACGCTTGTATAGGAGAATATTCCGCGCAAGATGAGGAGGGAGAACGAAACAAATGAAAAAATGAGGTAACCACCCGGGAATCGAATCCGGGATCAAGAGTGGGTGGTTACCTCATTTTTTCATTTGTTTTCGTTCTCCCTCCTCATCTTGCGCGGAATATTCTCCTATACAAGCGTCGTTCTTTACGTTAATTATACTGCGTGTTTGCAGTTAAAATGTATATATATATATATATACACAAACTCAGAATGGTTCCCTGAGAACATTATATGTTTAAACACAGACCGTGCATGGAACAAGGAACTCTTCTGGGAAAATTAAATCCACTATAGTCCGAATAAGTAATGGTAAATGACAAATACCATAGTTTTTTTCCTTTTTCATGATTTTAGCCCGACGTCGGCTAAAATCATGAAAAAGGAAAAAAACTATGGTATTTTTCATTTACCATTACTTATTCGGATATAGTGGATTTAATTTTCCCAGAAGAGTTCCTTGTTCCATGCACGGTCTGTGTTTAACATATATATATATATATATAATAATATATATATATAATATATAATGAAATAATATATACATTTCATCGATGCATTTATAGTTTAAGTGAAAGTATGAAGAGTTAAACATCTTTTCACATAGAGCATCATTCTTCCCATGCGCCCATTTCAGGGTACTTTTACGATAAGAAGGAATTTCAGCTTCGGATTCACTTGTCAGAACATTTACGTTTCTAATGTACATTCTGTTTTATTATGCATTCCACATACAATATCGTTTTACATTTTTAAGGTCACTCACTCACCGATGCCGTGACACACACGTTCGCCATCATTTGGAACATGGTTAAACATGTGAAATGTGAAAAAGACCCTTTATTCTCTGAATACATAAAATTTGGATAAATACCATCTACATTATTACATTTATTGGATCACTTTAACATATTGCTTCCAAGGAACCTCTCTTTAACATATTGCTTCCCAGTGTATATCACTTTAACATATTGCTTCCCAGTGTTAATCACCTTTAACATAATGCTTCCCATTATTTAGGATGAGTACGATAAAAATGTTGGATCACCTGAAGATCCGTCACCCAAGCCTGTTTGAGTTAGCTTTATAAGGCTAACTAACGAAAATATCACGACTTAACCTAACCAGTCGTTAGGTCAACTGTACGCCCTTGACGATTGGTTAGGTTAGGTCGTGATATTTTCGTTAGTTAGCCTTATAAAGCTAACTAAAAAAGGCTGGGGTGACGGATCTTCAGGTGATCCAAAATGTTCGCTTTAATAAAGTAAAGGCATAAAAAGTAAATCATAACATGTTAAAATATTAGATTGAAAGTAAATTTATTAGAATGGTTGCGCTATATGGTCACACAAAGTGACCAACCAACCTTTCTCTTTTTAACATATTGCTGCCCAGTGTTAATCACTTTAACATATTGCTTCCCAGGAGGGATAACTTTAACATATTGCTTCCCAGGAGGGATCACTTTAACATATTGCTTCCCAGGAGGGATCACTTTAACATATTGCTTCCCAGGAGGGATCACTTTAACATATTGCTTCCCAGGAGGGATCACTTTAACATATTGCTTCCCAGGAGGGATCACTTTAACATATTGCTTCCCGAATGCTTTGGGAAGCAATATGTTAAAGTGATCCCATTTATTTAATACAAAATCATTTCAAGGTCACGCACATATTATCGTGGTAATGCGCATGCGTAGATCACATTAATTAAATTTATATGATAATGAAAATAAATAGTAATATTATATAGACATTAAGTTCATGTCTTATTTGTAGTACAACTCTTTAAACAAGCATAGATTTCGGAAGGTAAACATTTAAGGGCTGGGAGAGAGATCGGGAGGATATTTTAGGCGAAGATAAAATAGAATTCCTTTATCATAATAACGTACGTGAAAATGGATCGATCCGAAATTAACTTGGATTCGATATTATTCCAGTTAAACGATTGAAAATTGGATTTAATTACACTTAATATGAGTCGATTAATTTCAGTTCGATTTAATTATGTTCCGTCTACCTCCGCGCCCTCTAGATAATATAACCTACACAATAGTTTCGTACGTACAATTTCTTTGGTTCTGAAACAACACTTCAAGCTCGGATGTATCTAAAATGTGAAGTGGGTATACTGTAAAATAATAATAGTTGCGCACAATTTTCCAGGACTGCTATGACGCAATACACATATGTAATGTTTCCATGGCAACTAATTTAAATGTTAATGTCGTCATGCTTCATCTTTTATATTTAATTATTACTGACGTGACGTGGACACGATTTTTGTATCCAGGTGTGTGTGTGTATATATATATATATATATATATATATGGAAAGGAGTACTGTAGATAAAGAAAGAAAAGTATTCTGATACATTCAAATTTTATCATAAAATAGAAGAGGAAACAATTGCGCAAAGTGACCATTTTAAACCTGTGGTTCCATCATTTATATTTTTTTGCGATGCCATTGGGAGAAAGTATAAAATTTATTGGGGTAATGGAAAGGATCGGATTCTACACTAAATATGTAGTGAAAAATATTCTTTTTGATCCATTCCGTTCTAACATTCACAGCAAACAGTTACAGGCTGATTATGAAAAAGAACTACGGAACCCTAAATTTGCTTTCGAGAAGAACATTCACCATGTTGCCTTACCGAGATGCTCAGCATGTCACATGTTTACCATTCGCGATATATTTTGATTTTTGGAAGGTAAGAATACAAAAACTCGGGTTATGCGCTTATCCTTGCAGCGAATCATTCCTATGTTCTCTAAACTTTCGGCTTCGTGCAATGAAATTTAGTCTTTAGCTTCACTTTATGCTTAAATTTATCCACACGTCCGGTATTCCTTTTGTTTTTTTTGTTCGTGATTATATACATAAATAGTGGGTTTGCATTTTAGATTTTTGCCTGTTCTTGCATACAGATATTATACCCACAATATGGTCGTATTTCTTATAACTAAACATAACTAATTTCAGAGGTAAATTAACCAATTTAATAATCGAGAGATATCCTTTCGAAACTGCTTCATTTACAACTGAAGTTTCCTTATCGTAAAACTTTATTGTCCTACTCAAGCAAATATGCCACTGTGCACCTCACAAGCAAAACGCTTCGTCCTTCTACCAATTAACTGTAGTTACATTTTCATCAACACTTCTTTGATGAACCATAAACATTACAATTAATCTAGATATTTGCTTTGGGTGCCCAAAACTGTTCTGATTTCCTGAACTCGGTTCAGAACTGAGCTGTGACGTCAATCAGTAACGCTCGTAGTACGGATGAATTAACATCTTAGTCCGTTCTCTTTCAACACGAATCTCATGCCTATTTCAACTGTTTCTCCTAATTCATCTGTTTCTCCAAATTCAGCTGCTTCTCGAAATTTCTCCAATTTTGTCGACTGGACAAAGTAAAAGTAGTTCAAATGTTTAAAAAAAAATAAATAAATAACGTGTTTTTTACCGCTTCTAGAAATCCCGTTAACTCCCAACAACTTTATAGCAAAAATTCCTAAATTGTAAGCTGTAAAAATGCCTAATTGTAATTATAAACTCATTAATTGTAAGCTAAAAGTGGTAAAAGCGCAATATATTTTTATTTCACCACTTCCAGTAAAACAAAAAAGTCAGTGGCGACACTTCTTGCAAACATTATGATTAGTTTTGATTAAGGATGCTACGAATGTCAAAAATTGACATACGCGGAATGCGAATGCGAGTGTGAAAATTTGCTGATGTTCCGCTGCAGATATTTGCAACATCACTAGTCTTAGACTAAGGTATACCACATGCGGATGTAGATACGAATGTCAAAAATTTATTCTACTTGCACCAGAAAGTGTATAAAGTATCAGTAAATCCCTGCATATAAATTATAAAATGAAATTCATTGAATGTATAAAAGTGCAATATAATTTATACAAATTATTATCACAAGTTAAATTATATATTTATTCGAAATACGATAGTCATCTGAAGAAAGAGTGGAACAAGGCAGGAAAAAGGGAATAAAACCAAACTTGACTGACTGACTCCCACCCAAACGAAAAAAAATGATCTCTTCGTGTGTGTATCGAGCGATTACGGTAATAAATAACATGACCACGGATTCAAATTCTCACCTTACGTCTCTAGCAACAATTGAAAACGAAGCAATCAGGTGCGATTTTTGGAAAAAAAAAATGCACGATTTTAACTGAATGAATTGGGGCGATAGGAAAATATCCTTTGTATCGAACGTGAAACAAATTACGGGTTTCGGATTCTTTATTGCTTCTCTCCTTTCCTAGTCTAGATTAGCTACCGATTCTGTGCGCTGGTTCAATTCCACGGATCTACCGAAATAAAATCGCAAACTGTCCTACTGGTAATGCTTTGGGGAAGAAGATTTATTCGTTCCCTTTAATCGGAATATTCAACTCTTGATTTTATATACAGTAAACTAATTGGACTTGCAAAGCCGTCGAAACGCGATATCCACACATTCCCCAATGTATAGGGTGGCCACAAAGTCCCTTTGCGTGAAAAACAAGGGCAACATACAGATATGCTATAATTTCACTACAAAGGGACTTTGTGGCCACTCTGTAGATAAGCAAGTGAGGATAACATACGGCCTCGAAAACTAAGTTTATCCAAATTGTTCCTGAAGTTAAACTTTAAATTTTAATAATTTCTACTAGATAATCTCACATAAACGAAACCCATCCACTAATATATATGGACCTTTTCCAGTTTGTGTACCGTTTTTCATATAATTTATTTTTGAGAATATTTTTGTTAAAACTAACGAAAATATCACGACTTAACCTAACCAATTATCAAGGGCGTACAGTTGATCTATTATTAATTATAACATTGTTTGTTTCTGGAATAGTATTTACTAATAGATCAACTGTACGCTCTTGATAATTGGTTAGGTTAAGTCGTGATATTTTCGTTAGTTTTAACAAAAATATTCTCAAAAATAAATTATATGAAAAACGGTACACAAACTGGAAAAGGTCCATATATATACACCTTCAAGGTCCTTTGCTTGGATCACCTGAAGATCAGGGCCCCAGCCTTCCTTAGTTAGCCCTATAAGGCTAACTAAGGAAAATATCACGACTTAACCTAACCAATTGTCAAGGGCGTACAGTTGACCTAGCGATTGGTTAGGTTGAGTCGTGATATTTTTGTTAGTTAGCCTTATAAGGCTAACTAAAGAAGGATGGGGGACCTGATCTTCAGGTGATCCCTTTGCTTTAAACTATAAAAATTATGTTCTATATGATATATTCTTAAGTTCGTAACTATAACATTCTTTGATTTGTCTCAAGTTTTTATATTTTTAACTATAAACTCATGACTTTAATTTAATTAATTCTATCTTTAAATTTCTATCAACGGTGTTAATCTTTTAGTTAAGCGTTCTTGCCTCTTCGAAATCTTCCGCCTAAGTGCTCATCATTCATAAGATGGTGGACCGAAGGGGGAAGGAGTTATCTCCGACGGATTAATCTGCTACCAATTATTTCGAAAGTTAGTATGTCATGAATTTTTCTGTCCTCTTAGTATGTTCAGTTTTTAGCTTTTCTCTGCCCTCTTATGACATCATAAAAACGTGCTTGATTTAAATTGTATACATTGTTTTATTCGTGGTCACTGTGGAAAATATTTTCCACAACGGGCATCAAATTTCTGTGTGACTCATGTAAGGTGATTGTAAACTCGTTTGCGATATTTCAAGAGATGGAAAATACGAATATGACTGCGATAGAGAAAGAGAGATTGATGGGATGAAAAGATGACCAGAATATCATGAAGGAAAATGGTGTAGATGAGAGGGAAGCAAATGAAAAGATTACACGAAAGGAAGATACTATTAGAATAAAAACCCACTCTAATAGACAGAGTTTATTTCCACGACAGTTTCGACGCCCACTGGCATCCTCCTCTCCTGTCTCGAGAGAATGGAATCCAACCTAGGTGCGAATTTCTTAACGGTCGATCCCTGAACTGTTTTTTCCCTCTTGTTTTGTTTCATTTGTGTTTCTGTATCCACCCGAGGAGGATGCCAGTGGGCGTCGAAACTGTCGTGGAAATAAACTCTGTCTATTAGAGTGGGTTTTTATTCTCATATTTTGACCTTCACGTAAAAAAAGTGAAGTTTTTTGCATTTATTGAAGATACTATTGTTGGAAAAAGAAAAGAAACAAATGCAATCTGTGATGTGGTGAAACTACCAAACGAAGATAATTTAAAAAGATCATAAAAACTAAAAACGTAGAAAATATCGTACTCAAATATTATGCAAAAGGGCATTGCAGATACAAGGATGGGCAATGCATCTATGTACAGTTGTACATCCTACTTTACTATGTAACTTTCATTACAAAAATGGATATTGTAAATTTGAAAAAAAAAGCAAGTTACACCACCTTAGTATCTGCAAAACTTATGCAAGATAAGGGAGATGCAAGTCCGGGAAAAAATACAGATAAAAAGTATGGAAAAGAAAAACACCCTCAAAGGAACACAACAATTGAGCAGCCAAAACCATCAGCAAACAGGGTTACCAATTTTTTAGATGTAGCGAACACAATTCAACTACTAAATACCATTCAAGAAATAGAAAGACAATTGAAAAATACGGAGATCTGAGAACCGTACAGAGTAAATGCAGAAAAAATTATACATGATAATGGGACAACAGTATCGAAACAGATAAAGAGGGGAAAAATCTCCGAAGATCACAGGGCAACGAAACATGACCGCCAAGGGATAACGAATCTGAACTACATATAGAAGAAAATGAAAACGAAAAAATAACAATAATCCTAGCCAACATACAGGGCCTAAAACCAAACCATTCGCTGTACAAGGTCACGTACCCAAGGTCACGTACCTGAAAAGACTCGTGCAAGAAAGAAGAGCAGAATTTACATGCCTCACGGTGATCTGATATTATAGTTGAGGACAAGCGGTAGCTCGCTATCGCTCGCGATCGGTGTACAACTTGGCCCTCCGGGCGGGTAGCACTGTGACATATACACCATTACCCCCACCCCTCTCCCCTATTACCCCCACCCCACTCCCCCATTACCCCCACACACAAAAGTAAAAAACGCCATTACCCTCATTACCCCCACCCACTCCCCCAATTACCCCACCCCCTCCCCCACACACAAAAGTAAAAAACGCCATTACCCCCATTACCCCCCCTCTCCCCATTACCCCCCCACACACAAAAGTAAAAAACGCCATTACCCCACCCCCTCTCCCCCATTGTTTGTAGTACAGTACTTGTAGTCATTTCTGCCATATGTTTTTCGTATCTATAAATAGAACATCCTTCTTTTCGTCTTACTATTATGTCGGCTCGAAGTATATTATAGTTGTTAATTTGTATTTCTTTCTTGTCGATACAAAACTCCCAGTTCTCACAGTTCGTCCGGTAGTTCTTCAAGTGAACTTCCGTGAGGCATGTAAATTCTGCTCTTGTTTCTTGCACGAGTCCTTTCAGGTACGTGACCTTGTACAGCGAATGGTTTGGTTTTAGGCCCTGTATGTTGGCTGGGATTATTGTTGTTTTTTTCGTTTTCATTTTCTTCTATGTCTTCTATATGTCGCGCATCATAGGAATTTTCAGTGTTGACTATTTAAATTCTGTACCGATTCATCGATTTTTAGTACTTGGTATTCCACGCATTAAAACCAAGCTCACCTCTCGTCTATTGTTAATTTCGCAGCCATCCCCTACCTAAAAGAAAAAAAATAATATATTATAATCAACGCTGAAAATTCCTATGATGCGCGACTTTTCCGCCACCCTGTACATATATTCAAATTTTCATTTGGCTCCAACTTTGGCGTTAGTTTTCATCCGAGCTCATTATTAATCCATTGCTCCCACGGGTCATTCTTGTTTTATTTTCAGATTTCTAATCATTTACGCTTGTGTTAAAGCAGGGGGAAAGTTTCCATTAAAAAGTTTCGAGAAAGCGCTTTTTTACCGTATACAATGATAATTATCTTTTCGAATTTCACCCGCGTTAGGATTTTAACTCTAAAACTCGAAATGAAATAAGTCAGTAGCCAGTACTATAGGCGCAAAAATACCGAGGGGGGGTCAGGAAGTGGGAGTGGGGTGGGGGTAGTAGGGTAGTGGGGAGTGCCAGTGCCGAGGAGATGGGGGTACCACCACCCAGAATATAAAAAGAATACAGAGTATAGTAACCTAATCTAACCCAACATCCAAACAATAAAAAATTGAATGTAGAGTATAGTAACCTAACCTAACCTGGAAAATAATTTTTTTTACATATACAGTACATGTGTGTGTGACGTCCTAATCAGTACCATCGTGGGGCGAACCCCCGACCTACCTCCCACCTGATGTGATACAGCACGTTCATCCACTGCTACTACGAATGTAGAGTATCGATTCAACAACAATGTCTCAAGCATAAAAGTGATATTACATCATCGGGAGTCGAACTCCCGACCTAAGTGTGAGAGTAAAATGCTTTATATATATATATATATATATATATATATATATATATATATATACACCCGGTGCACAAAAAAAAAACTGACCATGCTAATACAAATGGCTTTATTTAAGTCAAAAGATGAATCTGAGTTACCAAACTTTTTACAGGATTACTTTCGAGTGTCAATAAAATTATTTTAACAATTGTTCGATGTGACTTCCATTTTGCTGAATACATGTGGTCAAACATGGACGCCACTCATCAATGCACCCGTCAGTATACCGCTGTGACACATTGTTCCAACCTTCCAAACCTCGTTCACGCAATTCGTTCACATTTCGAATTCTTTCACCGGGAATATAAACGTTTGACTTCAATGCCTCCCAAATACTATAATCTAAAGGTGAAAGATCTGGACTGTTGGCTGGCCACATGTTTGGCTCAATGAAGTCTTGGGTTTCTTTCTACAGGTAAGCCACAGTTCGTTGCATTGTGTTCTGTGCGCAGGAGCACCACCTTGCTAGAAAATGTAGTTCTTGCCACTAATTTGTAGAATATCTTTCAAATACTGTGGTAAAACCTGTTTGCAGTAATATTCGGATTGATTTGAGCTTGGGGTTCAATTATAACAATGTTGGTTTTCCCCAACTTTGAAACACAAGCACCTACCATGATGTGAGGTGAGAAGTTTGAAATATCCTTCAATAAACGTTCTGGTGTTATGACTCGTTTTCTTGCAATATTTCCGTAGACACGATCATTCTGGTGATTAATTGGTGGCATAGGGTGGAATGTTTTCTCGTCAAAAACCATATTCGTCTAATTGATTGTCCCTTAAATCTGTCGAGCAAATTTTGAACACAAGTTACGCGTTTGGCCTTGTTTGTATCTGTCAATGATTGAACAGATTGCCGTCTGTAACAACCTAACCCAAAATAATGTTTTGCAATATTCCTAACAGTCCCACGGGAAATACCAGTTTCTTTTTCGATTTCCCTTGGGTAGAGATGAGTTTCGGGCTGATCTTCTTGACTCAAGATGTAACTTTCAACCAAGTCGATGTTATCCTCTGTTCTAGCACTCCGAGGTAGCCCACTTCCTTTACGTCTATCAACACCACCAGTCCAGTGAACTTTGCGTATTATGCATTTCACACCTGATTCTGTCCAAGGTTTGTCTGGAAATTCTCTCAACATACGCCGTACACTCCATCCCTTCCCGAGTCTCAAGTTTTCATTTTACACTTGCTTAACAAATTACTGAACACTTTACAATAGCGTGTAGCGTCATCGGGCAAAGTGTAACGGATCAAGAGGCACATTTCAGGTTTTGTACAATTGACCTCCCTAAATTCAAAAATGAAAACAAAATTTTTTGTGACAAGTGCAACACCTCATTTTCGCATGTGAAAATCGTGAAAATTGCTAGTTACCCATAACTTTTGGACACTTGCTTTCCTAGGGTTTGAGCTATCATTTGACCCCTTACAATGTACTGCTTTTCAGGAAAAATAGAAAAATTTATTTTTGGAATAAACATATACACTGTAGGTAGGTAGGAAGGTAGACTAGATAGTTTTATTTAGTAAATGATACATTAAAATCTTGTTTAGTTTTGAATGACGGCATAAAGTCACGGGATTTAAGTACTGCTCTAATGTAACCATCTCTTGAATCCTTTCCATACACTGCCCCAGACGCCTCAGTTACCATCCTAACACAGTGTTCTACACCTTGGGAATGACATGGTATCCCGACAACAAGGGGCTCTTCAGTGATCTTATCGAGTTGTTCGACAGAGAACTGCTTCGTGAGTGATGGTTCCATTGTGCACTCCTCCACTGGTGGAAGTAAATCTTTCAAATTCTGAGCACTTTGTTTGATCTTTGGTGGCCGAAATTCTCTGACTTGCTGTTGAGCAGGTTTGGGAGCTCGTCGAATGGTCTTGATTACATCGATGGCCAATTTCCGGTTTGCTTAATCTGCATCTGCAGCATTGCCAGTAGAACATTTTCAGGGTGAGCCCAATATGCATTTCTTTGGATCACAGGCCATGTGACAGTCTTGCTAGCTGGTGGCAGTAATCGTAGCACCTTGATTTGCTCCAGGAAATGTTTTGGGCCATCTGTGCACCTTGGATGGCACTTGATGCTAAACCACATGGGTCCATAGTGGCACACGACAAACTGTGTGAGTGAATACAGTTCATCACTTGGCTGCGCCATCGCTACATATAGCCGACAAATTCCGCTGGCAGTTGTAACCCATCTTGCATGGGAGATTGGTCCAGGCTTTTCTCGTAGAAGATCTTCATTAATGACACCAGTCCTTATCGCTTTCATCATTCTGTAGAGGTAGGCTTGGTCACGACTCAATTCAGTAAGGTCAACATCCGGGAGAGTGTGGCCATTAGCAATACATTGAATTCCTCTAGAGGAAAGTGGCAAACTTTCACATGTGGCCAAAGCTTTGCCAATTGGTCCTTTCCATTGAGTTGCAGATTCTGTTGGGCCGATGAGTTCCTTGCACAAGTGGCGCAGTGGGAGTTCATTTAAATGCAGACTACAGATGAACCAGTGCAAAGGGCGACCCAGGCGGCACTCTACCAGGTGTATTGCTCCACTTCTGTGCCCTGTGTTTGTGGCTGTGCTGTCGGCTCCCACTGCAATTATCTTGTCTGCAATACCCATTTCTTCAATCGCATTTTGAAGTCCATCCGCAATGACAGTGCCAGTTCCTCGTTCCAGTGTCAGATGGCTTAGATAGAAGGTTCCAGGCTCTCCGACCAGCACATAGTGGTCCTCAACTTTCTTTGTGCTGTACCATTTGTTCCCCTTTTTCTCTTTGACAAGTGTCATGTCTTTCCGCCCATCAAAAAATAAAGCAGTGACTTCCACATCGTGGTAAGTTACTGCTTCCTTCAGATCCCTCCGTACCTTCTGCCGTGCTCTCCATACTTTGTGGTGGTCAATTGCGTTTATCTGATCATTAGAACTAATGATGCCATAGTCAACCAATGTTGCAGTGCTGATAGCTGCAGCAGCCCTGTTCGATACACCATATTGGTCAGCTTCCAAAGCAACAGTGGGAATCGGTGTGATGTTCCTGTCCTCCTGGGCACTATCACCCATCCACTCATCACCAAGACTTTCACCACTGGAGTCTGCTTCTGCTTGAGCTGATTCGACCACATCTGCAGAGGATGCTACCTCTTGCCGTTCTGTTTTTCTTCTATTCTCTTCTTCTTGTCTTTCTTGCATCCGATCCTCTCTTGACTTCCTTCTCTCCATCATCTGAGTCATATTCGTATCCACCCGACTGATCTGCATGATCCGCGCGGTTCTCTGGTCGATCAGAAAGGCATGCTCTCGTCGTGGAACTTTCATTTCTTTTTCACAGTGGCATGCAGACAGATCATCGCATTGGCAGACAGCTATGTCAAACAATTGATTCAGGCTTTCCTCGAACTTCTTGGATTTTGTGGCCTGCTTGCCTTGCTTCGATGCTTGTGAGCCTTTTTCCATCAATCGGAGCAGCTTGGTCTTCACATTCTTGATTGGCTGTGATGGAATGTTAGCACGATTCCAAAGGTCAATGAGTGTTTGGCATACCTCCGGAAGAATCTCCCTGTTGCTGGTGTACTTGTTCTCCTTCAAGAAGAGGAAATGCTTTGCAACTTGTATACGGGTTGGAAGTTCAGACAGAGGAAGCTCTGATAGTGGAGAACCAAAGACAATGTGGCTGGCAGATTCCCGTGTTCTTTGCGTGCTCATTGTACCAGCAAAACTCAACAAGTATCACGCAGGAACACTGAAACAAAAACACAAACGTATAAATAAAAAATATATATGATTATGAGTATATATATATATATATATATATATATATATATATAAGGCTTGGTTTATTGGTAAACAATAAGTTTACCAATATTTATATATATAAATATACTGCACACACATATGTATTACGTATATAAATATCCATAGGTATATATATACCCTAAGACATATAACAAACTTATAAACAATGTAAAACACAACAAAACAAAGAAATGTGTATAATGTATATATCACAAAACGCACCTTTCGTTAGTACCTTAGGGTTTTTGAACACCCCATCCACAGAAAAAACACTTGTTTCTCTCAAGCGAGCTAGCGTAGAACTAAGAAATTCCAGGGGATGACTCACTGAGAATAATTAGAAAGCTGCCAGAAGTACCATGTTAGTCAGTGTTGCCAACTGTAATTAACAAGAATTTTATATTTTTTACATGCGAAAAGGGAGGTGTTTTGCTTGTTGCAGAATTTTTTTTATTTCTTTTCTGAAATCAGCAAGGTTGATTGTACAAAACCTGAAATGTGCCTCCAGATCGCTCATGACGCTACACGCTACTTTACAATGTACTTATTCTTTCTAATTCATAAAATCGGAAAAAGAAAAACATGAAAAATAATATAACGAATGCTTATACATGTATAAAAACTAAAAATCAGATTGATTCAATATTATGGCACAAAATACTGACAATATCAGCGTGGTCAGCTTGATTTTGCCGACATGGTATATATATATAAGTTTGTTGGATGACGAGAGAGAGAGAGAGAGAGAAGAGAGAGAGAGAGATACGAGTAAAACTCAGAGCTTTAGTGAACGTTAACTTTTGCATATCTCTGGTCACAGCTGTACCACTATATCCGGAATTCATTTTACTATATAAGAAGACTGATAAAACGAAGATTGCTCATTTTATCAGACAAGAGTCTTCTATTTTCCACATTAAGATATATATATATATATATATATATATATATATATATATATATATAATATATATATATATTATTACACACAGACCGTGCATGGAACAAGGAACTATTCTGCGAAAATTAAATCCACTATAGTCCGAATAAGTAATGGTAAATGACAAACACTATAGAAAAACTATAGTGTTTGTCATTTACCATTACTTATTCAGACTATAGTCATAGTGGATTTAATTTTCCCAGAAAATATCACGACTTAACCTAACCAATCGTCAAGGGCGTACAGTTAACCTAACCGGGCATTCAATTAACCTACCCGGGCATTCAATTAATCTAATCGAGCATTTAGTTGACCTAACCGGGTATTTAATTAACCTAATCGGGCATTCAGTTGACCTAACCGGGCATTCAATTAACTTAACCGGGCATTCAATTAACCTAACTAATAACAGCTAATAACAGCCTTCGAACTACAAAAATTATTCCGCCCGTCAGCTGGAATATTTTTGCCACCCGCACGAAGGGCGAGTTCTCTGCTAGTATAATAATAATAATAATAATAATAATAATAATAGCCTTTATTCAGAAAGAACATATTACATAAGATACAGTATACAGTACATCCATATAGGTTTACACAATGTTGGCATTAACGTTTAATTTTGTATTTTTTAGTGACAAGTGTGTAATTACAGTATTCTTCTCTGAATATGTTCTTGGGAAGCACGACAGCTTTTCAGGCAAAAGTCTTTGAGATTCATTTCTATTTTTACAAAAGGAACTAAGAAATGTAAATAGAATTTGTGGAAAATAAAATAAAATTGCATTTAGTTAACTCTGTCATTACAAATGAAAATTGAAATAATCTTTGAAATAATAGAAAAGAAAGAGATAAACAATACGGTATGATAATACAAATAATAATAATAGAAATAAGAGAAAAGAAAAATGGTAAACAATATGGTGAACAGAACATGTTGAAGCCGATAATAATCCTATATATCATACTACTGAGCTAAAATGTGCCTGTGTGTCTGTCCGCTTTCTTCGGAACCGTGCACAGACTAAACGGCACATCGGAAAATTCTGCAACCACCACCAACTGATAGCCCATGAGCTGCCGATGTACTCTGTCAAGTTTCCCGGTCCTAGGTCACTCCGCGGCCGAGCACGAGCTATTTAATATCTATTACAAGTGAATGTAAATACTTCGAAAACGAAAATGACGAGAGCAAAAATACATAATAAACAGTTTGGTAGTCCTGATAATACATAAGTACCAATATACATACTGTATACATATACAGCTAGCTGTGACATATACTGATACATATACTGTGACATATAATGCTACCTGCCCGGAGGGCGATAGCGAGCTACAGCTTGTTAATTTCTAAAATTAGAAATTAGAAATGACAAGCGACCGTTGTACAACTTGGCCCTCTGGGGGGGGGGGGGGTAACACTGTGACATATACTGCTATATACGCCATTACCCACATTACCCCCACCCCTCTCCCCATTACCCCCCACCCCTCAATTACCCCACCCCTCTCCTCATTACCCCCATCCTCACTCCCCCAATTACCCCTCCCCCTCCCCCACTACCCCCGGGCGGGTAGCAGTATATGTCACCGTATGTGTGAAGCTCAAGATTTTCACGGCTGCGTTCTTTTCTGTAGTTTTATCGCTGTGCTGGGGCCTTCGGACCCAGTAATTGTGACCTAGGACCGGGAAACTTGACAGAGCACATCGGCAGCTCATGGGCTATCAGTTGGTGGTGATTGCAGAATTTTCCGATGTGCCGTTTAGGCTGTGCACGGTTCCGAAGAAAGCGGACAGACAGACACACAGACACACAGACACATTTTAGCTCAATAGTACAGTATATACTCGCAGGGGTGCTCAGACTTCGGAGACCTTAGGGCAAAATTTGCTAACTATTATCTTTGGCGGGCACAAACACCAAAATTTTCCCCTAATTTATGAACTAAAAATAATGATTATGATTAGCTTTAAAATGCCTTTCAACATTATATTTTTTGGCAACAGCTAGAGTAGATTGGCATATTAAGCATATACATTTAGAATTTATGTTTGAGAAAAAGTAAATATCTTCCCATTCACTTTGAAAATTATACGTCCTTATAGTCTTATCACTGGTTCGTGTCGCCATTATGAAGCCCTGTCAATAAAAATAAAATTAAATAATGTAATTTTTAAAAAAATATTTTGCGATCTAGCCACTAATATCAGAGGCTGAACTTTTACCACTTGAAACTTCAAAATCGGACACGCTGCCGGTCGAAATAATGCTAAACTTTTAATACTAAATGTGAAAACGTCAAATTACGTAATAAACGACTAAAAAATAGACACATTTCATGTTCGCATCCACACACAAGGTCACGCGGACAGGTCAAACGCGGAACTAAATATCGATCCGCCCACTCATCTTTATAAAATCAATAAAAATTCGAAAAGACAGAAAGCCTAGCGAGTCGTTTCTAAAATGCCTTCTGATTGGTTGTATTTTCACGAAACACCCAATCAGCCAACTCGATTCATTATATCCGTTGAAATAGAATCGTCGCTTTAAGCGACACAGAAATTGGCGGAGCAAAGCAATGGTTTCAGACATGTTTTAAACATGTATGTGAGCGCTCTGCTCGCATGTAAAAATTCATTTCTAGTAATTTTTATATTGCCAGTTAAGATTTCATTTAGGCCGGCTATTCCAAAATAAACCAGCGGGCACATTCAAATCCATGGCGGGCACACGTGTGCCCGCGGGCACGGGTGTGAGCACCCCTGGACTATATAGGATGATGATACAGTCTTAAAGTTACAAAAATACAGATGAATGAAGCATATTATAACTATGACGTAATATAATGGACACTTTTAACATATAATTTATACAGCTTGTGATTGCACCCAATTTAAGAGTGTGAATTTTGCAATATATATATATATATATATATATATATATATATATATATATATATATATACAGGGTGTCTCAGAAGTCGCGCACCATAGCTTTATTCAGATTTACGAGGTTTACGAATCGAAATGGTTCATAAGCGATGTTTAATTACAATATATGTTCGATAATGTTCGAATAATAAAATTAATAGTATGTACAATTAATCAAAAAGGTATCTTAAAATAATTAAATTGAATGAAGCTATTAGCCAATGGTGTCTCAGAAGTCGCGCACCATTGGCTAATGTAGCTTCATAATGTAGCTTCCTAGCCTTTATTTGCTTATAAGATTGTGATTGTTAATGTATAACTGCATTCATATTTGTCGTCTAACCTGTCAGTCTCACAGATTTTGAGAAAAAATTCATCTCACGGCTGTGTAATAGTATCTCACGGCCACTGTAATTCACGGGTACAATAAAATATATCAATGTTTTTACTTCTGCATTCTTCATCCTGATGAGTAATATATATATATATATATATATATATATATATTTTACATATACTAGGAGCACTCAATATATTTTGCCCCACCCTTTTTTCTTACTAAATAATAGGCTATGGGGCTGAAATGTCTTTTGGGCCGTAAGTTTGAACTTTCTGCGCTTCACATAACCGGATTTTTTCAGTTTGAACTTCCCCTCCTTGTATAAAACCGCTTTTAAACGCCCTTGTATAAAACTGATGGTTAACGCAGTTTCGAAAATGGCGTCTGACAATGATATGCATCGTAAACAGAGCTGTTATCTAGTTCTTAACCGCAGAGAAGGAAACAGTTAGAAATATTCACAAACGTCTACAAAACGTTTACGGAGATGCTGTTGTTGATCGATGCACAGTTGGACGCTGGTCTAAACGTGTGAGATCATCGGAGAGAGGGAGATCCAGCCTCGATGATGAGCCACGCAGCGGTCGCCTGGCATCGGCTGTAACATCTCACACTGTGCAACGTGCTAACAGCATCGGTAATGGTTCAGAATACGGGCGCCACTTAATTAAGCAAAATTTCGAAAAATACCATCGAGACAAAGTTGTTTCTCTCATTAAAATACGTTGATTGCATGTGTCGCATAGTCAAAAAAACGAAGTTAAAAAATTACGAAAAACATATTTTTGGGTTATGAATCTAGGAAATTTTGAGTTGGCAACCCCAGTGGCGTAGCGTGGGGTGTGCGGGGTGTGCGGACCGCACAGGGCGGCCACTTTGGGGGGCGGCCAATTTTGGCCAAGGCTGGCATTACGGTACGGTATGGTACGAAATACCATATTGTTTTCTATGTTTTAAATTGAATTATTAAATTTGTTTTTTATTGTCTATCATCACGGTTTCAATTTTCATCATTATTACATTGTTCCTCAATCAATAAAATGTAAATCCTTTATATACGTGTGTTTGCTGTAGTGGAAGGTATGTTACGTTTAAGGAAGGGGGCGGCCAATTTGGCTACCGCACAGGGCGGCCAAAACCCACGCTACGGCACTGGGCAACCCTACTATCATATCGTTCATTCACTTCAGTTTGAAAATGACTTCGGTCTGTGACCGATGTGAGGTGACGCTAGTAGAGCTCGCATGGTGTTCTCCCTTTAAATGTAGTATGTTCAATAGGTATCACAAATTGATCGGTATAGGGTTTTATATTTTTTAGGTTAGTTAGGTTAGGTTAGGGGTTAGGTTTTCCATGAAACCTAGGTTTTTCTCATGGTTTTTGATGTTTCATGACACGTGTTTTTTCCTCCAAAACATGCGAAAACCATTGGTTTCCTGTTGTTTAGGATAAATCTGACCATCGCTATTACAGTAAATAGCTGTGTTCCTCCACCCAAAACCCCCGGTTCCCACGGTGGTCCCCCCAGATTGTAGGAGGGTTGGGGGGTGAAATAACTTCAAGCAATAATTTACTGTAATGGCGATGGTCACATTCATCCTAAACAACAGGAAACCAATGGTTTTAGCATGTTTTGGTGGAAAAAACACAAAAATTGAGGTGGCGCCCCTATTCTGAACCGTTACCACAGCATCATTTGATCAAATCGGCGCGTCACATACAAGGAGCTATCATTGGAGCTAGGAATTAATGAAGGAAGTGTGAATACGATAATTCAGCAACTGGGATACTCAAAAGTGTGTTCGCGGTTTGTTCCTCGCGAACTGACTGAAGATCACAAAGCTCAAAGAAAAGAAATTGTTTCTGAGTCATTGGTTCGATACGAGACAGAAGGGGATGACTTCCTTTCACGAATTGTGACTGGGGATGAGACTTGGGTACACCACTTTGAACCTGAAACAAAACGCCAATCCATGAAGTGGCATCATGCAGACTCTCCACGCAAGAAAAAGTTCAAAATGGCTCCCTCTGCAGGAAACGTTATGGCCACCATCTTATGGGACATGAAAGAGGTGATTCTGGTGGACATTATGAAGAAAAGACAAACAATCAATTCAGAGGCATATATTGCTACCCTATAGAGACTCCAGAGACGTATAAAGCGAGTTCGACTGGAGAGAAAACTGGAAGACGTCCTTCTTTTGCACGATAGCGCAAAACCACACAACAGTTTGCAAACAAGAGAGGCCATCACAAAAATGTGTTTGACTGTGTTACCCCACCCTCCATAAAGTCCGGATCTGGCACCTTCAGACTTCCATTTGTTTGGGCCAATGAAGGATGTTATTCGTGGAAGAAAGTTTTAGAGTGACGATAAGGTTGTTGAGGAGGTTAATTGGTGGCTCCAGCCGAACCCAGCGGACTTTTACTAGCAAGGAATAAAGGCCTTTGTTTCAAGGTGAAGGAAAGCCGTAGGAAAGGATGGAGACTATATGGAAAAATAAAAACTTGCAAAAAAGGTATGTAACTACTTGTGTACAAAATTTCTGGAACTTACAAGGAAACTTGTGTGTGTGTATATATATATATATATATATATATATATATATAATATATATATATATATGATGTAAACCACAAGGAAAAGGAAAATGATTGCAAAGCCTTTCGTGTATTCAGAAGTACACCTCGTCAGGGAATTCCCTGACGAGGTGTACTTCTGAATACACGAAAGGCCTTGGAATCATTTTTCATTTTCCTTGTGGGTTTACATCATTCATTCATTTCACGTCTTTAATTGTGAAATTCATCCCATATATATATAAAAGGGGTTCCAAAAAAACCTTAGTCCCCCCATTTGCAGCTTACATGTTTACTTATATCGAAATAGTTTTTAGTGATTATAAAAATATATAAAATTCTTTATTTATTGCAGATATTAAAATTACTCTAGCTGATAAAGTGATAATATAATGGCTTCTCAATTAATTGGTGATTCGGAGAGGCAACTTGTGATAGATCGCGTACGAGCAATAACATTTTGGGAAGCTCGTGATGCTGGAGCCACCTTTATAACACGTTCATGGGTTGCCAAAAAGTTGCGAAGAAGTGAGGACTTCGTCAAAAGAAATTGGAATAAAACTTTGGATGAATATGAAATGGATACAACCAAATCTGGGCGCCCAAATTTGCCACTCTCTCAGGAAACAAAGGACATCATTGAAAGCGGTACGCGTAAGCGGAAAAACAGCTGTGCTAAACTTTCTAGAGAGATCGAAGTGTTGAGAGGAAAGATCGTTAGTGGTGAGATCATTCGACTGTACCGTCATAGGCAAGGTTTAAAGCCTTGGCATGAACTTCCAAAGCCAAGAAAAACTCAACTTAACATCGATGACAGAATGTGGTTTGCCCATTATCTTGAAGATTGGGGTGTGGATGATTTCATGCATTTACCTGTCTCCGATGAATTTTTTGTTTAAGTAACACATCAGCCTAACTACCAAACTGATCGAGTGTGGTCCACAACACCAGATGAAATCAATGACAATGAACATTATCGCGAATTATAATTATTAAAAAGCCCAGACTGTGTTGGTGTGTTTGTTTTGTTCACTGCAAAGAAGCTCATGTGGGTGCTGAAGCCAAATGGTCAGAGTTGGGATGGACAGTGTTTTCGTGATATTATTCTATCCCAGCATGTCATTCCTTTTCTAAGAAACCCAAACAATGTTATGGATGTCGATCAGGTCACACTTCTGCACGATAAGGCCCCCTGCTTCAAGGCATTAGCCACTCAACAGTTGCTGCGGAACCATGAGATCGATTTCTTTGGAAATGAAGAATGGCCAGAAAATTCTCCTGACCTGAACGTCTGTGAACACATTGGGTCAGTTATAAAGGACAAGGTTGAATGTCTCTTGTTTCAAGAACCTGCAGCAAATCGATTTTCGAAGGATACAATGGCGCAACACATTGAAACTGTTTTAGCAAATTTGCGTAACGATCAAGATCTATTCACGTCACTTTTGGCAAGCTACCCAAAGCGAATTCAGGCTGTCTTGGAAGCCAATGGCGGGAACACCAAGTTTTAATTGTTTCTCATTAAATGCAGGATTAAATTCTCTTTTGTAAGGTATGTTTAGTTTTACTGTACCTCTAATGGTTTAGGCCATGGGCGGGGGGTCTAAGGTTTATTGGAGCCCCGTGTATATATAAGCAAACAACCACAGGGAAAAAGGAAAAAGAAACACGAAATCCGATCGCTTTCGTGATATATTCACATCTTCAGGGACAAGAAAGAAATAGCCTATTTCTTTCTTGTCCCTGAAGATGTGAATATATCACGAAAGCGATCGGATTTCGTGTTTCTTTTTCCTTTTTCCCTGTAGTTGTTTGCTTATTAATAAGATCACGTATTATTCTGTGATTTTACTGCATATATATATATTATATATATATATATATATATATATATATACGAGGTCTGATCCAAAAGTTCCGGGACAGATGTATTTATTACAAAACTAAATGTCACATACGTACTCAAATTTGCCTCCTTCAAAATAGTCTCTTGATTGTAAACGGTGATTTGAGCGGTGCAGCCATTTATTGAAGCACCTCTTCTTTCGGAATGTCCTTTAAATATCGTATCGCATTTTGTTCGATCTCTGGTACTTCCTGAAATCTTTTTCCTTGAGTGTGTTTTTCAGCTTGGGAAACAGGAAAAAGTCACAGGGTGCCAAATCTGGCGAATACGGTGGTTGGGGAACCAGTGGAATGTTGTGCCTCGTTAAGAAGTCCCTCATGGAGAGTGTTGTCTGAGAGGGCGCATTGTCGTGATGCAACATCGTCGAGCCCGAAACCCATTTTGCCGGGCATTTTGCAGTTTCCATAAGTGAATTCTTAACTAAGCACAACATTATACTGGTTCCCCCAACCACCGTATTGGCGGATTTGGTACCCTGTGACTTTTTCCTGTTCCCTATATATATATATAATATATATATATATACTGTATATATATATATATATATATATATATATATATGGGAAGTAATTTTTAGCAATTTTATTAAATACTAGCGGAGCGACCCGGCGTTACCGGGTAGAATGTTATAATGTTATAATGTTATAATGTTTCAGACCAACAAAGTCCCTAGGATCCACTCATGGCTGGTCTACCTAACTGTGTTCGTAATCGTGTATTGTGTATGTCCTCCGTGGTGGCGGAGGGGACCTACAATTTTACGTGGGTTCCGAACCACAAGAACATAAGAAACTTATTTAAAAACTGCCGGTAAATTGGCAACGACCAATTTTTACGAAACTAAATAATTATCAATTTAAAAATAATTAATTATCGGTTTAAAACTAAAGATAGAATCTCTCGGTCCAGAGGAGCAAGTCATAATAGACTACTATCCACAAATATGTTACATTCTATATCTATTTATAACGGACATGCAAATATATCAGATCCAAAGAATCCAGTCAATTTCATTACGGTATCCATCAAGTCACGGTCCATATCGATTGCGGACCAAGTCAAAATTTACAGCCATATACAGTACATTATCAATTTAAAAATAATTAATTATCGGTTTAAAACTAAAGATAGAATCTCTCGGTCCAGAGGAGCAAGTCATAATAGACTACTATCCACAAATTTGTTACATTCTATATCTATTTATAACGGACATGCAAATATATCAGATCCAAAGAATCCAGTCAATTTCATTACGGTATCCATCAAGTCACGGTTCATATCGATTGCGGACCAAGTCAAATTTACAACCATATACATTACAATATATACACTTACGAGTAAAAGTGTAGGTGTGGCTGTAAAGACTGTACAGTAATGTAGAAATGTGTGTGCACCATTATGGGTCTCCCATTTAAAGGTGTTTGTGGGGCAAGTGAAGATCATGAGTTTTTCAATACCTCACAGTACTATGGGGGGCACCGCTCGGCAGAGGAATCTCTTTAAATGGGGTGTGTAAGGACAGAGAGTATCCCCTAACCCAAGACGCTGCCTCTCTATATCCCACAACACTTGTGTTGAGCTGTGGGATCTATCCCCACAAAGCCTTAATTTTACTACCTTAAACTATACCCTTTCTATCAACACGCGCGTCCAATCGATTCTTAAACATGTTTATGGACGTGCTACTAATTACTTCTACCGGCAAACTATTCCAGCTATTTACTATTCTATGCGTAAAAAAGTTTTTCGCAACTGCTGTCTCGAACCTTCTACTTGTCAACTTACACCCGTTATTTCTAGTCCTATTATATTGAGATATTTCGAAAAAGCTATCTCTATCTACGTTATCAAACCCATTCATAATTTTGAAAACCTGGATTAGATCACCCCTTAACCTCCTAGTCTCGAGTGTAGTCAATTTTAACTCTTTAAGCCTATCCTCGTACGACTTTGACCTAAGAGACGGAATCATCTTAGTTGCTCGTCTTTGAACTCTTTCGATTTTGTCTATATCTTTGCGCATATGCGGATTCCAAAATTGGACCGCGTACTCCAAATGGGGTCTAACTAATGATTTATAAAGAGGAACGATATATATATATATATATATATATATATATATATATATATATATATAATGCCCGGTTAGGTCAACTGAATGCCCGGTTAAGTTAATTGAATGCCCGGTTAGGTCAACTGAATGCCCGATTAGATTAATTGAATGCCCGGGTAGGTTAATTGAATGCACGGTTAGGTTAATTGTACGCCCTTGACGATTGACTAGATTAAGTCGTGATATTTTCGTTAAAGCTAACGAAAATATCACGACTTAACCTGACCAATCGTCAAGGGGGTACAGATGACCTAACCTGGCATTCAATGAACCTAACCGGGTATTCAATAACCGGGTTTCGATATATATATATATACACGTAATAACGTAATGATCTTGATGACGTCATTCATTTTTTAAAAATTATTTAATTTATTAACACCCAGGTGCACAACCTCGGGACCTAACCTAACATAACCAATCGTCAAGGGCGTACAGTTGACCTAACCGGGCATTCAATGAACTTAACCGGGTATTCAATAATTTTCCCATAGATAATAGTATAGCCGAAAAAGGTTAGAGTGCAGGAATGTTGCAAGTGATTACGTAATGTTGCAAAGGGGGGTGAGGTTGTTGCAAAGGGTGTGGGGTGTTGCCAAAAAAAAACAAAAAACAAACGGCCCTTTGTTGCCAACCGGGGTTGCAAGGGGCATGCAACTTGGAGGCGGAGTTCTCCCCCAAGCTATTCCCCCCAAAGGGCCAGAAAGGAGAGAAAGGAGGAGAGAAAGGAGGAGAGGTGTTCACCTGGCAGGAGCCAAGTGCATATTAAGACTTTAGCCGAGTAGGCGTTGTTTTATAGGCTCCTAATCAGCCAGTTGGCTGAGCCAAGGGGGGGAGGGAGTACGCCTGAAGGAGAGAGAGAGAGAGAGAGTAGGTGCCTTTGATTGCAAGGAATGCAACTTGGAGGCGGAGTTCTCCCCAAGTTATTTTCGTTTACCTAACCTAAGAGGCCTCTAAGGGGTTTTCCCAAAGGGCCAGAAAGAGAAGGACCAGAGGTCCTTGCTCGGCTGGGAGCCGAGCTTGAATGACTCGGTCAGTCGTCTCTCGGTCTTTTATAAACCTCTATTCTGGATGAGTTGCCAGATAGCGCCATGTATTCAGTTGCCAGATAGCGCCATGTATTCCAGATAGCAAAAACCATATATTAATCATCCATTTAAACCACAATATATATATATATGACGGTAGATGAATCCAATTAAATTCTGTTTATTAAATAAATAATTTTTACACACTTAATTTTTATTATAAATATTTAAGTCACGAATAACAAAGCGAAATGAAAATTTACGAAACACACGAGCCTCATTCCCCCCAATCCCCTGCGAAGAAAATTGAAAAAAAACGAAATCAAAAGCAATTAATCAATTGAAATTAACCAAAACACAATCCGCTATAACGGGGTCGGACGACTAATGATATTAATCATCCATTTAAATAGTGTACCACAATATATATTTATATGACGGTAGATGAATTCAATTAAATTCTGTTTATTAAATAAATAATTTTTACACACCAATTCTTATTATTATCATTATTATTATTTCTACAATGAAAATATTTTATATTTACGCGTGAGAGATCTTCCTTCCAGACCGCTCTTGATGTGGATATTATATATATATATATATTATATATATAATAAACGAATAAACAACTCGTGCACACACACAACACACACACACACACACGCACACGAGGAAAGGCAGAAACTAGGTCATTTCGAATCGTCCCCCTAGAGACCTTTTTCTGACCGAGATGAATTCAATTAAATTCTGTTTATTAAATAAATAATTTTTACACACTAATTCTTATTATTATCATTATTATTATTTCTACATTGAAAATATTTTATATTTACGCGTGAGACATCTTCATTCCAGACCGCTCTTGATGTGGATATATATATATATATATATAATAAACGAATAAACAACTCGTGCACACACACACACACACACACACACACACGCACACGAGGAAAGGCAGAAACTAGGTCATTTCGAATCGTCCCCCTAGACCTTTTTCTGACCGAGAGTCAACCTTTCTTCGTCTACTTGAACAAAAACCACCTTTCACAACAATTCTTATTATTATCATTATTATTATTATTATTATTTCTACAATGAAAATATTTTATATTTACGCGTAATTTGTAAGGTGTCATATTCTTATAACTACATCTTAACTGCTTAAATCTTTGATTTTTAATATTTAGTGTTAGAAATGAAAATTTAGCACAATTCATACTAGATCTCGATTGCTCACTATTTCATCGAGATAATTAAAGCTCAGGACCTGCATTGTCTATAAGATCTGCGGGAAACTCTGAGTAAATGGAAATATTATTTTCTTGAAAACTATGGGCGATTGAAAAATTCTGAAACCATATTTGGAATCAGTATCAAAAGTTCTATAAGAAACACCAAATAATTTTCAAGAGTCCCCTAGTGTAATTTCACGCCGAATTGGAAAGTTTTTCACTCCGCCTTAGACCCACAGTTTAACGTGGATTCAGAAATACATCTCGTCGATTGCTCACTATTTCATCGAGATAATTAAAGCTCAGGACCTGCATTGTCTATAAGATCTGCGGGAAACTCTGAGTAAAGCCAGTAGTATGACCGAAAAGCATGTTAATGCATCATTTTAACCGAGTCAGTAGTATGACCGAAAAGCATGCATGATTTTCTCTTTAACGAATTGGAAAGGTTCTCACTCCGGCTTAGACCCACAGTTTAACGTGGATTCAGAAATAATACATCGCGTCGATTGCTACACTATTTCATCGAGATAGTTTACAAGCTCAGTACCTGCATTGTCTATAAGATCTGCGGGAAACTCTGAGTAAATGGAAATATTATTTTCTCGAAAACTATGGGTGATAGAAAAATTCTGAAACTATATTTGGAATCAGTATCAAAATTTCTATAAGAAAACACCAAATAATTTTTCAAGAGTCCCCTAGTGTAATTTCACGCCGAATTGGAAAGGTTTTTCACTCCGCCTTAGACCCACAGTTTAACGTGGATTCAGAAAATACATCTCGTCGATTGCTCACTATTTCATCGAGATAATTAAAGCTCAGGACCTGCATTGTCTATAATCTGCGGGAAACTCTGAGTAAAGCCAGTAGTATGACCGAAAGCATGTTAATGCATCATTTGAACCGGTCAGTAGTATGACCGAAAAGCATGCGTGATTTCTCTTTAACGAATTGAAAGGTTCTCACTCCGGCTTAGACCCACAGTTTAACGTGGAAACCGAACGCTCTTTTAAAAATATAATTAGGATATATTTCTTTATTAAAATCCTCTCGATTACATTAGTGACTAATGATCCGGGAATAGTGGGGGAAAAATATTGACATGGTAAAGACAGCAAGGAGTAATACGAGCATTAAATCTATTGGAGAAAATATAAAGATGCCATTACTCGTCCGGACCCGTTATAGCGGATTGGTACACTTATCATAGCTCCACCCAGCTACCGGCAGCCAATCACTACGAACATCTGGCCCTTTTGGGGCGGAGCTTGGCGATTGTGCATATAAAAGGGGATATTTTTCAGTTTGGAGTAACAGTAGCTATTTTCGCGTCAGTGAATAATCATTCCCTCCACCATGGACCTGTACGTCTCCCCGGATTTGTATGAAGAAAGTGACACTGCAGCATTAACTGCAATTAATCTTTTTAACGATTGACCGTGATGAATTATTTCCAACGCAAACCGTTGAAGATATTTGCAGTGACGCTCCTTACAATCCGACGCAAGGGACTACCATAGAAATGTAAGTGTCTATAAATGATTTTATATATATGGAGGGTTGTAGTATCTCGTCAAATACTTCATTTAGATACTCACCAAAAATCGAAATTTTTTATGGCAATCAATGTTATTTGGTTTTACCTCTTATCGCCATTATGCTAAAATCGAAATTTTTTATGGCAATCGTTTTAAATGTTATTCCTCTTAAATGATGAACCAAAGATATCTTCACATAATGGGGTCTGTCTGTATACTCTGTATATGTTTTAAAAGAATGAACATTATTCCTTTAAGGTCCGATGAGGATTTGACACGTGTTATACAATCTTTTGAAGAATCTCGTGTCATGAATACGGAGGATATACTGATCAGTCAGCAATGTCACACCGAAATAAGTGTTTTTCGATCTTTTTGGGGTAAGAAGACACAATATATTTTCATAAATTTATTAAATGAAAGAAATCAGTACAATAACCAACTACAGAATATACCGTTACAAATATACACAACAAAAACATTATACTATACAACGAGTACGTACAATTGGAAAACGGATTTTTATCTGTCTGCATACCATTTCATCGTTTCGGCGAGTGTGGCACGGGTCAAATAAATTTAAAAAATTTATAAATTCTTTATCACATGACATATGCATGAGAAATGAGACGCAGTACATTCCGCAAACATTACTAAAATATCCTTGTATACGAAACGGGTTCCATACAACTTCGGGAATATGTAACTGAGCGAGAAATTTTACAATAATAGGGTCACTCCAGGGTTGAGTACCGAGTGAATCAAAATAGTACAGGCGCTGTCTATTTTTAAAATAGACAGCGATCCAATGAATCCCTTCATTACCGATGACATCTGTGTTCACAATAAGACTACCGCATTCTCGCGTACTTGGCAAACTCAATGTTTCATTCTTCGCAAACACGCCGATAAATTTGGAACGTGTGACTCGTTCCATTACTTTCTGAAGTGTATTAGCATCCATTTTAAAAGTCAGTGATAACGCTCCTAAATCTATCTACTTCTATTAGGGCTTGCGATTCGAGATATACTAGTACACTAATAGGAGCGTCTATAGGCTTGGCGAATTCCAGCCGCACTGAGATGTTTCCGCTCTGCTGTGGGGTTAAATGGGTATTTACGCTAGCAGATAAGTCAGGTGTAATGTCAAACGGATAAAGGTTAAATTGATCAATGAATTCTTCCTGCGTTACCCCATTACCAAGCTCATCACAATCACCTGCAATATGGGTCAGATTACTATAGGCTCTGGCACAAAGAGGTAACACAGCGTCTGATGAATAGTCCGTACCCATTGTTCCACCCAAAGCAGTGCCATTAACGTATAGAGTTATATTTTTAAGTCCGAAATTCTCGAATTTAAAGGCACTCTTTTTATATTTTCCATTCACCGAAGCATGGTCCTGCATACCGATTAATATCCTTTTAGGAAGATTTCCCAGGGCAATGTTTTCTATCTGCTTCGATGCCAACCCTGCAGGAACCGTATATAGTTTGATTTGTACTCTGTTAATAGGATATTTCACTGTAGCGTTTAGTAAATTTTTCTCAATTTCTAGTTGTTTTGGTGAACTTAATTTCACTCGCCGTACGCGGAGGTATGTGTCCATAATGTGAACCACAACGGGCTTTGCACCCTCTTCTTGATCAGCATCCAGATTTAAGCAGATCTCAGGACTCGTGCGGGTGAGCTTTATTTTCATATCCACCCCGTTGACAAGCAACTTCTCCTGGAAAGTGAAATCTGTGTGCAACCGTCCAAAACACTCGTATATTTTCTTTTTAGAATTTTTAAATTTGTCCTTTATACTACTTTCATCTTTAGTTTGATAATATCCCTCGGCACTTAAAAAGGTAGCCTTCGCTTCTTTGGAAAAGTTGAGGACATTTTCCAGATAGGCTCGTAGATGATAGTACCCCGTGCCTGCCGATATGTTGGTCTGATTTAAATATACGTCACACTGGTTGAATATGGAGTGCAGAAAGTTTGTTTCAGGGTATACAGCATATTTGTCATCGCAGACCGTTCCATCAGAATGGGCTATACGTAGCTTAGCGTACATGTGCACACAGCTTGGATCAAAAAAGTAAGGGCCTGAGCTGGGTATCACGAATTCTATAGGTGCACTCGGGGAACTAATTGTGTTTAAAGGGTTAATTGTAATAAAGTCACTGTGCTCAATAGAAACTTGGGTTGGAGGCAGCTCAAAAAGGGACAGCTCCGATTTACAGCATTGTGAACTACATGGGTGGATGAAGCGTGCCATGGCGAAATAGTGACTCCTCTCTCGACAAGTGGTAAACAAACTATGATTCATGAGATCAATGTCCTTAGCTTATATCAGTCAAAAAAGTGGTCAACCATAGGTTTCATTCGCTTACAGCACTTCTTTTTTGATAGCCTTTTACGTTTAATACCACGTGACCCCTTCTTCCGGGAGCCCTCTTCTTCTTCTTCCCGCCACCACGCATTTTTCTCTTTGCATCTTTGATGATTTCGTCCCGTGTACGCTTTAAATGTTTTTTTAGAGCTTCTTTAGGTTTAGCCCCGGCCAATATGTCTTCTGCAGTGTTAAGCCTGATTGTAGCGCTTTCCTTCCGAGGTATCTGGCACCCCTCTTCAGCAAAGGAACAGCCGTACGTAGTATGGATGAAAAAATGGATCCAAGTCCACTACCGCGCTGGTATCTCACCCCTCGATAGACGGTGAAAGGCTTTCTATCCATTATAACTCAGTGCGTCGAAAGTGTAGCTTCACTGTTAAGCTCCCGTTACCGAATGGGAAGTTTTCACCCTCAATCGTTCTTATATATATTGAGATATTGGTTATTAAATTAGTTGCGACATTCACATAATGGGGTCTGTCATATGTAATACTCAAACTCCTTCCTCTATGGTTGGGGATGTGAGCAA
The DNA here is from genome assembly GCA_023014485.1 of Bathynomus jamesi. NCBI lineage: Eukaryota > Metazoa > Arthropoda > Malacostraca > Isopoda > Cirolanidae > Bathynomus > Bathynomus jamesi. The sequence continues at coordinate 881,028 of JAJOZX010001200.1, read as the reverse complement.
TGCGCAGCAGGCGTGCCTGGGTATCCCCAACAAACTGGTGCTCCACTATATTACTGTAAATATAGCACATGTCTGGGGACCTTTCAGCCAATTTCTCCATCTTCAATTGATACATTAATCTGGACAAGTCACTGTGTCTCGTGAAATGTGTCTCTTTGGAAGGCTGCGCTATATCGGCCATTGGTTAGAATTTTGAACTTTCTATGGTCTTTAATACGTCTGTTAGTCTTTGATTTTAGGATTAGTGTATGTGCAGGGTTGTTTACGATTTCGTATACTAAATCATTCGTAAGGTTTGAGTTTCTTAAACTTACGTTTAAGCCTCTCACAACATCCTCGACCGAACCATATTGACCCGGTCCTAGTCTTACTTCTGTACTGTAATACCGTGCAACCTTAGTCCGAGCGATACGCATAGTTTCATCCATAGCTACCCCAGCTTTTTCACACTCGTCAATGTCTCTAAGAATCGTAAAAACGGTTTCTTTATGTTCAATATTTAAAAAGATGGTGTCCAGCTGAATTTCGCATATCCCCACCTCATACGAATCACGACCCAATTCAATGTGCCCGTGGAGTTCTGTTACAAAGTTGGCTAGTGTGTTGTTAGGGTGTACAGACAGGGACGAGGAGGACGGGAGTGTGACGTAGAAATGGTTAGGAGCCATGTTGCATACTATTTAAGCTTCATTATTGCATCAGCTTAAATAGTATGCAACATGGCTCCTAACCATTTCTATGTCACACTCCCGTCCTCCTCGTCGCTGTCTGTACACCCTAACAACACACTAGCCAACTTTGTAACAGAGCTCCACGGGCACATTGAATTGGGTCGTGATTCGTATGAGGTGGGGATATGTGAAATTCAGCTGGACACCGTCTTTTTAAATATTGAACATAAAGAAACCGTTTTTACGATTCTTAGAGACATTGACGAGTGTGAAAAAGCTGGGGTAGCTATGGATGAGACTATGCGTATCGCTCGGACTAAGGCTGCACGGTATTACAGTACAAAAGTAAGACTAGGACCGGGTGAATATTGCAGTAATGCCTAGTTAAGAATATTAATTTTTGTTTAATTAAGATAATGCTTAATGTAAATTATTTACTAATAATTGTGAAATTACGATAAAGTATGTTTGTTAGATTGTAATTGTTTAAAATGGGAAGAGTTGGCAATCCTGAACAGAGGCCCAGAGAGCGGACTACCCCCAAAGAGAGTCAGTCCTTCGGTAGCGCGATAAGCGTAAGGTTGGGGCCATGTAATCTAAAAATCAAATTAATTGTTTGTGCCTCTCTCCGACGTAAATTATTATAGTAAAATTTCCTACTCACATCCCCTCAAATTAATTAAAGCATTTTCGGAATTAAATAAAGTGTTAACAAGCGTTAAAAGAGTGTTAATGAACCCCCCCCTTCCCCCTTTGGGTTGTAACGGCTTTCATAGTCTCGGCGTGGCTACCATGAAGTTAGACGGTACAGTGAAAACGAGTGTAGAGAAAGCAAGCGATAAATGTAATAGAGAACAGAAAGCAAAGTAAATAAGGAAGAAAATAAATAAATAAAAGTAATCACGACATATTTGGTGGCAGCTAACCTTATTAAATTGTTATCAATTTAATAATACGAACCCATGCACTCCGTTAGGCTTATGCATTATTTTTTCGTCTCTGATAAATAGGAATTCAAAATTTGTGCGTGTTCTTTCGACTAATCACGATCGTTTTCACGTTCTCCGTATAAAGAAAATTAGTGGATATTCTGTTTCGCTACCCGTTTTAGAGTAATTATCAAATTAAGCAAAAATTCATTGCAAATTCAAAATGGCGCCCATTATTTTCCAAATTATTCTGAGTCACGTCGCTTCAAAAACTTTTGCGCGTCAAAATTTGTTGTTTGAGATTGAGCCTAGAGACTCAAAACTTATTTTAGTCGTTACAGAGTCGGTTTTCCGTTTGTCAAAACATTTGAGTCTAACATTAAATTTCAGAGTCGTTTGTTTCCTAATTCGTTAGCTTTCGTTCAGCCCGTCGGAGAGGTATATTTCAAATCGTTCGTTGCTGCCGAGACTCAATTCTTTTCACTTCATTTCGTTCACCTTTTCCCCTGTCCTCAAACCTACCTACGTTTGCCTTTTTTGTGTTTAAAACTTTTGGAATTAGAAATTGTGATAATTATAATAATAAGAATAACGATTAATAAATAAATTTTACTGAATTTGTACGTAAGTGAATTATGTTAGTTTAAATACAGTGTGAAACACATTTTATACGGCCCTTTAAAAATGTTTCAGCGAAAATTTGTACCGCATTTCAAGGTATATATACATATAAGGTATTGTAAGACATTTCATAAACATGTAAAATTTTCTGGGATTCATTCGTAGATTTTTGATTATATTTCGATTGGTTGTATATAATGATTGTTTATATAGGTTTACGGGCTTTTTGCTTCGCTTCGCTTCGCGCTAAAATAGGATTACGTTACATTTTTAGGGACAGTCGAAAAATAATCTTAAACATATTAATTTGTCAGATTATAGGCTGGCCGTATAGGATTGTGTTAGACTTCAAAATAAGCTAAATTGGTTTAACTGAAATAGAGAAATTGTGAAATTTTTTATAAATTTTTTTTTGGATTTTTTTTACATACTTAATTATACACTTACATATTAACTTATACGTATATATTAGTTATATATATATTATAGGGTGTCTCTTATTTTCGAAGTGTTGATTTCTTTAGGTTGCGCCCCCTCAACCAGCTCCATTGGTTGAAAGAACATCACATATAAAAATGTTTTTGGATTGAACAATTTTTAGAGGTCGCCCCCGCTTATTAAATTTCATAAAATATAGCTATTATTTATGCAATTAATATTTGAAATTACTAGCAGTTGTCAAGTATACTAAACATATGTTTTTAATTAATTAATCATCATATTTATGATGAATTCAATTAAATGAATATATTAGAGATAATTGTCAAGTTTGTAGCTGAAAATATTGCTGCCCTGGATCGTACACAAATTTCCTCTAGAAAGGCAACATTTATCCTCGCAGAGGCAGCTAAAAGCTTTGGTTTGGACGCTTCAGATTACAACATAAACCAACATTCTATCCATCGCCTTCGAAATAAGAACCGAGCTCGTCATGCTAAAGAACTTAAGGAGCATTTCCATGGAGAATGTTCTATGACAGTCCACTGGGATGGCAAGATGATGGAGGACCTCACCTCGCACAAGCACATTGATCGTCTCCCAGTACTTGTGTCAGGACCTGGTGTTGAACAGCTGCTTGGTGTCCCCAAAATCCCAAACTCAACTGGAGAAGCACAAGCTGAAGCCGTCTTTAACTGCCTGAATGAATGGGGAATTACAGAGAGGGTAAAAGCAATTTGTTTCGATACAACAGCTTCAAACACGGGTCAATATAGTGGAGCCTGTGCTCTCATCGAAGCAAAATTGGGACATGATGTTTTGTACTTGCCTTGTAGACACCATGTTTTAGATTTATTGTTGGGAGCTGCATTTGAAGCAACATTGGGATCTACATCAACTGGTCCAGAGATATTGATCTTTAAGCGTTTTCGTGACAATTGGACTTCTGTTGATCAAAGCCAGTTCCAAACAGGTGAGACACACACGATTACTAAAGAAGCAATTATCCAGTCTAAAACTGAACTAATTCAGTTTGCTAGATCCCAGGCACCTATGCTACGGGATGACTATCAAGAACTTTTGGATCTGTCCATCATCTTTCTTGGAGGTGTCCCCAATAAAGGCATCAAGTTTCGTGCACCAGGTGCCATGCATCGAGCTCGCTGGATGTCCAAAGCGCTCTATTCTATCAAGATGTGGCTTTTTTCGAAACCAGTTCAAGATGACTAAGACTGAAGAATGAGGAATTCGAGATCTTTCCCTTTTTTCTGTTCTCATCTATATGAAGGCTTGGACAACATCCTCACTCCCTATTGAAACCCCATTTAATGACTGGCTCCTTATGAGATCATTGATTAATTATCCTAACAAAAAGATTCCTGATGCAACTAAAAAAAAGCTCTCTAACCACTTATGGTACCTGTCTGAAGAAGCAGTTGGTCTTGCTTTCTTTGATGAGCGAATTACTACAGATGTAAAGAAACGCATGGTAAAGGCATTAGAAGATGAGTCCACTGATAGACCACCCAAGCGTCCTCGGATTCCTGAATCGACCTTCTGCTCTGGTGAAGGACTACACCAACTTGTTACAAGAAATACTAGAGAATTCTTTACTAAGCTGAATTTGCCAGAAGGATTTCTGAACAAGGCACCCAGCACTTGGACATCCAACTGAATATTTAAGGGCCAGAGCTATTGTTGCAGCTCTATCTGTTGTAAATGACCGGGCAGAACGTGCAGTAGCTTAGTTCAAGCGCTGAATAAGAAATGACAGTGGGGGAAGAGCAGCTCCAGTTCCTGCTCCAAATTGTTGCAAAACACCGCCAGAGTCACCCAGTTCCATCAAAAACTGTTTCTTCTCAAAAAATAACCATCAATGAGGTCGCACCTTAAATACACCATATTGTATAATCATTGTATATTAAATAAATGTTGTATAAGGAAATAATGCTAATTAAAGTAATTAAAGTATGTAAATAGCACTGGCATTTTGAATTTATCTCTATATAATAAACTAATGGTTTTTTTTTGTAGCAATGCTTCATTGCTGATTGTATATAAAAAAGAGCCAGGAAGGATTTGGATAGGAGAAAAAGGATGGGATAAAGAAGATTGAGGACCAAAGGATGGATTAAACAACATCAAGGATAGGTTAGAAAAGGATCAATGATAAATAAGAAGGCCTATACTTATAAAAACGAATCAAACTAAAAAAAGAAGGAAAGAATTATGTGTATAATGAACATAATCATATGTCAGGAGCTATTATGCCATGGTCACCATTTTTATTAGCCGGGGGCGACCCCTAAATATGAGCCAATTTGTGTCAAACTTTCAAGTTTTAGTTTTTATGCTAAATGGAACTATTTTAGGGGGCGCAGATAAAATAATTCAACATTTCAATTTTTGACTCCCCTATAAGAGACACCCTAATATATAATTATATATATTTATATAGTCAAAATTTGGTAGGTAGGCTGATTATCTATTTTTTTTCTCTCCATTCCTTTCGTTCATTTTCATGACAATTCCGACTGATATTTTGTAAAATGGCTATTGTATTGTACTAAAGAAAGATTTCTTGTAGGCCTATCGTTAAATATGTCTATTGAGTAGTAAATTCTTAATTTAACAACTTTAATTGGTTTAACATAAATAATCATAGGATTTTTCTTTAATAAGCACAAATGTTATGCATTAAATTCTAAATTGTTCTTTACACGCGTGACATTGAATATATTAATTATAGGTCTAAAAGTGCGGCAGTAAATTTTATTTTTATTTTGGGGACCTATGTGAGTTAAGGTATACATATTTTACTAAATCTGGATATTATACTTTTTTTTTAATTACAAAAATTTGTGTAGAAAATTCTTTTCATATATTGTTTCTTTACGTTTTATAGATTCATTTAATTTCATTTTTATAGGTAGGCCGATTTTTTATTTCTTTCTTCCAGTTCAATGAAAATGGTTAAATTTTTATTTGGAATTTAGATTGTATTCTAAAAAGGATGTTTTGATTTGATATTTTAATTTGGGTATTAGAAATGAAAAATGTCCTTTTTTTTTAGTTCGAGCGTTTGCGTAGAAAAGATTACAAAATTATGTCAGGATATAATGCAATTTAATTCGGTTCAAAAGTAATCACGACAATATGGTTCGGTCGAGGATGTTGTGAGAGGCTTAAACGTAAGTTTAAGAAACTCAAACTTACGAATGATTTAGTATATGAAATCGTAAACAACCCTGCACATACACTAATCCTAAAATCAAAGACTAACAGACGTATTAAAGACATAGAAAGTTCAAATTCTAACCAATGGCCGATATAGCGCAGCCTTCCAAAGAGACACATTTCACGAGACACAGCATAACTTGTCCAGATTAATGTATCAATTGAAGATGGAGAAATTGGCTGAAAGGTCCCCAGACATGTGCTATATTTACAGTAATATAGTGGAGCACCAGTTTGTTGGGGATACCCAGGCACGCCTGCTGCGCATTGCTCACATCCCCAACCATAGAGGAAGGAGTTTGAGTATTACATATGACAGACCCCATTATGTGAATGTCGCAACTAATTTAATAACCAATATCTCAATATATATAAGAACGATTGAGGGTGAAAACTTCCCATTCGGTAACGGGAGCTTAACAGTGAAGCTACACTTTCGACGCACTGAGTTATAATGGATAGAAAGCCTTTCACCGTCTATCGAGGGGTGAGATACCAGCGCGGTAGTGGACTTGGATCCATTTTTTCATCCATACTACGTACGGCTGTTCCTTTGCTGAAGAGGGGTGCCAGATACCTTGGAAGGAAAGCGCTACAATCAGGCCTTAACACTGCAGAAGACATATTGGCCGGGGCTAAACCTAAAGAAGCTCTAAAAAAACATTTAAAGCGTACACGGGACGAAATCATCAAAGATGCAAAGAGAAAAATGCGTGGTGGCGGGAAGAAGAAGAAGAGGGCTCCCCGGAAGAAGAAGGGGTCACGTGGTATTAAACGTAAAAGGCTATCAAAAAAGAAGTGCTGTAAGCGAATGAAACCTATGGTTGACCACTTTTTTGACTGATATAAGCTAAGGACATTGATCTCATGAATCATAGTTTGTTTACCACTTGTCGAGAGAGGAGTCACTATTTCGCCATGGCACGCTTCATCCACCCATGTAGTTCACAATGCTGTAAATCGGAGCTGTCCCTTTTTGAGCTGCCTCCAACCCAAGTTTCTATTGAGCACAGTGACTTTATTACAATTAACCCTTTAAACACAATTAGTTCCCCGAGTGCACCTATAGAATTCGTGATACCCAGCTCAGGCCCTTACTTTTTTGATCCAAGCTGTGTGCACATGTACGCTAAGCTACGTATAGCCCATTCTGATGGAACGGTCTGCGATGACAAATATGCTGTATACCCTGAAACAAACTTTCTGCACTCCATATTCAACCAGTGTGACGTATATTTAAATCAGACCAACATATCGGCAGGCACGGGGTACTATCATCTACGAGCCTATCTGGAAAATGTCCTCAACTTTTCCAAAGAAGCGAAGGCTACCTTTTTAAGTGCCGAGGGATATTATCAAACTAAAGATGAAAATAGTATAAAGGACAAATTTAAAAATTCTAAAAAGAAAATATACGAGTGTTTTGGACGGTTGCACACAGATTTCACTTTCCAGGAGAAGTTGCTTGTCAACGGGGTGGATATGAAAATAAAGCTCACCCGCACGAGTCCTGAGATCTGCTTAAATCTGGATGCTGATCAAGAGGAGGGTGCAAAGCCCGTTGTGGTTCACATTATGGACACATACCTCCGCGTACGGCGAGTGAAATTAAGTTCACCAAAACAACTAGAAATTGAGAAAAATTTACTAAACGCTACAGTGAAATATCCTATTAACAGAGTGCAAATCAAACTATATACGGTTCCTGCAGGGTTGGCATCGAAGCAGATAGAAAACATTGCCCTGGGAAATCTTCCTAAAAGGATATTAATCGGCATGCAGGACCATGCTTCGGTGAATGGAAAATATAAAAAGAGTGCCTTTAAATTCGAGAATTTCGGACTTAAAAATATAACTCTAAACGTTAATGGCACTGCTTTGGAACAATGGGTACGGACTATTCATCAGACGCTGTGTTACCTCTTTGTGCCAGAGCCTATAGTAATCTGACCCATATTGCAGGTGATTGTGATGAGCTTGGTAATGGGGTAACGCAGGAAGAATTCATTGATCAATTTAACCTTTATCCGTTTGACATTACACCTGACTTATCTGCTAGCGTAAATACCCATTTAACCCCACAGCAGAGCGGAAACATCTCAGTGCGGCTGGAATTCGCCAAGCCTATAGACGCTCCTATTAGTGTACTAGTATATCTCGAATCGCAAGCCCTAATAGAAGTAGATAGATTTAGGAGCGTTATCACTGACTTTTAAAATGGATGCTAATACACTTCAGAAAGTAATGGAACGAGTCACACGTTCCAAATTTATCGGCGTGTTTGCGAAGAATGAAACATTGAGTTTGCCAAGTACGCGAGAATGCGGTAGTCTTATTGTGAACACAGATGTCATCGGTAATGAAGGGATTCACTGGATCGCTGTCTATTTTAAAAATAGACAGCGCCTGTACTATTTTGATTCACTCGGTACTCAACCCTGGAGTGACCCTATTATTGTAAAATTTCTCGCTCAGTTACATATTCCCGAAGTTGTATGGAACCCATTTCGTATACAAGGATATTTTAGTAATGTTTGCGGAATGTACTGCGTCTCATTTCTCACGCATATGTCATGTGATAAAGAATTTATAAATTTTTTAAATTTATTTGACCCGTGTCACACTCGCCGAAACGATGAAATGGTATGCAGACAGATAAAAATCCGTTTTCCAATTGTACGTACTCGTTGTATAGTATAATGTTTTTGTTCGTATATTTGTAACGGTATATTCTGTAGTTGGTTATTGTACTGATTTCTTTCATTTAATAAATTTATGAAAATATATTGTCTTCTTACCCCAAAAAGATCGAAAAAAACATTATTTCGGTGTGACATTGCTGACTGATCAGTATATCCTCCGTATTCATGACACGAGATTCTTCAAAAGATTGTATAACACGTGTCAAATCCTCATCGGACCTTAAAGGAATAATGTTCATTCTTTTAAAACATATACAGAGTATACAGGCAGATCCCCATTATGTGAAGATATCTTTGGTTCATTTAAGAGGAATAACATTGATTACCATAAAAAATTTCGATTTTAGCATAATGGGGATAAGAGGTAAAACCAAATAACATTGATTGCCATAAAAAAAATTTCGATTTTTGCGAGTATCTAAATGAAGTATTTGACGAGATACTACAACTCTCCATATATATAAATCGAATTATAGACACTTACATTTCTATGGTAGTCCCTTGCGTCGGATTGTAAGGAGCGTCACTGCAAATATCTTCAACGGTTTGCGTTGGAAATAATTCATCACGGTCAATCGCGTTAAAAAGACTAATTGCCGTTAATGCTGCAGTGTCACTTTTTCATACAATTCCGGGGAGACGTACAGGTCCATGGTGGAGGATGTGTGACATTGCTGACTGATCAGTATATCCTCCGTATTCATGACACGAGATTCTTCAAAAGATTGTATAACACGTGTCAAATCCTCATCGGACCTTAAAGGAATAATGTTCATTCTTTTAAAACATATACAGAGTATACAGGCAGATCCCCATTATGTGAAGATATCTTTGGTTCATTTAAGAGGAATAACATTGATTGCCGTAAAAAATTTCGATTTTAGCATAATGGGTATGAGGTAAAACCAAATAACATTGATTGCCATAAAAAAATTTCGATTTTGGCGAGTATCTAAATGAAGTATTTGACGAGATACTACAACTCTCCATATATATATAAATCGATTTATAGACACTTACATTTCTATGGTGGTCCCTTGCGTCGGATTGTAAGGAGCGTCACTGCAAATATCTTCAACGGTTTGCGTTGGAAATAATTCATCACGGTCAATCGCATTAAAAAAACTAATTGCCGTTAATGCTGCAGTGTCACTTTCTTCATACAAATCTGGGGAGACGTACAGGTCCATGGTGGAGGGAATGATTATTCACTGACGCGAAAATAGCTACTGTTACTCCCAACTGAAAAATATCCCCTTTTATATGCACAATCGCCAAGCTCCGCCACAAAAGACCAGATGTTCGTAGTGATTGGCTGCCGGTGTAGTTGGGTGGAGCTATGATGTGTACCAATCCGCTATAACGGGTCCGGACGAGTAATGGCATGTTTATATTTTCTCCAATAGATTTAACGCTCGTATTACTCCTTGCTGTCTTTACCATGTCAATATTTTTCCCCCACTATTCCCGGATCATTAGTCACTAATGTAATCGAGAGGACTTTATAATAAAGAAATATATCCTAATTATATTTTTAAATGAGCGTTCGGTTTCCACGTTAAACTGTGGGTCTAAGCCGGAGTGAGAACCTTTCCAATTCGTTTAAGAGAAAATCACGCATGCTTTTCGGTCATACTACTGACTCGGTTCAAATGATGCATTAACATGCTTTTCGGTCATACTACTGGCTTTACTCAGAGTTTCCCGCAGATCTTATAGACAATGCAGGTCCTGAGCTTTAATTATCTCGATGAAATAGTGAGCAATCGACGAGATGTATTTCTGAATCCACGTTAAACTGTGGGTCTAAGGCGGAGTGAAAACCTTTCCAATTCGGCGTGAAATTACACTAGGGGACTCTTGAAAATTATTTGGTGTTTCTTATAGAACTTTTGATACTGATTCCAAATATGGTTTCAGAATTTTTCTATCACCCATAGTTTTCGAGAAAATAATATTTCCATTTACTCAGAGTTTCCCGCAGATCTTATAGACAATGCAGGTCCTGAGCTTTAATTTCTCGAGATCTAGTATGAATTGTGCTAAATTTTCATTTCTAACACTAAATATTAAAAATCAAAGATTTAAGCAGTTAAGATGTAGTTATAAGAATGACACCTTACAAATTACGCGTAAATATAAAATATTTTCATTGTAGAAATAATAATAATAATAATAATGATAATAATAAGAATTGTTGTGAAAGGTGGTTTTTGTTCAAGTAGACGAAGAAAGGTTGACTCTCGGTCAGAAAAAGGTCTCTAGGGGGACGATTCGAAATGACCTAGTTTCTGCCTTTCCTCGTGTGCGTGTGTGTGTGTGTGTGGGTGTGTGTTTGTGTGTGTGTGTGTGTGCACGAGTTGGTTATTCGTTTATTATATATATATATATATATATCCACATCAAGAGCGGTCTGGAAGGAAGATCTCTCACGCGTAAATATAAAATATTTTCATTGTAGAAATAATAATAATGATAATAATAAGAATTGGTATGTAAAAATTATTTATTTAATAAACAGAATTTAATTGGATTCATCTACCGTCATATAAATATATATTGTGGTACACTATTTAAATGGATGATTAATATCATTAGTCGTCCGACCCCGTTATGCGGATTGTGTTTTGGTTAATTTCAATTGATTAATTGCTTTAGATTTCGGTTTTTTTCAATTTTCTTCGCAGGGGATTGGGGGGAATGAGCCTCGTGTGTTTCGTAAATTTTCATTTCGTTTCGTTATTCGTGACTTAAATATTTATAATAAAAATTAAGTGTGTAAAAATTATTTATTTAATAAACAGAATTCAATTGGATTCATCTACCGTCATATAAATATATATTGTGGTTTAAATGGATGATTAATATATGGTTTTTGCTATCTGGAATACATGGCGCTATCTGGCAACTGAATACATGGCGCTATCTGTCAACTCAGCCAGAATAGAGGTTTATAAAAGACCGAGAGACGACTGGCGGAGTCATTCAAGCTCGGCTCCCAGCCGAGCAAGGACCTCTGGTCCTTCTCTTTCTGGCCCTTTGGGAAAACCCCTTAGAGGCCTCTTAGGTTAGGTAAACGAAAATAACTTGGGGGAGAACTCCGCCTCCAAGTTGCATGCCTTGCATTCAAAGGCACCTACTCTCTCTCTCTCTCTCTCTCTCTCTCTCTCTTCAGGTGTACCCCTCCCCCCTTGGCTCAGCCAACTGACTGATTCAGCCAACTGGCTGATTAGGAGCCTATAAAACAACGCCTACTCGGCTGGTCTTAATATGCACTTGGCTCCTGCCAGGTGAACACCTCTCCTCCTTTCTCTCCTCCTTTCTCTCCTTTCTGGCCCTTTGGGGGGAATAGCTTGGGGGAAAACTCCGCCTCCAAGTTGCATGCCCCTTGCAACCCGTTTGGCAACAAATGGCCCTTTGGGGGGATTATTTTTTTGCAACAACCCACCCTTTGCGACAACCCCCACCCCCTTTGCAACAACCCCCACCACCCTTTGCAACAACCCCCACCACCCTTTGCAACACCCCCTTTCGAACATTGCGTAATCACTTGCAACATTCCTGCACTCTAACCTTTAGCGGCTATACTACTATAGGTTTCGATATATATATAATATATATTTTAACTGCAAACAACACACAGTATAATTAATGTAAAGAACGGCGCTTGTGTAGAAGAGCGTTCCGCCCAAGATGAGGGAGAACGAACAAATAAAAAATGAGATACCACCCGGGAATCGAACCCGGGATCATCCGATTGCCGATCAGATATGCTATCCACTACACCATGGACCTCGATCAATCAGAAGTCGTAATTCTCCTACATACGAGCAGAAACCAATGCCCTGAGGGGGCACCTTCCCATGCTGTACATATATATACATTTTAACTGCAAACAACACACAGTATAATTAATGTAAAGAACGACGCTTGTGTAGAAGAGCGTTCCGCACAAGATGAGGAGGGAGAACGAATAAATGAAAAATGAGGTACCACCTGGGATGATCCCGGGTTCGATTCCCGGGTGGTACCTCATTTTTCATTTGTTCGTTCTCCCTCCTCATCTTGTACGGAACGCTCTTCTACACAAGCGTCGTTCTTTACACACACACACACACACACACATATATATATATATATATATATATATATATATATATATACGTAATGACGTAATTATCTTGATGACGTCATTTAATTTTTAAAAATTAATTATTTAATTTATTAACACCCAGGTGCACAACCTTGGGACCTGAACAATATGTTTGTGAAGTTTGATGTTTGTAACTGCGTCCTTTTATTATTCTTCTTCGTCTTCTTCTTCCTCAGCATAATTAATCCCATTTTTATATGGGGTCGCTGTTTAAAGTGAGTCGCCTCCATCTTAGTCCGTCGTACATCATATCCTCCTCCAAATTCTTCTCCCGTAAGTCCGCTCTAGCACAATCGAATCCTTCCATCTCTTCTTCGGTCTTCCTCTTCGCCCACCCGGCAACTTCATCACCATCACTCTACGTCCGAGATAATCTTCATCTCGCCTCATCACGTTCCCATACCGTCTCATTCTTGCCTCCTGTATCTTCTTTGATGCCACTGCCACCTTCACAGTTCCTGTAATATACTCATTCCTGATCCTATCCTCTCTTGTCACACCGCACATCCATCGCAACATCCTCATCTCTGCTACATCCATTTTCTTCTCATTTGTCTTCTTCATAGGTAATGCCTGCGTTCCATACAACATTGCTGGTCTCACCACAGTTTTATATACCTTTCCTTTCAACTTCACTGGCACCTTTCTATCGCACAAGACACCCGACATTTCTCTCCAATTCTTCCACCCAGCTTGCACTCTATTATTAATTTCTTTCTCCACATCCTCCTCATCCATTAACGAGCCCAAGTACTTAAATCTACTCTTTTAATCACTTCTCCATTCATTACCATCTCATCTTCCTGATCCTCATTTAAGCCACACCGTAAGTGTTCAGTCTTCCTTCTGCTTATTTTCACCCTCTATCTTCCAACGCTCCTCTCCAACTCTCCAACTTCTGTTCCATCTCCTTTGTCTCGGCACACAATGCTATATCGTCTGCGTAAAGCATACTCCATGGCGCTCTCTCTCTCAATCCCTCTGTCAGCACTTCCATCACTTGTTAAGGGGAAACGGGCTAAGCGCAGATCCCTGATGCAACCCAACTCTTACTTCAAAACTCTCCGTCTCTCCCAGACAGCTCCTAATCGTCGCATGTACATCTCTATACATTTCCTGTATCAGTCTGACATATTTTCCCAGTACCATTTCTGTTTAAGGCTTCTCCACACCTCCCGTCTTGGGACCCTGTCGTAAGCCTTCTCTGAATCTATAAATACCATATGCATCAGTCTCTGTCCCTCCCTGTACCTCTCAATCACCTGGCGTAAGGCAAATACCGCATCCATGGTTCCTCTACCCGGCATGAATCCGAACTGCTCCTCTGCTATGTCAACTTCATCTCTCAATCTTCCGTCCACGATCTGCTCCCATATCTTCATGGTGTGTGACATGAGCTTAATCCCTTTATAGTTATTACAGTCCTGCACATCCCCCTTCTCCTTATAGATTGGCACCACAACACTGCTACGCCACTCATCGGGAACCACCTCCTGTTCAAACAGCTTCTCCATCAGATCCTATAGTAAATCAATACCTTCCTCTCCTAATGATTTCCATACCTCTGCAGGTATCTTATATGGTCCAGCTGCCTTACCATTCTTCATCTTCGCCAACTCCTTCACCACTTCACTTCTCTCCACTCTTCCCGTCATCCCTTCATTTGGTTGCCCGTCCTCCCAGAATATCCTGTCATTCTCTTCATTCAGCAGCCGCTCGAAATATTCCCTCCATGTGGTTTGTTTGTCTTCTTCCTTTCTTATCACTATTCTATCCGCTCTTTTGATCTGTTTCACTTTATTGATATCCTTTGTTGCTTTATTTCGCGTTTTGGCCAATCTATATATTTTCTTTTGTCCCTCTCGCGTTTTCAATTCCTCATACATATCTTGGTATGCCTCGGCCCTTGCTTGTGCTACGCTCTCTTCGCTTGCTTATTCCTCTCTCTATACACTTCCCTATGGTCATCCTGCTGCGTTTCCTCCCACAGCTTCTTTGCTGCTTTCTTCCTTTGTAGGCTCTCCTGTACATCCTCGCTCCACCACCAGTTTTCCTTATTTTCCCATATCTTGCCAGATGTTTCTCCCAGTATTTCCTTGCTCCACTTCCTAATTACATTAGCATTATGTTGCCACCATTGCTGCACATCACTTTCATCCATAATTACCTCATTCAGAACATTCTCCTTAAACCTGCTTTTACAGTCTTCCTCCTTTAGCTTGAACCATTTTATTTTCTTAATTCTTTTCGTACGTGCTTTTTCCACCCCATTGAGCTTCACATCCATGCAAAGACTACGATGCTGAGTTGACACATGATCCCCTGGGATAACTTTGCAGTTCTTCACTTCCCTCAATTGTGTCCGTCTGTACAACATATAATCAATCTGAGATACCCTTCCACCGCTCTTATATGTAATGAGATGCTCTACCCTCTTATTAAAGAAGGTGTTCACCACTGCCATATCGAACGAAACCGCGAAATCTATTATCCTTTCTCCTTCCGCGTTTGTCTCTCCAAATCCTTGACCTCCATGTACCCTCTCAATTACCTCATTATTCCTACCCACATGCCCGTTAATGTCGCCACCAACAATCACACGTTCATTTTCTTCTAGAGTCTGCACTTCCCAGTCCAGTAATCTCCAAAAAGCATCCTTCTCCTCATCTGTGCAGTCCACCTGTCGGGCATATGCACTGATGATATTCAATACATACTCCCCATAATTCAATCTCACACCCATTACGCTATCCCCTCTGCGGTTTACTTCCACCACCTCGTCCTTCATTTCCTTCGACAATATTACTCCAACACCGTTTCTTCCCCGCCCTGACGCTCCACTTTAGAACAGTTTGTGTCCTTCTCCAAGCTCTTTTGCTTTATTACCTTCCCAACGGGTTTCCTGCACGCACAATATATCCACTCTTCTCCTCCTCTATGAGTCATGTTTCCCACGTTCAGAGAAGCAATCCTCATATCCCTCCTGAGCTCGCTTCTTTAGCCGCGCCCGCTCTTGATGCGGTAGCCCTCGTTTTTTGACAGAGTTAGGGCGATGTATCTGTGCGTCGCTTACAGGGTACGCCCTGGCTGTCCTCGTATCATTCTCTTGACTCATCTCATTTGGTTGTGGCGTGGGTTTTTTACGGCCGGATACCCTTCCTGACACTAACCCTCCCCTTTTATCCGGACTTGGGACCGGCTGGAGAGTAGGCTGACTATCCTACCCTCCAGGTGAGGTCGGCTAATCATTAAATGACTATTTTTATCTTCGTCTCTCCTCAAAGCTCTCTTCATCAGTCTCTTTCATTGTCACAGCTATTGTAGCCTCTCTATCGCCTGCTCTTCTCATTTCTTTTCTTTCAACAGTTTCTTTCATCCTAAGCATCATCATCCTGTTTGCATATACGTTTTGTGTTTCGAATTTATCAATTATTACGAAAGAAATATTTTATAACTTGAAGAGCCTAATCATTTTCATTAATCAATAAAGTAACACAAATATCATCAACTGTTGCCGCAAAATAGAAGTCAACATCTTCCTTCCTTGAATAATCAATTTTAAAATTAGAAAGAGCCGTTTTGAGCAGAAAACCGAAATTTGTTTATAAAAAACCTCTGAACAGTTAGCTAGAAAAACGTGAAAAAAGTATTAGCAGCTGACGAGGAAGCTTCTAACTGGCTGTATCCTCCAGCACGGGACACATCAACGCGAAGAAGAGGCGACGTCAAACCGAAACATCAACGCGCTGGTGGCCAAACTTCCTCAAATCTCCGTGCAGCGGGCTGTCTACGGTTGGCCAGACTGGCAGTCGACGGCCTGTTGCGTGGCGCGGTCAGAGTGCCGATCGGCTCCCGGTGCCGGACCTATTCTCAGCGTGCTATTTTTTCATTTACGGGGAGCAATTGCGTGCCGGACGCGCTCCCCGGACTACTCTTACTCTCCGGCGACATTAAGATTAATCCAGGCCCCATTACAACTTACACATGTCACCATACACAAAGACATAGACACAATAGGACCATGAGACACATACAGAAAGTATAATATTAACATATTACAGTACAACGTAGATGGCCTCACAAACAAAATCATGCAGCTTAGGGAATTCGTACTCAAATAAAACATTCACATAGCACTTATACAAGAAACGAAACTAAAACACACCCACAAAACACCCACCATATCTGACTTCACGGTGATCCGTCAAGATCGTACTGGGGGTCACGGTGGTGAACTCATCACTTACATACATAAAAGCATTAGCTACACTGATGCCACCCAAAACATTACAAACACAATCCAAGCAGATAACACGATGGAAATACAGGCAGCTAACATTAAAACACGCGCAAAACACACCACCACACTAATCAACATTTACATCCCACAAGATAGTTCAACCCAGGTACCAGCCAATTACAATCCACAGTTACACAATCTGGCTTCTCTCACTAATGTCATCTTAGGAGTAGACTTCAACGCTAAAGACACTAGTTGGTACTTGCACAACCAAAACAACACCAGAGGCGCCAACATAGCCACACAACTAAACAGCCTCTTCATTCTTAACAATACAGAAGAACATACACACATACCACATCAAGCAGGATACTCAAACTCCTCCCCAGACATAGCGTTCTGTTCCCCCTCACTAGCAACACATGCACACTGGAGAACAGAAAAACAACTGTCATCAGACCACCTGCCCATCATCATTACAACACGTTCTACACTCTGCCCCAACAACCTTAAGCACACTTACAGAAATTACAAGAAAGCCGATTGGGAACAGTTCAAAATACAGACTGAGGAACAATTCACCACATTAAACAGCACACCCATCATAAACATCAATACAACACTCAAGACATTTAATCAGTTCATCAATAATGCAAACAAATACATACCCAAGGGCAACAATAGGAAATCCAACCCAAACTACACTAGAGAAATAGCCCTCCTCATAAGGCAACGTAACAACCTCAAACATAACACACAAACACCACACACAGAAGCTATAAAACAGCAGATACAACAGTTCAACACAGAAAAAACAACAAACTCAAAGAAAAACAAACAGAAACATTTAGGGAATTCATAACAGCACTAAACCACTCCACAGATACATCCAGGCTATACAAGACTATAAACACCATTACCCACACCTCACATGCGGCTATCTGTCGCAGCCAAACTAATATCCCAACATATACACAACCAGCTAACATTCTAGTTAATCACTACGCAAAGATAAGTCACTTAAACAGAGACAACAACCAGAAACACGCAGACAGACAAACAGCCAGAAACAAGAAAACCTACAGACTCGACACGACCATTACACCCTTCAATACAGATCAGACCACCAAGATCATCGAAAACATTAAGAATTCGAAGGCTACTGGACCAGACAACATATCTAACATACACCTTAAACACTTGGGCCCACAGGGAATACTAGTTCTTACAAACATCAGCACATATTCATACCAACACTGTATTATTCCTGACATATGGAAACAAGGTAAAATTATTACACTACTCAAACCAAACAAAAATCCAACAGAACCAGCTTCCTATAGACCCATTGCTTTGCTATGCACACCTTCCAAAGTAACAAAAAGACTAATCTTACAAATCACCAACCCATTTTCGGCTACTCAACATGGATTCAGACCTCACCACTCAACCACGACATTACTCACTAACCTCACGCAGCACATCATGAATGGCATCAACTCCAGACGACCAGCTCAACGTAGACTATTAGCAACAATAGACATCAGTAAAGCATTTGATGCTATCCCACGCTTCCCTCTCATAAACAAAATACTCAACACAAACATGCGCAATAACACCAAAAGGTGGCTAAGCAACTATCTTTCAGGAAGATACTCACATGTCACATTTAATGGCAAGTCATCCAAAAACAAGCTTTTTCTGAACGGGGTCCCTCAAGTCTCTGTTCTCTCACCAACACTGTTCAACTTATACATGTATGACATTCCAGCACCCATAGATAACAAGCTTACCTTATCATCATATGCAGATGACATCACTCTAACATCCACCCACAACAACATCGACACCGCTACAAATAACCTACAAACATATATAAACGGTATACAAGACTGGCTCACACACAATAGACTCAAAGTAACGCCCACAAAATCAACCATCACCTTGCTTACAAGCAACACAAAAGAACACCAAATAAATCCACAGCTTACACTAAACAACACCAACATTACACACACTCACAAGACCAAAATACTTGGGGGTCACATACAACACATCATTATCTTTTGCAAACCACATTCGGGACATTAAAAACAAATGTACTCAAGACTTAACACGCTTAGGGTACTAACAGGCACAAACTTTGGACACCAGCAAGAAACACAATGAGCACAACTCCTTCTGCATCTCAGGAATCAGAGCCCATGACCTTGCCAGCTGATGCCACAACACGAACTTCTTGGGAGTTGATGAAGACGGGTGTTTCCAAGACATGCTTTGTTGTTTTGACTCTGGATTGAAATGATGAATCCATGTTTCATCCATAGTAATAAACCTAGATTCAAATTTTTGTGGATCTTGCTGGAAAAGGTCCAAACATTGTTTTGAAATTTGAACTCGAGTTCTCTTCTGGTTGTCAGTCAACATTCGTAGCACCCATCTTGCAGACACTTTTTGAAGCTTTAATTTGTCTGTTAATATTGACTGTGTGATGCCAAATGAAATGCTGACATTCTCAGCTATAAATCGAACACTAAGTCGGCGATTATTCATGAGAAGATCATTGACGTTTTAGACATTTTCTTCAGAAGTTGATGTTGATCGCCGTCCAGACCATCATCTTTGATCGACGTGTTGTCTCATTTGAAGTCCGCACACCACTTTTTAACAGTAGGATAAGATGGGGCAGAGTCTCCTAATGTGTGCTGTATATCTTCAAAAACGTTTTGGGGAGTCATATTCTTCACAGATAAATATTTAATGACGGCGCGTTTTTCAAATTTGTCCATTTTCATAAAATTTATCACATTGCTTCACATGACAACCTGTAAAACAAAAACTATTTTGATTAGCGTTTTTATATTTTATACATATATTTACTAATAGTTGTATTATATATGGTGTAAATTTGATCTGAAAATACGGAGTATATCTAGGTCAGGCCAAGAACTTTTTGATCACCCTTCGTGTGTGTATATACTGTATATATATATATATATATATTATATAATATATATATATATATATATATATATATATTATATATATTATATATATACATATACAGGTTGTTTCAGGGCAATCCTAGAAATTTGAAATTGGCGGAATTTGTAGTAAGTAGGTAGGAATTACTATGACAAACTTCAAATACAAATACCAAAATACCAATTCCGCCAATTTCCATATTTCTAGTATTTCTAGGGTCGACCTGAAACACTCTGTATATATATATATATGAAAATTATTTCACGAAACTAACACGTGAAAAATACTTATGATGAATAAAACCGAAGGAGGAAACACAGAATGGTGCTCAAGCGCTTTCGTCTAATAGGATGTCATTAGACGAAAGCGCTTGAGCACCATTCTGTGTTCCTTTCCTTCGTGGTTTTATTCATCATATATTATATATATATATATATATATATATATCTATATATTGTGTGTGGACGATACTTGTTTAAAGACGTATCAATGCACTTCAACATCAGGGGGGTGATGAGTCTGAAGTCAACTCGTAGTGGGGCATGGGGCAAAAAAATTTAAGAACCACTGTTTTAGGTAAATATTTATGCCTTGTGCTGTACAGCATATATATTGTTTAAATTTTTATTCTGAAATCCGAAAACTTCTGAAATCCTCAGAGGGTTTGGTCCTTAGCTTTTCGGATTCTTGAGATTGCACTGTAATGTTAAATTTCGCCACCATGTTTTGAAATGAACGACCTATAAACTAACTCTTTTCCTAAATTTGTAGAGAAATAAAATGCGATTCTATTTTCCTTTGGCTTTAGCAACTGTGTCTGGGGTTTTATTTTTAAGAGGTACAAGCTACAAGTATCTGGAAAGAAGTCAATTATAAATAAAATATACCAATAACCATCATTACACCACGCGTACCTTTGCATATCATATACAGTGTACATGCGATGGTGCTTTAGTTTTAGCAGTTTTAAACTTTCTTCGCACAGGCTTATGAAGCGTATAATGTCATGATTTTTAAAAACTTGATTTATTTACTTCTCTGCGCTTTCTTTTCAGTATTTTCCTTTTCTTACTATTATCACTCGTTTTTTCTGTCTTTATACGGACACGGGCAGCCCGCTTGAGCCGGTGGGCGCCATTAAACTTTCGAACAACGAAAAGCATCGGGGATAATTACACGCTTTTATTTACTGTTTACTGACTTTTTATTTATTCCGAAACAATTGAACAAACGGGGAAACACGAGTGCGGACTATCATGAAACTTTAATCGCGGAGAGAGACACAATTAAATATTTTAAATAAACAATAACATACTAATACGAAAAACCACCTAATCGGGGCAAACCCCCGCTCGAGACTCCCGTTTTTTGGCCATTCTGCCTTCTCTGGTCCCATCTCAGGGGTTGCCAATTAGTGTTTTATATTTTTAATTTCGAACAAAACATTATTAATCTCTTATTTACGTACAAACCATAATTAAATTTCTTATTAAACAAAACATTATTAAATTCTTATAACCAAAACATTAATTTCTTATTAGACATTATTATTTTTATTTAAAAAAAACAATACACGACAATAAGTAGCCTCTTCATGCAAAAAATTCACAAAATTTTTTTTCCTTACCCCTTCAATATGGTACCTTTGTAAAGCCTCTCAACCCCACCGTAAGAAGCGGGGTTAGAAATATCGTAATATCGATTCTCTAATACGTCAGTAGTAAGTTTGCAAATTGTTCGAGGGAGGCGGGGGGTAATATGGTGAATGGAAAGGGGGAAAAGCAAAATTTTAATCTCTCTGGTCCATAGCTGTGTAAACACATAGTCCATCAAAGCGGCGGTGAGTGATAAGATAAGGGGGATGTGTAATATCGATAAGGAGAATAGGGGAGTGATGGTTGCTGATAAGGGGGATGGGAACGTTTCTGGTTCACAGCTGTGTAAACATATAATCTCTTAAAAGAGGGGTAGAGAGGGGATGGTGATAAGGGAAAAAATATAAATAATAAATAAATATATATATATATATGTTAAACACAGACCGTGCATGGAACAAGGAACTCTTCTGGGAAAATTAAACCCACTATAGTTCGAATAAGTAATGGTAAATGAGAAATACTATAGTTTTTCTTTTTCATGATGTTAGCCCGACGTGGACAACGGATCACTCGCAAAGAAGCCCCAAAATATAGCTTCCCTCACCAGTTATCTGCCAAGTAGATAGGATCCCGATTTGGGACAGGATCTAGGGTTTAAAGCATCACAGCCCAACTCTATTTAGAACCTCAATATAAGTTCACTCCCATCATGAAACGGACATGTTAGGTGCCTTGAAAAGTGGACGCTCAATTTTGCCAGTTGAGGTCCAAGTTTTGGTTTTCGGCTAAAAATACAATAGTTACCCCTTTTTCTTTGATGTATTCAATCCGACATGAATGCAAGGAGTTTCTTGCGTATATTGAGGTTCTGAATTTAGTAGGCTAGGTGTACAGTAGCTGTAAACCCTAGAACCTGTCCCAAAGCTGGGTCCTATCTGCTTCGCAGATGGGGGAAGCTATATTTTAGGGCTCTTTGCGAGTGACCCGTTGCCCACGTCGGGCTAGCACCATGAAAAGAAAACTATGGTATTTGTCATTTACCATTACTTATTCGAACTATAGTGGATTTAATTTTCCCAGAAGAGTTCCTTGTTCCATGCACGGTCTGTGTTTAACATATAGTTTCTCAGGGGACCATTCTGAGTTTGTGTGTATATATATATATATATATATATATATATATATATTTATGTGTGTTTGTGTGTGTGTGTGTGTGATGTCATACCCATTGTTGGATGGTGATAAGGTGGATGGGGGTATGGGAATAAGGGGAGAGGGGTATGGAAGGAGGATGGGGATAAGGGGAGAGGGGTGTGGAAGAGGAATGGTGATAAGGAAAAAATAAATATATATTTGTGCGTGACGTTATACTATGAACTTTAGCGTTATCAAAAAAACAAACGCGGTTGCGCTTGGACGGGGCGCTGGACGGTGGCAGCGGCGGTTGCGTTTGGATGGGAGTGAGAACCTCCACACACCCAGTGATTACCCCTCCAACCAGCTAACATAATTGTTATGCGGACCACTTTCTGCACTATGGTTGAATGTACAGTAGCAATTTGGAACGAGGGTGAATCCGAGTTTGGCCCTCGAAGTTGAGCTCGGCCTTGCCGTAGAGCATCCGAGTTGTAAAAAAGATTTACAACACAATGTGAACACACCAAATAAAATGAGGAACTGAATTAATTCACTCTTCGGGACGTTTATTGGACGATTTTCTACAGGAAGAGGCACAGAAGAGAAAGACAAAATTTAAAGCCTCTTTTTATCGCTGATGGTCAGATTTTGGCAGAACTTTACAGGGAAGAGGTTCGACCTACTCGAGCAAGAGCTAAGGCAGGAATTTAAAGGGTAGTAGATTCGGCCTCCTTGCTCTAAGGCTCAAGCAGGAATGAATTTGCATCATAAATTACACTGTACAACAAAATTTAAATTTAAAAAATATACATGTACCATTTTATGTCAGATTCACTAAGTGAACTATGCTGATAAGGAAAATGAAAACCGTTTTTGCGTAGCACATCACATTTTCTTGAACTTTGATTGAATATATTATAATTTTATACAGTAAATTCAAGGCTTTATTTCTTCATCTGCGTACAAAACTCCAAATACAACTAATCTGAAAGAAGAGTAAACACAATATTTATTAGTATATCAAAGCCAATTATATACTAACATGTACGAAGAATGTCATAGTATCAGAAAAACAACACAAAAATTCACCTTAAAAATGTTTTGCCTGGCTCTGTCGTTTGTAGGTCTTGGCTGGCTGGTCACGTTGCAACATCCAGCAGAAATCAGCAAGCATTGCGGGACGCCATTTACCTTCGTAGCGTGTTTCCAGTGTTGCAACATCTTGATTGAATCTTTCTCCATGCTCGTCACTCACATCAGATAGGTTGTCAGGGAAAAAAGAAATGTGAGTGGAGGAAATGCAGTTTGAGTAACATTTTGCAGCCCAGACGTTGGTAACTTTGCAATAGTTGATCTACTGGTGCCTTGTAGCTGACGTTTCTGTGGCTGCCAAGAAAACCGTTGCAGATGTTATTGAAAGAATGCCAAGCTGCTGACTCCACGTCATTCATTGCCTTCTCAAAATCGTTGTCAAGCAAGAGCTGGAGAATTTGTGGACCAACAAACACACCTTCCTTAATCTTGGCTTCACTTAGTTTGGGGAACTTTCCTAACAGGTATTTGAATGCTGGAAGATCATTGTTCATTGCCTTGACCAGTTGTTTGATGAGACCAAGTTTAATGTGCAATAGTGGCAACAAAATCTTGTCCTTCGGAACCATTGGAGCATAGCTACATTGAACGTACCTGGAATGACTGAGTCACATGGTGGCCAAACTTTGCGGATGTAATGCTGTGCTCGGGCCCGACTGTCCCACATACATAGAAAGCACATATATTTGGTGAACCCAGTCTGCAGCGTCTGCGGACTATTTTTCGAAAACAAATGTTCGAAAAC
Source organism: Bathynomus jamesi (assembly GCA_023014485.1). Taxonomy (NCBI): domain Eukaryota; kingdom Metazoa; phylum Arthropoda; class Malacostraca; order Isopoda; family Cirolanidae; genus Bathynomus; species Bathynomus jamesi. The sequence continues at coordinate 856,480 of JAJOZX010001200.1, read as the reverse complement.
AATTGTTCGAATAGCAATTGTTCGAATAACAATTATTCGAAGTACCAATTATTCGAAGTACCAATTATTCGACATAACAAATGTTCGAAAGAAAAGTTGTCGAATGGCAACCAACCAACCAAATGTTCGAATGGCAACCAACCACAAAATTGGTGCGGTTACCAATTCGTATTAATGTCCACAATAAGAATAATACAGTTTAATTTCAATCTTTAAAGTGAGAGCACGTCAAGCACCCTCCATAGAATGGCCGAATTTGTGCCAAGTGAGAAAGGCAAACCAATGCTCTTAGTAAATGGATTTTTATACGTAAAAGACAAGCAAGTGGCAATAAAAGTTTACTGGAAATGCCAGCATTTTGCAAAGTACTGTAAAAGCCGTGCCATAACAGGCAGACAGCCTTGGTTTTCTACTTCTGATAGAAATGTTACTTATGGTATGTTTATTATGGGTAATACTGGGGGTGTAGATAAAATAAATAATGCTGCTCCTTCTTATTATGTTAAAACTACATATTATGTGTCTTTAAAACAATTTATTGGTATGTAATAAATGATTAATGCTTATAAGTTTATATTACCTTTACATTAGTATTCTGTTCCCGCTGCCCAGGCATGGTGGGTACAATTATTCCCAAAAAGAATTATCATCTGTATAATTTAGGTCTCGGGGGTACGGGGGCTGAGCCCCGTAAAGATCACTTACCACATACTGATCCGTATAGAGTTTTATAAATTTTTATTTTTTGCGTCCCGACTATTTTATCCCCAACCAGTGCTGTTCTGTTCGTTTCGCCCTCATATAGTATTACAGGACGAAACGAAACGCACCGACAATCCGACATAGACATCCGGTTTGAGATTTGTCACCCCCTATTGTCTGACGTCACCCAAATCCGTCTGACGTCACCCATAATTGTCCGACGCCTAATTAATGACGTCATATCCTGAACATAATAGCGTCAGCGGTTGTTTACTCTTAATGAGGGATTACGTCATTGATAATCTAGTTTCAAAAGGCGATAAATGCACATCCATATATTTTAGTGAATGAAGATTTTGAAGCTCATTCCTTTTCTTTATTTCCCCGACAACTTTTCTTTCGAACATTTGTTATGTCGAATAATTGTTACTTCGAATAATTGTTATTCGAACAATTGCTATTCAAACAATTGCTTTCGAACAATTGTTTTCGAATAATTGACACCAAACCGTTTGCAGTCCTGTTAGGAGTGCAACAACCTTTAAGTCAGCACAGATAGACCAGCAGTGCTCGGAATAGTTGATACAGTTGAGAATGAAACCAAGGTTATTATAAGTCTCCTTCAAAATAACAGAATTTGCAACTGGTACAGAAGGTAAAACATTACCATTGTGCAGAAACACTGCCTTCACAATGTAGGGTGATGCATCAATAAAAAGTCCCCAGTCATGGGGATTACATTGCACCGCAAAGGTATTGAATAAGCCATAAATGTCATTACAGAAACAAAGGTTGTCCTGCATAGAAAAAAAGGTGGCTAACTGCACAGTACGCTTGCGATAAACAGTTATCTTGGTGTCTTTAGCTAACAAGTTCCAGTCTTTCAGACGCGAAGCCAGCAGTTCACTTTGACATTTGGTGAGGACGGTGATTTTGGTGAAGGACGGAACGGCTGTCCAAGGTCGAAACCGTTAAAGTTGAGACTCTCCCCTGTGATTTCAAATGGAAGGAGCAAATCCAAAATGTTGTGCAGCCGAAACTATGCATTCTTAAACCGTGTATATAAAGGGTCTAGTATATCATATTCACTCTCAAAATATAAAAAAACTGTTCGTGATACACAAAAACTGATATCTGTTTCATAATGTACACCCCTTGAAAAGCATAAAAATGATAATTTTTAGTGTATATATTTTTCTTTGATGTACAGTGTTATTAATTAATTTTAAAAGTGATTGGGTTGAAGTTGAAGCTCCTTCTCAGTTGAAGAACCAAAGAATCTTATTGGTAAGCTAAACTTAATCAAGACAATAGAATTTCAAATTAAAAAAAAAAAAATCACATTAAAAATAATGATTTTCCGAAGTGTACATTCTGTGTGGCGACCTAATGTCGGGGTTGTACATTGAATACATCCTAACTACATTGATATGTACCGTACATTGTAATTTTGGTACACTATAATTATGATTATAATTACCAATAAATTCACATTAAGTTATTACAGCTAATTATATTTATTAAAGTACAGTCAATTAGTTAATTACAGTTCATTACATTTTTATTAAAGTACAGTCAATTAGTTAACTACAATTAATTACATTTCTATCAAATTATTAAATGACATATCTGATACTGAAGTAATTTACAGGATTTATATAATTTATATAATGTAGGAGAGTTATCCGTAGTTTCATAATTTAGAGGGAATTAATAGCAATGCTATATATTTATAATGAACTATAGTGACTATTATTCTAAGATTTAATTCGGTAGTCAGGGAAGTATAAGGAAAGATGGATTAGAAGCACAACACATAAAGAACATGGACAACATACATATAACAACGCACATAATAATGTTATGAGTTACAGGCACAACAAGAGAGAAGATTTTGAGGACATTCCATTGAAATATGTTTAGTTAGCGAGCTGACATAGGTAAAACAGAGCTCAGAGAGCTGAATTTGGATATTTGTGTCAGCATCAACGAGAATCTTGTGAGAGAAGAAGGATCAACGTCTTGAGAAGCCTTGGTCGAACGGTGCACATTTATACATATTAATGTAATCACATGTAAGGGCACCCGTGTAGACATGGACTGATAGGTTGATATGGTATAGGTAAGCAGCAGATAAATGAACGACACGAATTAATAAGTGTACTACTATAAGGGACGATACACAAGACACCATATATAAATAATGATTATATAGTATATACTATGGGGAAGTTATAATACACTGAATACAAAATATGCCATTTTGAAGATTTAATATTCACTGTATCACAAATGCGAGAGGAACTAATTTACTTTATGATGTCACATTATAAAATACAAGTTAATTTATAATTAATACGTTATAGTTATTTAATTCGGATGTTGAAGTCATTATAGGGAGAAATGAGAGGAATTGAATTAGGGGACACGGTAATGAAGGGTTTACATACCTGGCACAAGAGTGAGTGAAACTATTAATTAAATATATACGGTTATTATTGAATGTTTCACGAATAGTTTCATAACTTTGTTTCGTTCATTTGCGCAAGATATGAAGGTCATATTTGAACAGAACACACCAAAATACATTAGAAAAATGTATTTTGGATATTAATTTCAGTGTTGGTGAAACATTCAGTAATTACCATATATACACTTGTATACAGTGATAATTAATGAATTAGGTGCATTTGGGGATGAACTAAGTAAAAGAGTAAGGAAGTACAAACAAGGAATTTAAACCAGGGGTGTTCAGGCAGTCGATCGCGGTCGACCGGTGGACCGTTAACGCGTTTCAAGTAGACCGAGAAAATTTTAAAACTTACTATACAGTCAACCTAGCGTTGATACCTCTCTAGATAGCAACAGAGAAAAAGATTGCATTGCTTGCACTAGTAACCTGTGTGTATTCCTATTCCTGAAACCAGCCTTTTTTTATTAACCATGCACTCTACATTCATCCATTTATTTTTTTAATTATGCACTGATTTTGTTGAGACTATACTGGTTGGCAATGCTCACTCTTTTCTAACACGTTTCGCAAAGAGTATTGTGCAATGTGTTGCGTCACAAATTCTTACGGTACACAAGTTGTCAGTTTTACGCACTGTAGGTGACGGACATGTCGATCTTGGAAACACCGCAGTTGTTCCACGAACCGATAGCTGTTATTACAGAGTAGTCAGTAGCCTGAAGGTTGTTGCAAAGAAAACAAGCACAAGTGAGTGTATTAATTTCTAAAGTTCTAAACTTTAAAAAAAAAAATTACTCCAAACATAGGTTTCTAGTGAATTTTTCAATTAAAATTTTAGTGCAGGGCTAATTACACAGCTCAACAAAAAATTTTTTTTGTTTCGTTGCCAAGGAAATTCGTACGAATTTAGGGTATTTTGGGGTTGCTGAATTCCAAAATGAAAGTAGTTTTTCCGATTTGGCTCTAGTTCTTGAGATAATGAATACCCTCAATTAATAGGAAACGTAACCATAACGCGTGCGTCTGTCAAAGCAAGCATCTGAACTTTTAGCATCCAGACTAAAAGAAAAGAACTGTCTACAGCCAGAAGCTAAAATAACAGGTTATCGGACAAGAGAGGCGGGACTTCTTCCTTACTTCAGCCAAGATGAAGAACTTGTATACTGCAATAACATCCCTGGACTTGTTCTTCAAATGGGACTGGAATATCGACCAGGAGATTGGCGGCTTTTTATAGACGGCTCCAGTAGAAGCTTGAAATGTGTTTTATTGCACAATGGTAACCGATATGCATCTCTTCCAATTGCTCACTCAACAAAACTTAAAGAAGAATATGAAAATATCAAAATGGTCCTGCAGAAACTCTGCTATCATGAGCACCAGATCCCTATTTGTGTTGATCTAAAGATGGTAAACTTCTTGCTTGGGCAGCAAAGTGGATATACGAAATACCCTTGTTTCATCTGTTTATGGGATAGTAGGGCAAGGCAAGATCATTGGAAAAAAGTGACATGGCCTTCAAGAGAAAACATGACTGTAGGTGCAGCGAACATCATTAACGAGCCTTTGGGAAAAAATCATCCTCCCACCACTTCATATCAAGCTGGGACTAATGAAACAATTTGTTAAGGCCTTGGACAAAGATGGCGATTGCTTCAAATACATTTGTAGATCGTTCCCTGGACTAAGTATGGAAAAACTAAAAGCTGGAATCTTTGATGGCCCTCAAATCCGTACACTTATCAAGGATTCTAATTTCACAAAATTTATGAATGGTGTTGAAGCTTCTGCCTGGTGCAGTTATGTCTCAGTTGTCAAGAACTTATTGGGTAACCACAAAGCAGACAATTATGAAGAACTGGTGCAAAACATGCTCACAAACTTTGAAAAGTTGGGTACTAATATGAGCATAAAGGTACACTTTCTCCATAGCCACTTACACAGATTTCCGGACAATCTTGGTGATTTTAGCGAGGAACAAGGGGAGAGGTTTCATCAAGATATCAAGGTGATGGAGGAAAGGTATCAAGGCAGATGGGACAGACACATGATGGCAGACTATTGCTGGAACCTCCAACGTGATTGTCCTGATAACCCACATAAAAGAGAATCGTACAGAGATTTACTATACATTAATTGTAATTATGCGAATCAGCTTACTGTGTTTATCAGTTATTATACCGAATAAAATGCCATTATGTATTTCATGTGTTTACTTTTGTATGATTTGAGACAATTTCAATGCGATTTGTAAGTAGGCTCCGCCTGAACATTAAATTTTTTGCATTTTTACGTGTTTCAATGGGGTACCAATTATCTCATAAATTAGAGCCAATCTAGCAAAACCGATGTCATATTCGGAATCAGCACCACAAAGTTACCCTAAAATCACTCTAATATGATTGGCAATAAATGAGTGTTGACCAGTGTTATGAATGCCGGACCAAGCAACAAAAAACCAAACTCTTAACATTTTCATAATGAGTGGGAGGAAGATTATTTTTTCACAATGGTGAATTCAAAATGCGTGTGTTTGATTTGCCATTCGATCGTAGCTCTTGCTAAGAAGGGAAATGTTGAGAGGCATTTGAAAACTGTTCACAAGAAATATGAGAGCGACTTTCCATCCAAAGGCGAACTGCGCACGACGAAGATGAAAGAATTGAAGTATCATCTTGCTTCCAACAATCCGTATTTACTAGGTGCATCCTTCGAGGTGAGTCACTTGTTAATTAAGTGCAAGAAACCGTTCGAGGATCGAGACATGATAAAAGATGCATTTTTGGAGGCAGCAGACTCATTGTTTGATTATTTAAAAAATAAATTGGAAATAATTTCAGCTATTAAGGAAATTCTGTTCTCCAGACACTGTTACGCGACGTTCAGAAGTGATGGGTGAGAATCTGACATTGCAACTAAATAAAGATGTAAAGAAATGCGTTTTCTTTTCGCTTCAACTTGATGAATCGACAGATGCTATTGACACATTCTAGCTGTGCATTTTCATAAGAATAGCATTTAAAAATGTGACTGTTAAGGATAAACTGCTCAAGATCATACCGTTGAAGGGGAAAACTTGAGGAGAGGACTTTTTCCAGGCATTCAAAGACATTGTTAATAACACTGTTACCCATTAACAAATTTGCTTCCATTATCACCGATGGAGCGGTCATGACTTGTTTCGTTGCTCTCTCCGAAAATGATAGTGATTTTTCTAACTTCCGTAATTATTATTGCATAATTCATCAACAGATTCTGTGTAGTAAAATGCTGAATATGAAATAAGTCATGGATAGTGGGCCCAAGTTCGTATGTTCTATTCGGACAAGAAATCTGCAGAGGCGCCTCTTTAAGTCTGAACTGGAAGAAAGTGAAGCCGAACATATACACCTTTTGCTGCACACTGATATAAGATGGTTTAGTAGGGGAAAATTTCTTCAGACATTTAGAGATTTATTGGCTGAAATCAAGGAGTGTCTGGCCTCAAGAGGTGATGAATATACGCAGTTGGAAGATGAAATGTGGTTGTTAGATTTAGCTTTTTTTGACTGATGTCACTGCTAAGCTGAACAAACTCAGTTTAGAGCTTTGAGGAAAAAATTAAAATATTGTCCAAATAATTAGTTCTGCAAATGCCTTTAAGCAAAAATTAAAATTATTCTTCTCACAACTGCAGCTACACAAACTGAGGCATTTCCCAAATATGATGTCAGAGCTAGAAAATCAGGAAAAAGAATCTTCTCGTGGATGAAAAAGATTCAAATCTGAGAAAAAGTGCTATGTATTTGACAGCATTTTTTTTGGTTCCACATACCTCTGTGAATCAGCGTTCTCAAACATGAAGATCATCAAGTGCAAGTACCAGTCCACTCTAATAGATAATCATCTGGCCGCCTGCTTGGGGTTAGCAGTCAGCAACTTTAGTCCAAACTTCGTACAGCTTGCAAATCATGCATTACAAATTATCTATATCATTTGATAATGTAAGAACCGAAGAATATCGTATTATTATATAAATATTATTATTTAAATAAATGTATTATGCATGAATAAAGAAAATATATTGGTGTGAAAATTTTTTTTTGTCATTTTCAGTGTTGGTAGATTGCGTTAAAATGAGGCTGGCAAAAGTAGAGCTTAGGTGCCTAAAGTCTGAACACCCCTTGTTTAAACCATACCATATTCAATGGGCATGCATGATATGAGATTTGTAAGTGGGTAAATGAAGTTGAGATTAATTAACATAGTTTCCATGACAATTGGGAAAAGGGGAAAACTGGAATAATTCCGGTAAAATCTAAAACAATCTAAATCATTGACTGTCTTGTTTGTACTTTGAAAAAATAAAAATAAGGGACATTTGGTTCTTGGAACGAATTTCTAATGGTACAGACATGGGTGCCGTTCAACCATAGGAAGAGTAGATCGCATGGTTGTGGCACATATATTCATAACCTTCAGGTTAGACCGTGTGGTGTTAATAATTTATTTAAAGTCTCCGACTTTTCCGAACATTTTATATATCATTTTTATTTCCCGATTGTAGGGATCAGCTCAGTGTTAGCGATCACTATTTCACTACAATGCGTTCAACCTAGTGCAGTCAGCATATCCCATCTTAAACAATGTAAACCGGACCATGTAAATTTTCTTTTCAAAATTTTAAAAAGTATACAATCAATTGTTTAAAACCAACAATACATGTAGCACGGCCTCTTTTCCTAAATTCGCTTATCTTGACCAAGTATGATAGTTGCAAGTAGAAATTCTCTACCTGTAGAAATTCCCAACTTCTCTGTTGTTGGAAGAAGTAAAAAGGGCTAATTGTGATTCTGTGTAAGTTTGCAATTTTGTACAATATTTCACGAGTGCGCGAACTCCCCAACTCTTCTTTCTTATCATATATATATATATATATAAAGCAATAATACATTTTGAAAGTCACAAATGTTTTAAAAGGGAACATAATTTAATTTATGCACAGAATACATGTATAAGAGTTACAAATATAACTTTAATAATAATTAATAGCTCTGTCCAGAGTTTACAAGTTACAATTATAAATAAAATCCCTTCATTCTTGTCACACTATAGAATTTTTTTTTTCAGTTATAAACGGAAATAGATAACTATTTGATTACATACAGATATATCATTTAAGCGTGAATCGCATTTGCTAAAAATTTCCAGAAAAGATCTCATAAAAGAACCTCTTGACATGTACAATAAAAAGAGCAAACAGTACTGAGCATACCAGTGGCGTATCAAGGGAGTGGCGAGAGGGGCGACCGCCCCGAGCGGCACTTCCCGAGGGGCGGCAAATTACTGTCAGGCGGGCGCAGTATGCAAAATTTTGGGTTTTTGTGTTTTAAAATGCAACCCTCCAAAAAATTATATCTCATCATTGTCGCGCGTTATTTGTGTACAAAATATCCATGGTTTTGATGAAAAATCATCATTAAATGCTATATATGCCACCTCAATGCCACTATTTCCACAAATAGTTGCGTTAAATTTTCACATCGGAAAGGTTGCCAGCCCTATTTTTCAGACTTTCCCTATATTATTTAGGTTAGGCTTTGCATTCTTTGAGCTTTGATGATGTTAATAATTAATTGTTGTTTTATTTTGCAGATACCCTACTGAATTAGCAAACATGAGCAAACGACAGAGACTGAGTGGTGCTGCATACAAGAATCTTCGCGAAAAAAAAGAGGAGGAAGGCAAGCGTGCTGCTAAGCGATTTCATCAGTTTGGGATTCTCAGACACACCTTCAGTGCCTTCTGGGAAGCAAGGAGATCAACCGCAATGTGATATATCTTTAGAGATAGATGTTCAAGCGGCAACTTCAAGTGAACCCCCAAATAATCAGGATCAACCCTCATCTACACAAAGTCACCCACCCACCCATCACCCACAGAGTCTGTTTAACGGTTCTGGCAACTGGCCCGTTCCAATGACGGACAATTTGAGAATCGAACTCATTAAACGTGGACCATCACATTTGAAAAACATGAATGGACCCTTTCCAGCTGATTCAAACAATAGGTCAATGTCAAAAGTTTGGTATTTCAAAACTTTGGAAAATGGCGAAAAAATTGAAAGGTCATGGCTAATCTTCTCACCTTCAAAATGTAGCTTGCTTTGCTTTTGCTGTCGTCTCTTGAACAACATCTCCAGTGCATTTGGAAAAGAAGAAGGATTTTTTGCCTGGAGGAAACTGAATCCAAGAGTACCTGAACATGAAAACAGTCCATATCATACCCGATGCTTTGAACAATGGAAAGAGTTGTCTATGCGCCTTCAGTTGAATGCTACAATAGATAATGCACATCAGTTGCAAATAAAACATGCTACTGTTAAGTGGAAAGAAATACTGAGACGAATTTATGACTGCATCATGTTCTTGGCAAAACAAGATCTTGCATTCCGAGGGCACCGAGAGAACTTAAATGAAGAAGCTGGGCTAGCTGGCAATTCTGGAAACTTTTTGGAGTTAATAAAACTAATGGGCAAATATGACCCAGTAATTAGGGAACATCTTACAAAAATACGAATGACTGACAAGATATCCACTACGTATTTGTCACCTAACATTCAAAATGAGTTCATCACACTAATCGGCTGTAATGTTCGAAAATGTATAATTGATAACACTGGTCAACACTCATTTTATTGCCAATCATATTAGAGTGATTTTGGGGTAACTTTGTGGTGCTGATTCCGAATATGACATCGGTTTTGCTAGATTGGCTCTAATTTATGAGATAATTGGTACCCCATTGAAACACGTAAAAATGCAAAAAATTTAATGTTCAGGCGGAGCCTACTTACAAATCGCATTGAAATTGTCTCAAATCATACAAAAGTAAACACATGAAATACATAATGGCATTTTATTCGGTCTCACCATCTAGAATGTTCCGGTAGTTTCCCATATGCACGCGTTATGGTTGTTTCCTATTAATTGAGGGTATTCATTATCTCAAGAACTAGAGCCAAATCGGAAAAACTACTTTCATTTTGGAATTCAGCAACCCCAAAATACCCTAAATTCGTACGAATTTCCTTGGCAACGAAAAAAATTTTTTTTTTGTTGACCTGTGTAATGTGTCTAGTGCAAAGTACTTTGCAATAATTTTCGATAGTACACCGGATATATCGCATATTGATCAGATGTCTCAGGTAATTCGCTTTGTGTCGATTAAAGATGGTAATGTAGAGGTGAAGGAATCCTTCGTTGATTTTATTAAATTAGAGGGGAAGACTGCTGAGGCAGTTACTGATCTCATTGTCACTAAGCTCCGTGAGGAGCTGTTTTCATTCCTTGCAATAACCACTCGCTGAACTTGGCTGGAGTTCATGCCGCGGGACTGAGTCCTAATGCTGTAACTTTCTTTGGAACAATTGAACGAATTTTCGTCTACTTTTCTTCCTCTACTCATCGTTGGGATGTCTTAACAAAACATTCCAAAATCACTGTCAAGCGAGTCTCTGATACGCGGTGGAGTGCTAAGTATGATGCTGTTTCTAGTCTTAAGAAGAACTTGACTCACGTTGTTAGTGCCTTGGAAGAACTGAGTGAAGGGGTCTCCGAAAATCTGGACACAAAGGGCGATGCTGAAGCTCTGTTGACCTCCATCATGTCATACATATTCATTGTGTACTTATTTTTCTGGGATCCAGTGCTGAAAGAAATCAATGATGCTCAGCTATATTTTCAAAGAAAGGGACTTGCTTTGGACCAGTGTGCATTAAAAATGAACTCTTTATCCGTGTTTTTAACTAATGAACGAGAGGCAGTAGTATCAAACGCTGCAGATGCCGCCGAAGAGTTCTGTAATGAAATGGATATCAGTATAGACCGCAGAGTCAGGAGACGGAGAAGAATGCCTGGAGAGCAAGCTCGTGATGCTGGATTGACCGTGCAAGAGGATGTACGCAGAGAATTTTTTGAAATCATGGATCGTTTATTAGCAGACATTGAAAAACGCACAGTTTGTCTTGAAAACATGAATGATCGCTTTGAATTTCTGTCTCCTTCGTACCTTTTGAATCAGTCCAAAGATGAAGAAATTAATACCAAGGTCAATAATTTTTCTTCCATCTACAATGACATTAATCCAGGAAGTCTACTGGAAGAAATAAAGCGTTTGCGCAGACATTTGCTCAGTTTCGAAAGCATAAGCGTCGACGATGATCCAAAGAATTGGGATATGTTAAAACTACTTCAGTGGATCGTTAAATGGGATCTAGTGGAATCTTTGCCTCATATAACAATTGCCCTCCGGATCTGTCTAACTACATGCATGTCCGTGGCAAGTTGCGAACGAAGTTTCTCGAAACTGAAACTTATAAAAACTTACCTCAGGTCAACTATAAGTCAATCTAGACTGAGCAATTTGGCGATTATTTCAATTGAACGCGAAGTTGCAGAGACAATGGATATAGAAAAAATCATTCATGAATTTTCTGTTATGAAAGTCCGAAAATTTAACTAGGCATTATACATTATATAGTTATTGTTAAAATTATGTAGTGTATTATGTACGGTACATTATGTAGTATTGTTAAAATTGAAGTTGCTTTATTTAAGTTTTTCTTCCAATAAAAGTTTTGTTTAGAAGTGTATTTTTGTAAAGGAATTGTTTTTAAAATTGAAAATTGTTGCAGGGGGGGGTTGGCATTTTCGCCCCGAGCGGCAAAAAGTATTGGTACGCCTCTGGAGCATACACATTGCTGTAAAAACCTTGGTGCCTGTAAGGATTCTAAATAATGTTAGGTACATGCAATTGTTTTAGGAATTTAGCGATACTCTGGCAATGAAACGGCGACACTCCAAGCGAGTCATAGTAACAGCATGTTTGGTGTCTCCTTCTGAAATACACACCCACTTGATGAATTGCAGATCCTGTCGAGATATTGGTGTTAATTATAAACCTGACGATGTCTTTTTTGTTAGGTAGATTCAACACTTCATCCTTTGTGCATTTGCCTGTAAAAATGTTTATCGTAAAGTAATCCTTTTTCATAACCCTCTGCATTGTGAGCTCGTCCACTAAAAGTCCGTTATCACCGATCTAAACTGGTCAATTTCAATCAGGCACTGGGATTCCAGATAGAGCAGTACACTAATAGGTTTTGTTAAAGAGTTGCTAAACTCTAACTTCAATGCCAAATGTCTCTGTTTTTGAGGATTAAGTATGTGCATGCATCCATGCAGTGATCAGCTGAAATGTCGAATGAGTAGACATTAGTCCTGTCTATATAGTCATCCACTGATATCCCCATTCCAACATCGTTACAACCGTTTGTACCAAGAAATAAGTTGTGGAACACTCGCGAACACAATACAATTTAATTCTCAGTAGAGTAATCCATTTCTCGGCCTCTACGACAGACGTTTCATTCACCATCAACGCTATTAGAGATGGGTAGTAATGTATTTGACATTACTCAAATACACATTTAAATACAATTTGGATTTAAATACTGTATTTATAAGTACATTTATTTGGAGTAACAGATCATCAATAAAATGTTGTTCTATTTGTAACTTTCATTTTGTAAAAATAAAAATAATAATAATAATAATAATAATAATAAGAATAATAATAATTATAATAATAAATAATATTTATAATTATAATAATGCAGATCATTTGCGTTAGTCTTACCAAAGATTGCGTAGGCCTAGCGTATTAAATACTGGAATTATGTATCCTACGCCTCACTAGTTATTAAAAAAACGTGTTAGCAGCTTACATAATATTTTAACAATTATGCCTAGTTACAAGTCAGTAGGCTATGCATTAGTATGTAACCATGTCTTGTCGCGATCATGTGAATTAAAATAATCTCACATAATGTATTTCGAAATGTATTTAAATATATTTCACAGTAATGTATTTAGTATTTAATTACATTCCTTCTAGGTGTAATGTGTCTTGTATTTAATTACAATTCTCTCCAGTATTTAGTACTTAAATACATTCAAAATTATTTACGCCCATTTCTGAGTCGCTCTACTTTTCAAGTTAATTTTCAAACTTGAATGATGATTTTTTTTTATATTCACCTGAACACTGTCATGATTAACCATTGCCATAAATATTCTTCATGGTAAATTTCCCGACACAACATTGTCAAGCTGCTTCGACGATAAGCCAGACGAGAGAGTAAACATTTTCAGTTGCGTGCGCTTTATAGGATATTTAACTGTCAATCTCTACAAAGGTCTTTCACTCTTCATTTGTTTAACTGCGGACAATTTTACGCGGTGTACACTGAGATACGTCTAATAATGTAAGGTACCACCAGTTTAGAGGCCTCTTCACTATCTTTAATATTCATCTTTTCAATGTAATTATTTTTGTCTTGAAAAATTATTCATTACATATTACTAAAGCTGACAAGTCTAATTCGATCGTTATCATAGACAAAAATAATTACATTGAAAAGATGAATACTTTAGTGACCGCGATACGTACAAATCTCAAAACAGAAACCCATTGCAGGATGTTAATAAAGTGTTTAACAGAAAATTAAGAGAAATTAAAAAAAAATAATTGTAATGACCTTTCTAAACAGTTTCTAAGTATCAATCCATCACTACCTTATTTGTATGGTTTAGTTAAAACACAAAGTTAATAATCCCATGAGGCCTATTGTTGGCTAATTCAGTAACCTCCGTAAACTATAACCTATCTAAATGGTTAGTTAGTTTATTAAAGTTGTTAGTTGGCTCTATTTCCGAATCCATATTGCAAATAACATGAATCTTATTAACAAACCGAAGTTTCCTAATGATTCTAATTTCAAGTTGGTAAGTTTGGATGTATGCTCGTTATTCACAAAAGTCCCTGTTGATGACCTTGATTTTTTAAAAGATAGGATCTTTGAAGGTTAAAGTGCACGGAATACGCGGTCAGGTAGCTAACTGGTTAGAAATGGCTTCGTGCCAGGAAACAGAGGGTCGTTGTTAATGGTAGTGAATCGGGGTGGTTGGATATAAGTAGCGGTGTCCCACAGGGTTCAGTGTAAGGCGCATTACTATTCGTAATCTACACTAACAGCATAGATGTACATGTAGTTCTTAACGTATCAAAAATCATGGACGATACTAAAATAGGCAGTAAAGTTCTTAACGTGGACGATAGAAATAGGCTCCAAGACGATGTAAATAGGATTATGGAGTGGACGGATAAGTGGCGGATGCAATTTAACGTAGACAAATGTAAAGTTTTGGATATTGGTTCTCGTAACAACAATTACACGTACACGATGGATGATAGACAGCTAGCGAGCGTTGACGAGGAAGTAGATTTAGGCATACACGTATCTAAGGATTTAAAAGTTAGGAACCAGTGACCGGAGTCTTGCGCAAAAGCTAATAGGATGTTAGGCTTCATAGCGCGTAATTTCGAATTTAAATCGAAGAATATTATATTGCCCTCTTACAAGTCCTTAGTCAGGCGTCACTTAGAATATGCCTTTCAGTTTTGGTGCCCGTATTTGCGTGAGGATATTGATAGGTTGGAAATGGTTCAGCGTCGCCCCACGAAACTAATTCCGTCACTACATAACAAGTCTTACGAAGATAGGATTAAAGAGTTAGACTTGCATTCACTCGAAATTAGAAGATTAAGAGGGGAGCTTATTGAAGTTTTCAAAACCGTTAATAAAATCGATAACGTAAATTTTGACAAATTGTTCATTTTCGATAATAGCAATACTTGTAATAACGGATTTAAATTACGTGGCAGACGTTTCATTACTAACATTGCTAAAAACATTTTTACTTTTAAAGTAATTGATAAATGGAATAATCTTCCTGAGTCCGTCGTGAACTCTGCCAGCGTTAATATGTTTAAAAACAATTTAGATAGGCATTTTAAAAATATTAACGTTGTTCAAAATAATAAAATAATTAGAAACAGGAGCTCTGGGGGTAATGGTCGAGGTTTGAGTCTGTTGACGATTAATGCCAACTTGTGAAATGCCAGCAATAAAATTATATTAAAAAAAAATAAAAAATTAGCGTAACACGAACTAAGATGTAGCTCATAGCGTAAACTAACCCACTTTTTGTTATACTCTTCATACTTTTTTTTTTGTTCTTTTCTTATCTTCTCTTTACTCGCATGTCTGTAGTTTGCATGGTATGACAGTGTTTGAATTAAGACTGTGTTTGCATGGTTTGTAAGCGTTCTTATTTTACTTCTTTTCATCTTTCACCCCTTTCCTATTCTCTTCGGCTATTTTTCCGACTTGTCGGCTGTGGCTGGCGGATGATGATGGTGAGTCTTTCTCTCTCTTTTTCTGAATTAATTTTAACCACGAATGATAGGTTTTGCTACTTACTTAACCCCTTATTCTCTTCTTTTAACCCCCTACTCTCTTCTTTCTCTCGGGCTAACCTTAGCGTGGATCTTAGGGTCTTTGTTAGCCTTAGCTTCTGTAGATCTATAGAACACAACACTTTTAGGTGCTACTGTAGTATGCGGTCTACCGTTAAGTTTCTACTTAGTATGCGGTCTACCGTTAAGTTTTTACTGTAGTATGCGGTCTACCGTTAAGTTTCTATTGTAGTATGCGGTCTACCGTTCAAAATATTTAAAAGGAATTGAAAATGAATTGAAAGGAATTATAATTTAATTTACACAATTAAGGAATTATTAAAGAAGTTAAACATACTACTACCGCATACTTAACGGTAGACCGCATACTACAGTACGCCCTTGATGATTGGTTAGGTTAAGTCGTGATATTTTCGTTAGTTTTAACGAAAATATCACGACTTAACCTAACCAATCGTCAAGGGCGTACAATTAACCTAATAATAAAATAATAAGAAGATAAGAAGCTATAATTAAAAGGTAGACCGCCGAATCGTAGGTAGACCGCATACTACAGTAGCACCCACTTTTATTATTGAGTTAATTAAGCTTTGCATCAAAGATTGTAAATTTCAGTTTGAAAATAAGTTTCATGCTATGTCGTTTGGATTGGCGATGAGAAATCCCCTCTCACCTGTATTGGCTAATTTTTATATGAAATTTTTTGACAGTAGAATTTTGCATACTATTGTTAATTTTAACCTTGTCTGGTACCGGTATATAGATGATGTTTTATGCCTTTGGCCTAACAATTTGGATGTTGACTTATTTCTTGGTGGGTTCAACAGTTTATTCCCATCTTTCAAGTTCACTGTTGAAAAAGAAAATGCTGAATGCCTATCGTTTCTGGATCTAAAAATTCGGAGATGCATGAAACAATTCAAATTTGAAATTTTCCTTAAACCTACTAATAATAACTTATGTGCATTTTTATTCTGACCATCACCCTTCGATAAAATCTAGTTTCTCTGTTATGTTTCTTAGAGCAATGAGAGTTGTCAGTCCTGAATTTTTAGATTCCGAGTTATAGAATATCATAAATATTGGTACTAAATTATGTTATCCTATTTCATTTCTAGATAACTGCCTTAGGAAAGCTAAGAATAGGTATTATAATAGTGTCACGAAATGAATTTGAGCGTAAAAAAATCCTTAGCCTACTTTACCATGTAAATTTTTAATAACTTCCGACCATACTTAAAACAATTGGTATCAACGTAGTCTTTAAGTATAGTAATACTGTTAAATCTCGCCTAATAAAGAATAGCCTGGATAATGCGGTTGGTTGTGTGTATTCGATCGGATGTACACAATGTAACTCAGTATACATAGGTCAAACGGGAAAAACTTTAGATATCAGGGTAAAACAGCATAAATATGCGTGCAGAAGAGCAAATAATTCTAATACATTGTTTAGCCATATGCACAGATGTAATCGTAGTATGAAGTGGGATAGTTCTGAAGCGCTCGTTACAAACACAGATATACGTGTTTATAAGCACACCGGACAAAAAATTAGTCACCCCTCTCAGAATGTACCTAATGACGTGTGACGGCGCCTCTGGCCTTGATAACCGCACGAATCCGGCGAGGCAGAGACTCTACGAGGTTGTGCATGTACTGAACATCGATTTGCTGCCACTCGTTCATCAGCCGGTCCCGAAGTTCCGCCAGAGTCCGTGGGTGTCTATTCCTGCGCTTCACTTTCTGTTTCCAGCCTGAACAACACCTTCGACGCATTCAGGATTAAAGGCTTCATTGGACCTGCGATGTACTCGTCGCCTCCCATCATTGGAGAACAAACAAAAACGGGACTCATCGGACCAAATTACACGTTTCCAATCTGCCGTTGTCCGGTTTTTGTGCCTCTGAGCCCATTTATAACGTGCCAATTTGTGACTTGCTGTTAACAGCGGCCTCTTCCGTGGTACCCTGCTCCAGATGTCCATCGCATGCAGTTCTCGTCGCAATGTCCGTTCGGAAATTGGTCGCTGGAGAACCTCATTGGTTTCTTGGAGCAATTGTTCTCTGGTTTGAAAACGATTTGCAGTTACTAGACGAGAAACATGGCGGCGGCCCCTATTGTCGAGAATTGTTTTCCGGCCACAGTTACGCCGTCGATTGTCAGTTGATTGCGAACTATACCACTCTTTGTAAACTCGCTGGACAGTACGCGTTGACACACCAACAAATTGGGCTACTTCAGACATTTTGTGTCCGTGGGCTCTGCCAAACACGATGGCTCCTTTTTGCCACTGAGTAACGTCTGCCTCACGACCCATTTTGCAGACTATATCCAACACACACTTTGTTCTTCACCACCTCACGAAACAGATCTGATCCTGTGTGCTACGTCACCGCTACTTGTCACTTACCAATGCTACATCAGCGCCCTCTGTGTGACCTTGAACTTCCTACTATCGGTGCTATTAGGGGTGACTAATTTTTTGTCCGGTGTGCTTACATTCCCGTACTGTTATTTCAATAAAGGTACGGGAATGTATAAAATTGACAATATCTTTTTAAATGTCTTTTGCCTTTAATCAACGCTTATTAACCATGTGCTAATCTCTTTTATTTCTCTGTTCCGTTGTACATATGTATATATTTTCGTCATCTCGGCTTCTCCCTTCATTTTCTGACGAGGTGTACTGCTGAATACACGAAAGACCTTGGAATAAATTTCTTTTTCCTTATGGGTTTGCATTATATATGTGGGAGATTTGTCATACCAAATATCCTTAAAGCAGAATACCACGTGACTTTTTCCAAATCAGTGCGTGTTTAATCGTAGCAGTGGCGCGATTAATTATGTGCTCCAAACAAATTATAGACGTACTGACTGCCAAACATAATGTTGTTTATTTGAATGTTGATGAAATTGCGAGAATCTTTATGTTAATTGAGAAGTGGACTGACGAGAATTATAAAACACCATTTACTGCGCGTCCAACAAGAGTTACGATCAGTGACACCCCTCAGATAGTATTATTTGCTTGTTAACTGTAAGTCGCAATACGAATCAACCTAGCGTTGAAAAGGATTGATGTGGAAATCTAATCTAAAAGCTTACAGTACAAACAATATTTATATCAGACTAGTACTTACGTACGTGTTACCGATTCATCCTCAATATTCTATTTGAAATAGTCGCCTTCCTCAACCTGAAACCTTTATTAAATGTGTACGAAGAAGATATGCGTTATTTTAACACCATTACTGAGTATGCCAACACTGTATTAATTCGTGACTTTATGAAATGTAGAGAAGAACAAGGTGAGAACGGCTTGGAGCTCAGAGAATATTTAGAAGACACTTCTCCCGAGAATTACCAGTCGTTTTGGGATGTTGGTCAAAAGTGATTCACACCCTCCCACGTCTTCACCGTTCATCCGGCGAAGCTGTATCTTTTATACGCTCCAACTGTCGTCACGATTTACAGGATTTCCTTTGCATCGCTATGAACTGCGAACAGTATTCAATTGAAAATAACAAGTGAAAAGGGAATAAACGATCGCTTAAAACGCATTGAATATACTTTGTCATTTCATGATAATATTGTAATACCCGATCGTGTACTCGACTATGTTTTTTAATCTATATGTTCAAAGATTAAGAACTATGAAAATGTAACATTCAAGTGTAAAGTAGAAACAAAAATTATCCTAAATGATCTTAAAGCCCTGTATATAGAGTATAGAAAGCCTCATACATTAAACAGGTAATAATTTCTGGAAAGAATTGCTTGTATGATACAAAGCAATGACGATGAAACTATTTCCACCATTATTTACGAGTTTACCATACTAATAAAAATTAAAAATAATCTCTTACCACGTTAATATCACATGTATATATGATTTATTATTATTATTTCTAAAAAGGACTTTATATATTAACTATTTGCAACACTGTTTGTAAGTTTACTATTAAAAAAATTTCTTGATATGTTAATAAATATTGTTTTCAGATGTGTTTCTATTTACCCTCAGTTATTTTTTTAAATATGTGTAAGTATACTTGTTAATAAGATTGCTGACCAACATGGCTGGAATGTGAGCGTTGTCGCTCGAGGATAAAAAAAATTAGGAAAAATTATTATATATATATATATATATATATATATATATATATATATATATATATATATATATATATATATAGAAAACGCTATCAATAGATTTTTAGTTAACATTTATAAACCAAAAATGTCTAATTTTAATGTTCCTAAAGATGTATATTATCTTGTACTCCCAGAAATGTGATATCTGAATTCATATTGCCGCAATAACCTTATGCCACTTCTTAGTAAATTTTATTGTTAAATAGATTTTAAACTAGTATTTATTAACCGTCGTTCTATTGGCTCAATTTTTAATGTAAAAGACGTGTATCGGATGCTCTGCGCACTGCTGTTGTATATGAATTCAAGTGTCCCCGATGTGATCGGAGCTATATTGGTAGCAATGTGCGGAGCCTCGGGTCGCGTTTCTGTGCCCACATGGGCATAAGCCATAGAACTAACAAACCACTGAGAACTAAAGAAGCTTCAGCTATACGCAGCCATGTTATTCAATGCAAAGTGGATGTAACTTTAACTAATTTTAACATTTTAGATTCCGCTCCGTGTGAGCAAACTTTAAGACTTTTAGAATTATATATATATATATATATATATATATATATATATATATATATATATATATATAAATAATTTTTCCTAATCTTTTCTTAGCTTCGACCGACAACACTCACATTCCAGCCATGTGGACAGCAACCTTATTAAGAAGTATACTTAGTCATAATTAAAAGATAACTGAGGGTAAATAGAAACACATCTGAAAACAATATTTATCAACATATTAAGAAATTTTTTATATATATGGCGCGCAGCAAAACCCACTGTTCATCCTTCCACACAATAAAGAAAGTGGTTGGTAGATAAATGGGTACCTGGGTGGCCTAGTGGTTAAGACGCAGGGATGCTGGTGGGGTGTTGTTCGGATTCGACGTTAAACTGTAGGTCTAAGGTGGAGTGAAAAGCTAGACCTCCGTCAGAATGAACAATTCGGGCGAAAGCAAACCAAAAGTTGTGTATATATATATATATATATATATATATATATATATATATATATATATATATATTGATTAAAACATTTTAAAGGGAGAAATTTTAAATCACTTTAACATATTGCTTCCCAGAAACCTCTTTTTAACATATTGCTTCCCAAAAATAGACATTACACAACCAATTACAGTTACATTACAATAGTTTATAACATTTAGAGATTAGCTAGTCGAGAAAATGTAAATTTATGGACAACTTAACTTATTATGTTTTGCCAGTTTTTGTGAATGTAAAATATTTGGAACACCTGAAGATCAGGGCCCCCAGCCTTCTTTAGTTATCCTTATAAGGCTAACTAACGAAAATATCACGACCTAACCCAACCAATCGTTAGGTCAACTTTACGCCCTTGACGATTGGTTGGGTTAGGTCGTGATATTTTCGTTAGTTAGCCTAGATTACCAACCTCTCTCTAACCAACCAACCTTTCTCTTTTTAACATATTGCTTCCCAGTGTTAATCACTTTAACATATTGCTTCCCAGGAGGGATCACTTTAACGTATTGCTTCCCGAATGCTTTGGGAAGCAATATGTTAAAGTGATCCGAAATTTTTACATGATATTTCAATGATTCATATTTGTGAATTGACTCCTTATCAGGGTATGGAGTATATTTAATTATTTATACACCTGTGGAGAGAGATAAAACAAAGAAAGCCGAGTTAGGTAGGCTCCGCCTACAAAATGCATTTACGACGAGGGGTACGTGGTTCGCCACCCAATCTTGTAATATCATTGTTAGGGCTAAGGCAGAGTTGAATGGTGGCCCTAAAAATGATGTCGCACTATATAATTGGGTTTGACGATTCTCGAATATATATATATATATATATATATATATATATATATGGTGAAATTTTTTTTTTTTACTGTGTGTGTGTGTGTGTGTAAGGGCATATACTCGTATCTGGGCAAAACTTATGTTTGCACAGTTGTTGGAAAGAGATATGAGGGGATATTTAGTTGTCATATTTAATTTTATATATATAAACGAGCGAAATGATAAAAAGATAATAACTAAAAACGTTGGAAATAAACAACCAAAGAAAAATAATGATAATACCAAAATTAAGAACATTGAAAATAATAAGATAACAAGAAGTAGAAGCGTAGAAAATACCGTATGTAAATACTACGCGAAAGGGAACTGCAGATATCGGGATGGGCAATGCATCTGTGCACATCCCACATTATGCAACACACATTACACAAGTGGATATTGCAAATTTGAAAAGAAATGCAAGTTCCACCATCTTACTCTCTGTAACACCTATACAAGATGTAGGAGGTGCAAATACGGAAAAAAATGCCGCTACCACCACCCTCAATGGAACGCAACGGGTGAACAGAAAAAACGAACTTCAAAGAAGGGTACCAATTTTTTAGACGTAGCCAACATAGTTCAGCTGCTAAATACTATCTAGCAAATAAAAAGTCAGCTGACAAATATAGGAATCCGAGAGCCGGACAAAAGGCACGCACAAAAACACTTCATGCTTTATCGGGACAACAGGTACCGACAAAGATAAAAGGAGGCAAATTCTCGGACGACCACAAGGCAACGAAACCGGCACCACCATTGGAAAACGAATCGGAACCGCCTGTATGCGAAAACGAAAGAGAAAAAATAAAAATAACCCTAGCCAACATTCAGGGCCTTAAATCAAATCATTCCCCGGACAAAGTTTTATACCTGAAAGGACTCATGCAAGAAGCCGGAGCAGACTTTGCATGCCTCACGGACTCCTCATCTAAAGGACTGCCAGGCGAACTGTGAAAACTGTGAGTTCTGTGTTAACAAAAAAGAAATACAAATTGACAACTATAACATACTCCGAGCCGACAAAACAGTGAGACGTAAAGGAGGATGTGCTATTTACACACGCGAAAGGCATATGGCAGAAATGGCTATAAGTACCTCAAACAGCTACGTAGAATGTGTAGCAGCAAAAGTTGAAAAATTAAATATGGTACTAATTGTAATGTACAGACCCCCAAACACGCCAACCTCAAAATTTTCAGATTCCATTAAAGAAGTAGGAAACTGGGTAAAAGATCTACACTCTCCAACCCCAAATACTTTTCTCTGTGGTGATTTTAATTTCCCACTCATAAAATATAAAAGGATAGGAAAAAATATATGTATACACCAGGAGAAGGGTGGCACAAGGGAAGACCAGGAGCAGGTAAAAATGCTACTAGCTCTAGCTGATGAATTTATGTTAACGCAAGAAATAACAGAAAACACAAGAAAAAACAACTGCCTAGATTTTGTATTCACAAATAACAGCAACCTAATTGATAATGTAGAAATATTCCCACCTATAATATCGGACCATAACATTATTGAAATAACAACCACTACCAAAGTAACAGGAAAGGAAAGAACACGAACAACAGAAAGAAGCAATTTCGAAATTTTTAATTTTCACTCCAAAGCTATAAACTGGGAAGATGTTACATCCAGCATGGAAGTAATAGATTGGAAAACCATTTTCGAGACCAACACAACGGAAGACATGCTAATGACTTTAGAGGAGTAGACGCTGGAAATTGTAGAAAGACATGTCCAAAAAATACAACAAAGAGGAAAGAGAAGCAGGTTCGAGAGAAAAAAGCGGTCATTGTTCCGAAAGAATAAAAGCGACTGCAAAATTTAGTAACTGTAAAGATAACATCAGAAAAATATTAAATGATAAATTGCAGAGTATCGATGACATCATACAGGAACTAATTGAGAAGCATACAGAAAAAGAAGAAGACGACGCTGTAGAAGCTAAGTAGGATGGGCGCAAAAGGAGAGAGTGCAGTGCAATTGCAAATGTTGTTCAATGTTGCAAAGGAACGGTTGCATAATGTTATGCAACAAGGGGGAATGTTGCAAGAGGTTATGCGACAAGGCAGAATGCTGCAAGAGGTTTTGCAACAAAGTGGGAGGGGGAATGTTGTAAGTGGTTATGCAACAAGGTGTTATGCAACTTGGGGGAGGAGTTATCCCCAAAGTTGCATTGAACACCCTCAGCAAGCTGGGGTAAACCTCTTTTGGGAAGAAGGTGGGACGACCTCACCCCCCAAAGGGGTATACCTAACATAAGAGAGAGAGAGAGGTGCCAAGCCATAGTGAGAGTTCATCCGAGCGCCCGCTGTCTTATAAGATCCTAATCAGCCAGTTGGCTTAACTGGCTGAGTTGCCAGATTGCGCTATTTATTTAATTAAAGCATAATATATTCTGGCTTTCCGCCAGTTGGCATAATCCGTCAGCTGGCTTAATCCGTCAGTTGGCTTAACCCGCCAGTTGACTTAGAATGCCTAACCAGCCACTTGGTATAATTAAATAATAATAACGTTTATATATACAACCAAAAGAATTAAATAAAACACCATCATATCATTCTGTTTATTTAGACGAATTATTGGACTGGCATAATCCGTCAGCTGGCTTAATCCGCCAGTTGGCTTAACCCGCAAGTTGACTTAGAATGCCTAACCAGCCATTTGGTATAATTAAATAATAATGACGTTTATATATACAACCAAAAGAATTAAATAAAACACCACCACATCACTCTGTTTAGACGAATTATTGGATTGGCATAATCCTAGTCGGAGGTGTACGTGCATTTGTGTGCGTTTGTCCCCGTCAGCTGGCTTAAACCGTCAGTTGGCATAACCCACCAATTGAATTAGAAGGCCTAACCAGCCAGTTGGTATAATTAAATAATAATAATAACGTTTATATATACACATCCAAAAGAATTAAATAAAACACCATCACATCACTGTGTTTATTTAGACAAATTATTAGATCCAATTTCACGAAATATATTGAAAATAAATATACATTCCTCTTCAAGCGAAGGAATATATGTAATCAAAAATAATAATAGCATAAGAATTACGAACGAGGAGTACGTATATAATAAAAAAATAAAAATATACAAACCCGGACCTACCCAAATTGTTCATTCTAACGAAGGCCAAACTTTTCACCCCACCCTAGACCTACAGTTTAACGGAGAATCTGGACCTACCCGAATTGTTCATCCTGACAAAGATAAAACTTTTCACCCCGCCCTGGACCTACGGTTTAACGGGGAATACAGCACCCCAGCATTTTCTCATTCATTTCTTATACAAAATGCCTTCAAAACAACAGTCGGAAAACCATGCGACTATCGGACCTCTGAAAAACGAGAACAGTACTTTATCTAATGATCTAACAGAAGTATTTGAAATATTAAGAGCTCACTACGAATCATCTTTCAGTATCCCAAAAACTGACAAACTGATATGCGATAGAAACGCGATCTTTGAAGAAGAACTACAAGGGGAAAGTACAACGGACTTCGACTTTACGACAGATGATATTACACAAGCTATAAGGAAACTAAAAGCACACTCAGCGGCAGGACCGGATAAATGGAATGCCACATTGATCAAAAACTGCAAGAATGCAATCGCTGAACCCCTATATTGGATACGGGAACGATCGCTAGACACGGAGAAATACCGAGCATCCTGAAGAGCGCGAACATAGTCCCAATATATATAAAGGAGATCGATCCGAGGCCAAAAACTATAGGCCAGTGTCGCTTATATCTCATCTCACTAAAATATTTGAAAGAATAGTTAGACAGAAAATCTAGAACTTTTTGGAAAGTGAAAAAATTAAATGATAACCAACATGGATTTCGGTCAGCAGATCATGCCTATCACAACTAATGGAACGCTACAACAACATTATTGATGTACTTGAAAGTAATGAAAACTATGATGTAATATACACAGACTTTGCCAAAGCGTTCGACAAGTGTGTCCATGGAATCATAATACATAAACTGAAATATATATGGGAATAACAGGAAAAGTAGGGAAATGGATATATAATTTCCTTAGTGAGCGGCGGCAAGTCGTTACAGTACAAGGAGTATCTTCATCAGAATCAGAGGTCCTCAGCTCAGTACCAGAAGGAACAATATTAGCTCCACTAATATTCATAATCATGATAACTGACATAGATGAGGACGTTACCAGAGACAGCACAGTAACATGCGATGACACAAAGATCAGTAGAAAAATAAGAAACCCAGAAGATATAGGATCTCTACAAACCGGCATGAACAGAATCTATAAGTGGACGGAAGACAATATAAAGTTTAACACTGAGAAATTTCAGCTGTTACGGTACGGAAAAAGAGAAGACCTAAAATTCATGGAATATTATACCCCAAATGGACAGGAAATTCAGAGAAATTCTAAAGCAAAAGATTTAGGGGTTGTAATGACTGATGATGCGAAATTTGAAATACAAAATAAGATAGCAGTAAACAGAGCAAAGAGAATAACTGGGCAGATACCGAGAACCTTTGAACGAAGGGATAGGAATATAATGATTCCTCTACTGAAAACACTGATCATACCCAAATTGGAATACTGCTCGGTCTTAACATCCTCATATAAAAAAGAAGACAGTAGACAGCTAGAAGGGATTTAGAAAAGCTTCACAGCCAAGATAAATGGTTGCAAAGAACTAAATTACTGGGAAAGGTTACGCGAACTAAACCTATACTCACTGGAAAGGAGAAGAGAGAGATACACCATTATTTACACTTGGAAAATAATGGAGAAACTAGTCCCTAATCTTACTCTGAACCCTGTAACTCCCCAAACAACGGTGGAAAGTAGAAAAGGAAGACTGTGTCGTGTTCCCAAATAAAAGGCGAGACAGGGAACATCCTTAACCCTGAAAAAATAATAGTTTTGTTATGAGAGGACCAAAACTGTTTAATCAGCTGCCCAAAAACCTAAGGAACACAAATGGTGTTGCAGTGGACATCCTCAAAAGAAGCTTAGACGCCTGGCTCAGAACAATCCCCGATGAGCCGGGCGTACCTGGCTATGTGAGGTGGAGAGTACAAGAAACCAACTCACTACTTCACCAGGCCAACTCGTGAGGAGGGACGTCAAACTTGACCTTCGTGAAACGAGGAATCATCGCATGGAACCTTTGAAAGGTTGAAAGGTAATATATATATACATATATATCTTCAGTTTTTATATAAGCACCATCCCCCTTCCACACCCTTTCCCCCTTATCACCATCCCCTCCAATGCCCAATACTCCATATCACCACCTAGCAGTGGGTATGACATCACGCACACAGATATATATGTATGTCTATTTAATATTCCTTTATCACTATACCCCCTTTCTCCCTTCTTATCTTCCACCTGCATATATATATATATATATATATATATATATATACAGGGCGTCCCAAAAAAATGTATACACACTTTAACAGCTGATAGCTCAATTGATGTTTCTTTCTTTCCAAGTTAAACCCATTAGAATTAATAATGGCAGTCAGACTAAGCTTTGAACAAAGGAAATTCATTCTAAAATGCTACTGGAAGTGTGAAAACGCAGTTGAAGTGCAAAGACAGTTTAGGAGGGAGTTTCAAACAGATCCACCAACGCGACTTACCATCACTCAAATTAGAGATAAGTTTGAAGCCGATGGAACTGTTCAGAATGTCCACAAGAAGCGTTCCGGAAGACCACGGACATCGACAAGCCCCACAAAGCAAGAAAGAGTACTGGAAACGTATCACCAAAGTCCAAGAAAATCTGTGCGGCAAGCGAGTCGTGAGGTAGGAATTTCAGAATCGTCTGTCCAACGCATTTTGAAGCGCTGTCAATGGAAAAGTTACATTCCAAGATAGATTAGTCCATGCTATTAATGAAGATGATCCGGACCGAAGAGTGGAGTATTGCGAGTGGTACTTGGCACGATGTGGATGTGGATTGGACGAAGGAGTTTCGTAGAATACCCTCCGCGTTCACCAGACCTCACACCACTAGACTTTTTTTTATGGGGATACTTAAAAGACAAAGTCTACGCTATAAAACCTGCAACAGTCGCTGAATTGAGAGCAGCCATTGAACGAGAATGCACACAAATACCAAACGAAATGTTTCGTGATGTTTGCGATTCCATTGCTTCGCGTTATCAGCAGTGCCTGGACCAGAACGGACGTCAGTTTGAAAACAGGCGTTGACAAAACAATTAAATAATGTCTGTAGATTCTATTACATTTTGAAAATGAAATGTATTTTCATAAACACTGCCTTTATAAGTATTTAAAATGTGTATACATTTTTTTGGGACGCCCTGTGTATATATATATATATATATATATATATTTTTTTTTGTATTGGGGCGTTTACCGCCACTTCCCGCTATATGGTAGCGGATATCATGGCGAGGCGGAATACGAGAAAGAGAAACGGAGACGGAGAAAAGGCACTAGAAAAGGGAGAACAGCGGACTACAGGTGAGAAGTCACCTAAAGCTCAGATAGGATGCGAGATTGGGAGAGGAAGAGGAAAAGACGGTCAAGCGAGAAGAGAGGGCTCTCAGCAAGCATAAGGCGTAAACGTTCGGGGAGGGGGAAATCAGAAAGGAACGGGAAGGCGCGACGACGTACTGACGACAGGGTGGGGCATTCCACAAGGATGTGAGAGACGGTGAGGGGCGACTGGCAGGAGGCGCAACGAGGAGCCTCCTGCCGGAACATAAGATAGCCGTGCGTGAGGCGCGTATGGCCGATGCGAAGCCGCGCAAGGACGACCTCTTTGTGTCTGGAGCGGTGGAAAGAGGACACCCAATATGACAGACGGGGCGGATGGACCAGAGTTTATTTCCGGTGGCATCGTCCCAGGACTGTTGCCACATGCGGTCGTAAAAGGAACGAAAGACCTGCACATAGTCTGAGAAGGGGAGCGGGCGGGGGAGGGAGGCAGCGAGGCGGCGGACCGGGCTATGCGGTCCGCCGCCTCATTACCGGAAACACCAACATGGGCGGGAACCCAGCAGAAGGTGACCCGGATCCGGTGAACGGTGTGCAGGACATGGTACTCCTGTTGAATAAGGCGTACGAGGGGGTCCGGGGAATCATAGCGCTCGAGCGCCTGAAGGGCGCTCAGCGAGTCCGAAAAAATGGTACAGGAGGACCGCGAACAACCCGATACCAGACGGAGGGCTTCCAGAAGGGCAAAGAGCTCCGCGGAAAAGATAGAGGCCTGAACCGGCAGGGGGATACCCCGGGAGGTAGGTGACAATGACGGAGAGAAAACGGCGGCCGCGACACCTGCAGGGGAGCGCGAGCCGTCGGTGTAGACGGGAACGTCGTCCGAATGGACGGGAAGATGGGCCAGAAAAGAAGACCGGAGGACGGCAGGAAGAGACTCCTTACGCAGGCCACGGAGCGCCTGGCAACGGCAGATAGGGGTGGTCCGCCAGGGGGGCGACAGATCGAAGGAGAACGGCAGAATAGAGGGTGGGGGGATCCCCAGGGACGAGAAAATCTCGGCCAGAGAGGCAGCGAAATGCCACGTGTCAGGCCGGGGTAGCGCCTGGGAGATCGCGGAGAAGAGTAGGGACATCGGAAGGCGGCAGATGCGAAGGTAACACTTCGCCATGAGAAGGCCCCGGCGAAGGGGCAGGGGGGGGTGTCCACAGTCCACCTGAAGACTAGCGACAGGGGACGAGCGGAAGGCACCCGACGCCAGGCGAAGGCCACGGTGGAGAAGAGGATCCAGCATACGGAGTGCCGGAGGAGGCGGAGCTGTAGACCACACAGCCGTAGTCGACACGGGATTGCACCAGGGAGGTGTACAGGCGCAGCAGAGTACGCCTGTCCGCCCCCCAGGTCGTGTGGGACAGATGACCCAAAAGGGAGAGGGTGCGGCGAGATGTTGCCGCAACCGCCTAAGGTGTGGAACCCAACCGAAAAATCCGTCGAGGGTCATACCCAGGAATCTAACGGATGGGACGAGGGGAAGAGGAGTGCCGGCAAGGGTAAGGGCGAAGGTATGCGACAGACGGAGGCGCCGAGGACGGAAAAGCATACTGGAAGACTTAGAGGGTGAGAAAGCATAGCCAACCGAGGACGCCCAGCGAACCACCGCGTTGATGGCTAGCTGGAGCCGACGTTCAGCCAAAGACGGGAGGCGGCCAGAGCAATAGATAGCCATGTCATCGGCATAGAGGGAGCTACGAACGGATGTAGGCAGGACCGTAGCGACTGTGTTCATCACGAGTGAGAAACACAAGACGCTAAGGACACTACCCTGAGGGACACCCTCCTCCAACGGAAAGCGGTCAGAGAGGGCAGAACCGATGCGGAGCGGAAAGAACGGGCGGACAAGAAGTTATAAATAAAGGAAGGGAGAAAGCCTACGAAACCCAGGGAGCGTAAGCAGTCGAAGACCGCGCTCCGCCGGGTAGTATCGTAGGCCTTCTGGAGGTCGAAAAAGACGGCGAGTACAAATTGACGCCGGAGAAAGCCTCCTGCACGTCATGGCTAAGGAGAAGGAGGGGGTCGGTGGTAGACCGGAAGCGCCAGAAACCAGCCTGGGTAGCAGGGTACTGGTCACTCGCCTCCAAGGTAAAGGACAGCCGCGAGGCGACCATCGCCTCCATCACCTTGCAGGCACAGCATGTTAGGGAAATGGGGCGATAGTTCGACGGGAGTGAGGGGTCTTTATCGGGCTTCGGGATGGGGACGACGATGGACTCACGCCATCGGTCCGGAAATGAACCCTCCAACCAAATCTGGTTATAGAGGTCCAGTAGAAAGCTGAGAGCAGAGGGGTGGAGGTGCCGTAACAAGTCATAGGGGATATTATCGGGGCCGGGGGCGGAGGAGCGTCGGGGGCGGAGGGCCTCCCGAAGCTCTGCCATGTGGAAGAGGTGATTATAGGGGTCATCCCTATGAGGTGGAAATTCCGGTGGGTCGCGGCGGGAGTGGGGGGAATCGAACTGGAGATGGCTGCGAAGTGCGCCGCGAGTGCGTTCGCGACGGCCTCCGGATCGGACACGAACTCGTCGTCCCCGACCCGAAGCACCGGGGGTTCGAGGGGGGACACGGGTCCCCTCAAAGCTACGCACGCGCCAAACAGTCGAGGGGGCGTCGAGGATAGTCCCGACACGTAACTCCGCCAGGATGGTACGCCGGCTAGTTTCAAGACCCGACGGGCCACTGCCTTCAGGAGCTGAAACGCCATCTTATGCTCTGGCTGGCGGGTCCGGTAGAAGCGACGGCCAGCACGGCGCCACTCCTGAACGGCACGGGAGCACTCTGGGGTCCACCATGGGACGCTGCGCGGCCTGGGGGAGCCTGAGGTACGGGGATGCAACTGTGGCAGCCGAGAGGATCTTGCTTTCGAGAAAGGCGAGGGCCTCACTAACGGAGAGAAAGGCAGGAATGGACGGCGAGATCGCCGTGCACCTCGTGTATGAGGCCCATTTCGCTCGGGCGAACAGCCAGCGCGGGCGGACAGAGGTGGGGGGGAGGAGACGGGTTGGGGTAAGACACACAGGGAAATGGTCACTGCCGGAAGAATCCGGCAGGACCTCCCAGGTGAACTCCGTCACGATATCGAGGGAAACCAGGGAAAGATCAATACAGGTGAAACTGTCATGGGCCGAGTGGAGGCAGGTTGGGGAGCCATCGTTCAGAAAGGTGAACTCTAGCTCGTCCATAAGGGAGAGAAGGGTCCCGGAGAGAAAGGTGGAGCAAACGTCCTCCCAGGCCGGGTCCCGACTGTTGAAGTCCCCGAGAAGCAGGAAAGGGCGGGGAAGCTGCAGAATTAGGTCACGGAGAGAATCGGGTGGAGGGCGAACGTTAGGGGAGAGGTAAAGAGAGCAGACCGTGAGCTGACGCCACAAAGAAAGGCGCACGGCCACAGCTTGCAAGACAGTACGGAGCGGGAGGGGGCGGAAAGGGACGGAGTGGTGCACGAAGACCGCGGAGCCCCCCCTACCCGCCCCATCGAGAGGCGGGGAAGGGAGCCCGCAGTAGCCGGACACTCGAGGGAGGGAACGGGAGCCCAGTATCGTCTCCTGAAGGCAGAAACACGCCGGACACCTGGAAGCCAGGAGAGAAGAGAGACTCTCGAGGCCTACCAGGAGCCCGCGGATGTTCCACTGCAGGAGCGAAGTATATGGAGGGGTAGGAAAGTCTGCGAAACGGATGGTTATGGGGTGGGTGGGCCGATCGGGCGGCCCGAGATTAACAAGGGGATTGGAAAGCCCCGGGGCCCAACGGGGGACGCCGAACGTGGGCGAAGGCGAGGGTCACCCCGACGGGGGGGCGATGTGGAAACTGACGCCGGCAAATCCTCCTGAAGAGGAGTCACCCGGACGCCTGGGGGAGGGCGATGCAGAGAAGGGGATGTGAGGGGTATCCAGAAGGCCCCTCCCTTCACCGGAGGTGCAGGGAGGCTGGACTACAAGGGGGAGTGGAAAAGGATACCTCACCCGGATGCATAGGCAGGTCAAGGAGAGAGGTGGGGTAGGTCACGCGCGGGGCGTGCTCATCCCACCCACGCCGACCAGGCGGGCGAGTTCCCCCTCCAGTGGGTCCATCGACCGAACCGGTGAGGGATGTATCTCCGCCCCCACCACGAGGGTCGTAGGGGACCCCAGGGGGGAGCGTCCATAACGGTTGCGCAGCGGGGACGGTGAGGACACCGGGATGGTAGGGCGAAGGGGGCGTTTGTGTCTGGGAGAGGAAGGTGATGCGAGGCCTATGGCCTCGAACCTTTCGGGGTCACTATTGGCGCGGCGCTTGCGGCCCGTTCCCCTCCGCCGTGCGGCCCGCATGGGCGACGGTGGGTCACGGTCCGGAATGGGGGTGGCCGAAAGCGCCGGTGGAGAGGGCGTAGAAGGGGCAGGGGGGGTTGCCGACGAAGCATCGGCGTTCGCGGAGGGAGCACGTGGGGACGCGCTGGTAGTACAGAGAGCCGCGGCGGGAGTCCGCTGGGCGGCAGAGGATAGACAGGGAGTAGGACACGGTGAGTGGAGGCGCGTCGGGAACCGCCGGTGAGGACGGGGTCTGGGCCGGCGGCGGCCGGGGACGGAGAGCCTCGGCGTACGAGGTACCACGCCGGGCCTCGCGGCCACGCAACCGGTCCCGCGCCTCCTGAGCGCTGAGAAATTCTGATGAACAGAGGGCCCGAACCTCCCTCTCAAAGAGGAAGGACGGGCAAGAGCGGGATGAAGCAGGGTGCGGTCCATGACAGTTGGTGCAGGAAGGCGGAGCAGTACAGGGCAAGGGGTGGGGAGGGCCGCCGCAGCGGACACACAACGGGGCCGGCTGACGGCAGGAACTGCTCACGTGGCCAAACCTATTGCACTGAAAACAGCGCGTAGGATCTGGCACGTATGGCCGAACTGAGAATTCGCATGCTCGTCTCTCACCAAAGCCCCAGAATACCGAAACGGGGGGCACCAGTGAGTCAAAAGTAAGGAGAAGGCGAGGAGAAGGGACGGCTGGGGATCGCGATCTGTCGGGAAAACGGTATATTCTCACCACACCCTGGGAGGCGAGGTCAGTCTGGAGGTCCTCCACCGGGATGGGTAGAAGACGAGCAGCGTAGATCGTGCCCTGGCACTGATTGAGGCGGGGGGGGGAGTCACCGTGATCCCGCAGCCCAGGACATCGGGGATAGCGAGCAGAGAGGAGGTTTCGGCAGAGGAACGCGACCTTATCAAAATGGAGCCATCCCTCTGAGGCCGAAGGTCAAAACGCGCCGTCCCCGTCTTCCCATGGATCGCTCGAAAGAGGCGTTCGTGGTTAGTGGGGAGGGGCTTGGAGGAGGAGGGGCGGAGGACGAGGAACTTGTCCATCGTCCTAAGGCCGAGTGAAGCCGTCTGGCCAAACACCACCGGAACTTCGAGGGGGCGAGAAGACGAGAAAGGCGGACGGCGACGTCGGGTCCCACGTCCCCCAGGG
The DNA here is from genome assembly GCA_023014485.1 of Bathynomus jamesi. NCBI lineage: Eukaryota > Metazoa > Arthropoda > Malacostraca > Isopoda > Cirolanidae > Bathynomus > Bathynomus jamesi. The sequence goes on along the minus strand of JAJOZX010001200.1, from coordinate 822,969 downwards.
GCCGAGGGGGCCGGGGGCGATGAGGCCCGACCGGAGTGGGAGGCGACCGGGGCCGCGGGCCTCCCACCTGAGGGCGAAAAAGCAGGTGGGTCCCTATCGGGACGTGGAATATGGGGGGATCCAGGGGTCGGGGGGTCCACTGCAGGTCCATCCGCTACTGGCGGGGGTCGGGCAGCGGCGCCACGAGCCTGGGGAAGAGAGGGAGAGGAGGTGTCGGCAAGAAGAGCAGACGGGGTGGGCGAGGGCTGCCGACTGCCCTTACCAGACCCACGGTCCAAAGAGGTAGTCAGAGGGAGGTCATATGCACAAGCCGGGTCGTCAACGAGGTCCTTTAGATTTGTAAATGTTTCCATACAAAAAATTTTATTGTTGTTTCGCGCCCGGGGCCGCGGGGAACCGATTACCCGGGGCCCAAGGGGACCAAGCGCACGCCGGCGGGGGATGGGTGCCTCGTCCCATGCGGGTACCCCCGTTTCAAAAGGGGCCCTTGCAGCATCGAGAGTTCTCCCCCGCCGGCAGCAAAGACCAAGGCCCCCCAGGGTCCCAGGCCCGGGCACCCTACCAGCCAACTTAGTCCGGCCCCGACCATGGGAGCGATACCCCCAGCGATCAGCCCCGGCAGCCCACGGGGCGCGCGAAGTGAAAAGAGAAAGCAGAAAAAAAACAGATGGGGCAAGGAAGAGGGGAAAGAGGGGAAGACAGGAAAGAGGGGGCTGTAGGATAGCAGGGTATGTTAAAAGTCTACTTCGCAACCGGGCGGGGGACCCGGCAGGGCCCCCAGCCGCGGCTGACCCCCCTCGCCACATGGAGGCAGGAGCCCGCGGGCGATCCACCCCAGAAAGACCGCCCGCGGGGAGGGGGATATATATATATATATATATATATATTTCCTTATCACCATTCTCCTCCCCTCCCCTTTTTGAGAGATTATATATTTACAAAGCTGTGGACCAGAGCTTCCCCATCTCCCACTCCCTCATCCCCCATTACTCCAACCCTCTTATCTTATTACCCTTATTTTGTCATCCCCCCGTCTACCATTACACCTACCCCTCGAAGTACCCCTCCCTGTACTCATCTCCATAGCTTACGACTACATATATAAGTCAGGGTAGCACACCAAGAGTAAGAAGTTTGAACCATGGCATTGGTACTTTTCCTAGGTCTGGCTCATTATGAGGGCCAAGTAAAGGATAAGCTTCATCTGCAAGAGTCGGAAGTGGCCTGGAAAATAATAATGGTTATATAATATTAATACATACATTGAGATTAAGGCTCAACCACATACAGTTACTCAGTGAATCACATTAAACGTTATAAGCTTCGACCACATCACTTCAATAATATTAAGTCGGACTTCCAATCCTATCCACTCCGATGGCGATGATTCTACTTTTCACTTCTCCACCCGCTTCCCAAAGCGTCTCTCTCAACAGTCACTCCATGATTCGCGTAGTGCGGCTATGTTACACCTGACCTCTAATCTTTCTGCCATCTCTGAGTGGGGCAGAGAAAACCTTGTGGCTTTCAATGCCTCAAAAACTCAGTTCCTCCATCTACTCGTCATAATCTTCCACATGACTATCCCCTTACCTTCAACAACACACAACTTAATCATTTCTCTTCTCTTAACATTCTTGGAAAGATCACACATACTTTCTTTCCAAAACAGCTTCTAAGAGGTTAGGTGTGCTGTGCCGCCTCCGCAGTTTCTTCACCCCCACTCAGTTGCTCTCTCTGGACAGGGGTCTTGTCCGCCCCTGTTTGGACTATGCTTCGCATGTATGGGGTGGTTCAACCCACACATCCGTACTTGACCTGGTGGAATCAAAGGTTTTTCGTCTCATCAATTACCCGCCTCTTACTGATTGTCTTCAATCCCTCTCTCTTCGCCGCAATGTTGCCTCACTCTCTCTTTGCTATCGCTATTATAACGGACACTGCTCTTCTGAACTTTCTAACTGCATGCTTCCTCCTTTAAGGAAAGCGCACAATGCCAGGTTTTCTACACATTCTCATTCCCTCTCTGTCCAACTCTTTAACGCAAGGGTTAATCGGTATTTTCAACTTTTCATCTATTCAACCGGTCAACTCTAGAACAGTCTTCCTGAATCCATCTTTTCCCTTGTCTATGACCTCCAATCCTTCAAACCCAGAGTGTCCAGACATCTCGGAAACCTTGGACCTTGATTTCAAATCGTCTTCTTCTTCTGTGGGGTTGGCGCTTTTGCGGGCATTCACCCTTGGCACCCTCCTTCCTGCATAAAAAAACGTAACTGACAAGCCGATCCCCTAACCGCCGTAAGGCCATACCACCAACAAATACTTTTTTACATAATAAATTGGTGTCAGTAGCCTTTTTTGCCCACGAGGGGATTTTTGGGCCAACTCGACAGTCGTGTTCTACAAGACAGCAAAAGTTCCTGCTGTTTACGTCTTGGTTCCGGACGAACTTCGAATCAACAAGAAATTTGTCGGCAACACGGACAACAGGAGCGAGAGGATTGGCTACGACTTCAGTGGAAGAATACGTCTGTTAGGTGAGCGACACTGGTCATGCTGGCGTAGCTACGGGGGAACTCCATGCTCGTGCACCTCCCTTGGCATTAAGTTCGTCCACAGAAAATACAGTTTTGAATTTCCCTCCAACTTCGTTTAATAGTACAACTCCCTTTTCACCCAGTTGTGCATCCCCATTAATTCATTTACATTAATTTTCTACCTCTGATCTTGAATTCAGCGATCCCTCGTTATTGGTAGGTCTTACTAACCCTATCGAATTTTGGTCAATTACACTCGTTACTCCAACTTCTTCCTTGCTGTTAGAGAGAGATCTTTCCATGGTTAACGAGGACAATGGTGCGCAAGCAACGCAAAATGCCAGTAACGATGCCAGCGTTCAAAACTACCAACACGGATGAAGTACCACTGGTGCATATAATTATCACGGCGCAGGCGCATTGGGTACAAATAATTATTCACTTACTCGTATACCTACTGTCAACCCGCAACCCGTTTTAAGCCAGATTCCTACTGGTACGGCGCAGCCGCATTGGGTACATATAAATATTCACCTACTTGTGTACCTATTGCCAACGCGCAACACGTTTTAAGCCAGATTCCTACTGGTGCACCCTCATTTCAAATCCAAATTCAAATTTTATTCAGAAAAGAATGTAACAGAGTTTTACAATTTTTATACATTTGTTGACATTAACATATTTACAGTATTCTTCTCTGAATATGCCTTTGGAAGCATGGAGGCTTTTTAGACAAAATTAATAGCATTTAGCTTACTTATTACATAAAAATAGAGAAAGTGGCAAGTAATAGTAATAGACAACAACAAAATTGAAATATAATGTCAGAAGACTGTGCCGTCTTCAGTGGGGATTTAAACGATCACAGGATAGCTACCAGTAAAGGGTTTACGGGAAGTAGAAGAATAAAACTTGCTATCGGGGCTCAGTACCACCTGCTAGGCAAGTATTAAGCGATCTATTTTTAAGATCGCAAAATTGGAATGAGTAAACCAGTCGTTGTGCTGATATTTATTGCAGGAATAGTAGGTCTGAAATTTCAGGCAGGTTAATACAGATTGAGAAGGATGCGAGCAAGCCAGCTGAGTCATTCCCCATATTTGTTTTTTGAGTTATGAGAATTTAACACAGTTAAAGGCTGATGCTCCAACCATGCTACAACACATAAATGTTGATTTTAACACATACAAAGTGCTATTGGACGGCATATCTCTCCACTTATGGTCAGAGTACGATAATTACGACGAGGACATCTTTAAAAAGATAAAGCGACTGCTTGCAAACAAATGAATCATAGATCTGGTGGCTTCGATCAGGACCGATGATACAGGTGTTAGGTTAGTCGATTTCTCTCACCCTGAGAGACCCTATACTAACGAGAAGCTTTGTATGCTAAGAGCTGGGCCATACGGCCAAGGAGTGTCCCATATTAGCGGACATCAGACTGAGTTCCTCAAGCAGAGAGGACAAAAGGAAAAGGTACAATCGAGACAATTTCCATTATAGATATGAGAGACATGAGAGACGCTACGAAAGAAGTAATTCTCGCAAGAGACGTGAAAAAAGTAGACCGGAAAACGACCGCTATGCTTATCGAGCTCACTCACCGGATCGGAGAAGTGGGGGCGGACGTGACCGACATGAACCGCGGTACGAATGATATGGCCAGTATGATGACCCACGAAGGTATTATAGAAACGGCGAATATGAGCGGAATCGCGAATGATATTTTGATAGAAGATATCATGACTCAAGCCACTACTATGCTTCTTCATCCCGTTCATATTACCCTGTTCGCTGGAGGGAGTCCGACCCAAAGTACGAGCGAAATTAAGACAGACACGAAAAATGACATCGTCAATTACACAGAGAAAACCTTACTCAAGATAGAACACCCGACAAACAGTATAGAAATCTCAGTGCTCATATTTCATATCCTCCATTGAAATGGAGGACACGAAATTATTTCCCCTAGAGATCGCAGAAAAGAGGGGGATATGAAGAGAAAAAAGTAACTTTTAACCATAAGGATGACAGAGAGGGGAAGATAGTTCCTATACAGGATGAAAGAAGTTTTACGGAACAATCTGATCCAAAAATCGTACAAAACAGACAAACCGCGGATGAAAATATTATAAATTATAACCGATCAGAACTTAATAATGGAGAAATTGGAAAAAAGAATGTATGTCTGTAAATGAGGAAAAACTCATAAACCTGATAAATTTAAAAGGACAGCAAGTGAGGAGAAGAGCGTAAGCATCGTCTGCAAGAGTGTTGACGTCCACGAGAGATACGAAATAAATATATGAATGAGAGGTTCAACGAATGTGGAAACGAATGTGAAAATAAGCGTGCAGATGAATGTGGGAATAAAGAGGATAAGTCTCCAAAATAGACGTGAGTGAGTGTATGTATGAAACAAAAATGAATGAAAATGTAATGCATGAAACGAGTAAGAATGAAGAGAAAATGAATTAAGTAAGTAGTCTTGTATCAGAAGGATGTAGAAGCTAGAGTGCGAACGAAGACTCGAGTTCCTGAAAGTATATCAGCTGGCGACAGCCGACAATCGCTCGCAAGGACACACGATAATAATAACAAGTGTAATGGTTATTTGGGGTTAAATAACTATACAGAAGTGTGCACTAGTGAGATTGAACAAACAGCTAAAAGTGACGCAAAACCCCCTGAGAAGATGGATGTATTTATGAGCAAGGTGAGTCGAACTTCTGAAATCATATGTATATTACCACGTTATTCCTCTCATTAATAAATTGCATAACTTGGTGAGGAAAGAAAATAGAGTGACTCAGATTCAGAAAGTGCTGAAGTTATAAAAGCCTCGGTAAATGACGTTCTCAAGAAACTAACGATTCTATTGATCAACTCCTCAGCCCGGAACAACCAACTGGAACCAATTGCCCCTCTTCCTAGCCCACAATTGTCTAGGACGGTGATTCGAATCCGTTTCCACCAAATGACTCCCAGAAGAAATCCTGTCTACTTAAACGTTCCAGCCAACGATTTTGCTACAGAATAAACCGAACAAACTACTTACATTCTAATGGTGTCTTCCACCTACGAAGAACCGCCAGACAGTTGTGCATAATAGTACAAAATATCGCCAATCTTTAATTTGCTATATAATATGTTAATTTGTTTGCGAGAGATTTTAAATTTGAGACGTTAGTTGTGTTACATATTGATTAAATAATTATGCAATTGACTCATATTTAGGTGTATTATATAGGCTTTATCTTGGACACTTGCCAAGTGCTTATCGCAGAACTTGATTTATTATTGTTGGTAAAGACTTTAAGACAGAACTGCCAATTATTTGAGTATACTGTTAACGACAGTTTCAAATTTGGATTAAGCTGGAAGTATAAAATTTTATCTATATATTTCGTTTCATGCTATAACTGTTCTTTATATTTATTTCTCTTTGTATGTGTTTCACTTCCATTCTATCATTCCTTCGCGCGTTCACTAATATGAGATAAAAGGAACAACTATTCACATTCTTCAGGCATTCAATCGAAATTTCCGTTGTTACAGAATACAATAATATTGACAACTGATTTAATATTTATTTTTGTCTACATCTATGTGTTTTTGTTCTCGATTATTTCTTGTCGTGTATGCAATTTCTTCTACTTTGTGTTTACTGCTCTGGTATTTTCCTCCTCCTCTAAATATGTATTTACTGTTTGAATTTTAATGTGTTGATGCTATGCTTAGAGCTTTATATGTTTGAGTTTGGTACTTGAGATATAGTAATAGCAATTCGAATTCATTAATGGTGTTCATTGTGGTTGATGCCATTAAGTAGGTCTATTAACTTTATCTTTTTTACTGATTCATGATTATTTTTATAACAAACCTTTTGCGAAAATTCATATAAATCATGCTTGCCTTCTTGGGTCCCTATAACCTTGATGATTATTCTTCATCTGTGTATTTCAACTCCACTCTTTGCTTTACTGCGAGTTACATGTTTAGTTGTCTCCCACTATGCCTATTATACCTGGGTCATGATGTTCAATTAATCATGGTTCATAAGCATATAAGGTTGTTGTATAACTACTAAATTGTGGAATTATGTTGCTGCTTGCTCACTTTCCCTTTCCCAGTGTAGTTGTGAAGCTGAATTTTCGCATGAGACTAATACTTTTTTATTGTTTTTTAAAAGGGAGGGATCTGTTATAAAACGCTTCACCATAAAACTCCCTATTCCTTATCAAGCCACGCGTAGCTGAACGCCATATTCCTTATAAGGCAGTAAGTGGCTCCCAAAACCATAAAACCTCATGTGACAATCCATCGTTTTGCTGCACATTACTTAATATACCCCTCTACTCATCCCCATGGCTTACGTCAACACATGTTAACCCTCCGTCGATGGTCTTGGGTGGTTCGAAGTTGATGGAGTTTTGTTTAGGTGGCAGCAACGGATTTCTCACTTTGGGGTAGTTGGTACTGTGTAGGAAATCGCAATAATTTCTTTGTTCTACCCTCCGATTTCTTGTAGTGGATCGGAGGATTCTATGAACCCTTACTAGGCTATTGGTTGATTCCCCAATTCTTCTTGTAACGTATTAGAGAAGTTTGTGAGGCAATGCTGGTCTCAGACTTAATGTCTATTGATTTCTCAGTTTACTGTTTCTTGAAGATGCTGTGTTATTCTAAAACTAAATTCACTTGGAGGAGACAGGACTCAAAGGAGAAGATAAGGATATCCTTTTACTGAATTTTACTACTTCGAAATATTACAGGTAATGCTTCAGCCTCTGGGTCAGATCAGACAGAACAGAATTTGAAAGGTTACAATGGTTTATATACTATTTAAGCTAGTGACATCATTATTATTTAATTTTCCTTGTTTTTTCCCGATTTTTAATGGGCTAAATTCTTTTGCTAATTCAAAAGAATTGTTTGGTGGATCTTGCAGAAAATGATAAAGCAAAATATTTGAAGATGAAGGCAGAGTTTGCTGTAACAGCATATTGAAAAATCTGATGTTATCATGAGTTGTCGTGTCAACTAAAAATGGAAATTAAGATATGCATTTTATTATGAACTAACATTAATGCTTCAAATTTAAAATTAAATGCTGATTCAGAATATGACTTCATCTTTTATGATTTAAGAGAGAATATATAAAAAAAATGAACATTGCAGAATTTAACAAGATTACATGATTAAGCTTAATAAGAAAAACAAGTAGGTAGCTAAAAAAAAGGAACAATTCATCAAGATATCATTAAATAGAAAATCACCTTAGCAAAAATTAAATAAAGAACAGAAAAAAATAAGAATTACACTGGTCAACACTCATTTTATTGCCAATCATATTAGAGTGATTTTGGGGTAACTTTGTGGTGCTGATTCCGAATATGACATCGGTTTTGCTAGATTGGCTCTAATTTATGAGATAATTAGTACCCCATTGAAACACGTAAAAATGCAAAAAATTTAATGTTCAGGCGGAGCCTACTTACAAATCGCATTGAAATTGTCTCAAATCATACAAAAGTAAACACATGAAATACATAATGGCATTTTATTCGGTATAATAACAGATAAACACAGTAAGCTGATTCGCATAATTACAATTAATGTATAGTAAATCTCTGTTTGTACGATTCTCTTTTATGTGGGTTATTAGGACAATCACATTGGGGGTTCCAGCAATAGTCTGCCATCATGTGTCTGTCCCATCTGCCTTGATACCTTTCCTCCATCACCTTGATATCTTGATGAAACCTCTCCCCTTGTTCCTCACTAAAATCACCAAGATTATCCGGAAATCTGTGTAAGTGGCTATGGAGAAAGTATACCTTTATGCTCATATTAGTACCCAACTTTTCAAAGTTTGTGAGCATGTTTTGCACCAGTTCTTCATAATTGTCTGCTTTGTGGTTACCCAATAAGTTCTTGACAACTGAGACATAACTGCACCAGGCAGAAGCTTCAACACCATTCATAAATTTTGTGAAATTAGAATCCTTGATAAGTGTATGGATTTGAGGGCCATCAAAGATTCCAGCTTTTAGTTTTTCCATACTTAGTCCAGGGAACGATCTACAAATGTATTTGAAGCAATCGCCATCTTTGTCCAAGGCCTTAACAAATTGTTTCATTAATCCCAGCTTGATATGAAGCGGTGGGAGGATGATTTTTTCCCTGTCAACCAAAGGCTCGTTAATGATGTTCGCTGCACCTACAGTCATGTTTTCTCTTGAAGGCCATGTCACTTTTTTCCAATGATCTTGCCTTGCCCTACTACCCCATAAACAGATGAAACAAGGGTACTTCGTATATCCACTTTGCTGCCCAAGCAAGAAGTTTACCATCTTTACACGTACCGCTCCACTGCCAACTGTCAACTGACTACTGGTTGGGTGGCCGATGACTTTTATATACGGAGGGGGAATATTCTAGAATGATTGCGGAGTAAACACTAAGAATATTCGCGTGTCTCACCATCTAGAATGTTCCGGTAGTTTCCCATATGCACGCGTTATGGTTACGTTTCCTATTAATTGAGGGTATTCATTATCTCAAGAACTAGAGCCAAATCGGAAAAACTACTTTCATTTTGGAATTCAGCAACCCCAAAATACCCTAAATTCGTACGAATTTCCTTGGCAACGAAACAAAAATTTTTTTTTGTTGAGCTGTGTTATTAATTATTTTCCAAGCTTGCATGAGTATTATATACAGGGTGTCTCAAAAGTCACTATCTATTTTGAAAAATAATGGGAATTACGAAAAACTGGTTTAAGACATGAAAAATATATTTATTTCAAAGTAAGTGCCACAAAGAATTAGTGCTATTTATTTATCTGTCTCCACATGGCGACCATCAGTGTCTCTACAGAGCTCAAAGCGATAAGTTGTTTCCCGGAACACACTTTCCAGCATTTGAGGTGTTATTTTCTGAACTGCATCAGTAATACGATTTCGAAGTTCGGCTACATCACTAATTCTTCTACCAGTGTACACCTTAGACTTACTGAAACCCCAGGCGAAAAAATCTAATGGTGTTAAATCGGGTGAACGTGCTGCCCATGGTTGTGTTCCTCCACGACCAATCCAGCGACCGGGAAAGCGTCTGTCAAGATAATCACGTACAATTATTGCATAATGGCACGGTGCTCCATCCTGCTGAAAAACTACTGTGTCAAGAATGCCATCTGTAAGAAGTTGAGGTTCGAAGAATTGTTCAAGCATGTCAAGATAATAAACCAATTAACTTTTTTTAAATACACAAATTTGCACCAGAAGTACATATATTTATGCCAGCATAGCATTTTTAAAAAAACATCTAATTTAGTCACCGAAATAGATAGTGACTTTTGAGACACCCTGTATAATTAGAATGTCATGCGAGTTTGGACTTTATATCGCAAAAAATGAATTTATATGCAAATATGAATGTTAGAATTATAATTTTTTTGGGGGGCGCCAAATCGGTCGAGCAAACAATTTTTTTAGCATGACATTTGCGTTTTTTTACATCCGCTGCCGGGAGGCAAGTTTGGACATGTATCATAACGACAGACAATAATAGTAATAATAATAGTAATAATAATAATAATAATAGTGTTTATTTCCGGTAAAAAAATAAATTTAAAACTTGATTCATTGATAAAAATTTGTACATACAGAAACAAATTGATACATACATGCTAATATAGCAAATGTATCAAAAGAAGTGTATTAAATAAAATCGTAACAAAAATATAGAAATATGATGTGCATTGCCACAAGCTTTAACCAAATGAGCCAACGGCCGAGCAGTTAACCACTGCCTTGAGTGTGCTATATAAACTATTGTGGTTGTGACAGATTGTAATACATTTACATAGTTATTGAATGACAAATATTTAAATAACCACTATTATAATTTTGATGCCGAAAATTCATTTCGTTTCTGCTATGAGCGGGTAGCCTTCAAACAGAATGAATGAAATATGTATAATTTCAGCACACAAAGAGCGATGAAAAACTAGACACCGACCGGTTTCAAACGCATTTGTTCTCATCAGGATATCACGAGCTTTAACCAATTTTGTTCGAGGATGTACAAGTACATTATTGGAAAGACTAATTGTAGGTAAATATGACAATATATTACATTTCATTGACTAGTGTGTACTGTGTATATCTAAACCTATTATATAATTAGAAATATATTTGAGAAAAAATTCAAATGTTGTGAACACCTCTAGATTTTTTTTATAAAATAAAACCAAAAGATAAAGGTAAAATTGAATCTGTGCAAAATTTGATTTTTCATGTTTTTGTTCATTACTCTGGTAGACTATTTTCAAATTTTCATGAAAACAGTGATTTATGTAGTAAAATAAAATAGGTTAAAATAACTGATAATTAATTAATCTTATTAATCTACCTTGAAAATAAGTGTTTAAAATAGTTGAAAATAGGGCTCAGATTACATGAAATCGACTCTTCGTAGTCAAAAATTTTCCGGGGGAGGGCCCCCGGACCCCCTGCCTTAGCGCATAACTCGGGCTGCCTTCGGCAGTCCTCGAGAGGGATGCGCCATTCTTTACCCTTGACCCTGGGCACCACGAACCCTCGCTACGCCACTGGGACCACGGCATTGGTGCTTTTTCTAGGTCTGACTCATTATGAGGGCCTAGTGCGCTAGATATTAATGGTTTTAGGATACAAATGTGAAGATATTCATTAAGATTAAGACTCAACCACATAACTTAGTGAATCACATTAAACGTTATAAGTAGTGAAGTACCGATTCCAAAATTTAGCCGATGCCGATTATTTGCCTATTTTTAAAAAATCAATTCCCTTCATAAGTTTTATTAATCTAATGTGAAAACTTTCAATTTTCACATTTTTTTAAATTTCAAATTTGTTTAAATGCTTTTTCTTAGCTCACTCTACATTGTGAGTCGTCCTCGAGGCCATTTTTGATTAATATTACAAACCCGACTTCACTTTATGTAATTATTCAAAATCATTCCTTCCATTATAATTTTTTTTACTTAAATAAGATTTATTATATGCTTATTACTTATTGAACATAACTTCGTTATTATGAAAAAAACACGAAAGCACAGAGAAATATTTATAATGATAATTGGCAACTCAAGCTTTGTTTAGTTGCAAATTGCAAGGTTGATTTTAGCAAGGTAAGAAAATGTTCTCTTCATATTATTGTAATTTTTATAGTGTTTAAGGCTGCTTTATATATAATTTTTAATGTTAATTAACACCAATAAACTTTCCGATGCATTTGCATTCAATCAGACGTTATTTATGATATATGCCGTTTAACCCTCCAGCGCCCAGCCGGTACTTTAATACAGTACTTATTCTGACTAACAAATGCCCGTCGGTAAATTTCCAGATTGAAAGTCGCCCTCGACACTGAAAAGTGCGCCCACTATTGCCTGGGTCTACAATATATGGTACCAGAATTTGTTGCTCATGTACCATAGCTGAAGTGACGTTAAATACTTTTATTAGTCAGTAAAATTATAAAATATTTTTATTTTAGTTTCATAAATTGAATACCAATATTTAAAGTAATTGGTTTTCCTTATATTGAAGTATTTTTTTTTCTTCAACATTGTAAACAACAACAAAATTTTTTATTAGAATTTCAAGTCCTTGGTGACCAATTCAAATTTAAAAAATGGATATACAGTTTCGGTTTATAAAATTATTAAAATACTTGAAATAAAGTCAACATAATAAGATGGTTTAATATATAAATTATAAAGTACAACTTAATATAGAATTATTACGAATATAGAGTAGGAGATTACAATAGTTTGTAATATTTAGGGATTAGCTAGTTATAGAAAATGTAAATTTATGGACAACTTAACTTATTAAGCTTTGCCTTTTTTGTGAAAATAAAATATTTTTATATAATTACACTTTGAAATGAATATAAATTATCATAAGTAGTGTTTTGTATGTTAAATTTTCTCTAAATATAGATTTTGTTTTGTAGTGAAAATTTAGAAATTTCAAAGAATCGGTAAGAGAATTGGCTGAATTTGGCCGATGCCCCAAAGGTGGTCGATTCTGCCGATGCCGATTAATCGGTATACCACTAGTTATAAGCTTTGAACATATCATTTTAATCATCCGACAAAACATAGAGTCTAATAATACCGACTAAGAAACTATCCGACAATTAAGTGCCAACCTGACCGACAAGACGACCCCCTAACCGCGAAAAAGAGAACCTACGCCGTAAGGCCATACTACCAACCACAAACAAACACCTTTTTTAGAATATATATATATTTCTTCCCATTCTTTTGCATTTATAAATGGGAAACTAAAATCACCGTACCAGGGATTGGGTGCCTAAGGACTTTATTAGGTGTCTGATGTCGGCAATGGTTTAAGAAAATTTTGCAGTTGGCGTGTTTGGAGGTCTATAAATTACTATTAGTATCACGTTAAGTTTTTCAATTTTTAATGCTAAGAGCTCCACGTACCTGTCTGATTTATGTATTAATGTCTTTGTCTCTCTCACGTATGTATATAGCACAGCACCTTTTCGTCTTTCTGTTATGTCAGCTTGTAGTATGTTGTAACCATCAATTTTTACTTCTTTTTATCTATGCAGTATTTGCAGTTTTAACAATATCCTTGGCAGTCTTTAAGATGTTTTTGTAAGACATGCGATGTCAGTCCTTGTTTCTTCCATTAATCCTTGCAGGTATGAAACTTTGTTTATCGTGTGGTTCGATCTTAGCTCTTGAATATTTGCCAGAACTATATTTATGTTTCCTGTTTTGCGTTGTCCTTCGAGTATTCCAAATTCAATTTCCTTCAGTGTCGCGTGTTTTGTTTTCCTTTGGTCCTCCAAGCTCCGTTTCCGGTTACCTGTTCTGGTAGTTTCTTGCTTGGTAACGGATCGGCTCGGAGGTTCTCAGCTGTGTCGACTGTATGTGCTGAATGAGGCTTAGTAGCTGTATTGTGTCTGCGATGTCGAGAAAATTTACTCCTTGGTTTGTATTTATAAGTTTCTCGCCGTTTTTCCTATTGTCCCTTGAGTTTGTTGGGAGGTAATGATAGTAACATTTCTTACCATATTTGCAGATCCTTTGCCTTGCAGCTGTCACCAAATTTACAGTGACCGTTGTTATAGTTGAAATTGCACATAGTCGGGTGCCCATATATACACTGTCCTTCCTTACGAGTATATCTGCAAAAGGCCTTCGCATAGTATATGCATACAGTTCTTTCCACATTATCACTTGGGGGCCTTTGTTTTTGTTGTTTGTTTCATTTCCTTTTTCGGAGATAACCTCAGTCTATTGTTGTGATTTCCCACTTGTTTTCCGCTATTTACTGTACTTTATTCACTCTGGTGTTCTCTGACTTATCGTAATTATTACGCGGTTAACTCGTATTATTTATCAAATTACCGCTTGAATCTACTGTACCACCGGTGTAGTATTGTCCCTTCGCGGATATCTGTTGCTAAATTAAATGCTAACGTGTTGATAAAATTTTTAGGATTTTCTTTACACTCATTCACAATTTTGATTTAATTTCATATTTGCCACTGCCATTTAATCGTTTAACCTTTTTTCGTATAAAATCGCATACATATGTTGGTGCTACTATAGCGTGATTCCTACCTCGATTCGGCGGTCTACCTTTTAATTATAGCTTCTTACCTTGTTTACTAATTGCTTGTTTACATTCCAATGTCCATCGCCCTTGACGATTGGTTAGGTTTAGTCATGATATTTTCGTTAGTTTTAACGAAAATATCGTGACTAAACTAACCAATCGTAGGTAGACCACATACTATAGTCGCACCGAAACTATTTTTTAAATAAATAAAATTGAATAATAAATAGCATTTTATATTTATTATATTTTCATTTATAACGGATAGGAATCACACTCTACAGTACTGTAGTTTCGAACCAAAACGGGTAGGAATCACCCTATAGTATCGAAGTCACCGGTAGGAATCACGCTATAGTAGCACCCATATGTTGGAATATTGCTGCAAATGTTCCGTTTGTATCTCGTGTAAACTATATTTCTCTCCCCAACTGCGTTCCCTATATCCAAATTTCACCATTTAGGTGCAGCTTCAAATTGCCTTTTAATTCTCTTGGGCATACAGTGTTTGTGCTTACGAAATTTTTTTTAAATTATCCCATATGCTAAATACACTATCTATTGCAAAGTGTATATATATATATATATATATAATTATATATATATATATATATATATATATATATATATATATATATAAACTTAACGAAGCTCTGAACACATCAAACTTTGTTCTCGTAAAAATCAGTCGGATCACCTGAAGATCAGGGCCCCCAGTCTCAATTACCAAATGATATCTTCGTTAAAACTAACGAAAATATCACGACTCAACCTAACCAATCGTCAAGGGCGTACATTTGACCTAACCGGGCATTCAATTTAATTTATTATTATATTTGGTACTGTAAAGCAAAAAACGAATACATGGGGGCCCTGATCTTCAGCTGATCCAATCATTCTTCTTAAAGCCATTTAATTTTAGTTTTAACATTAACCGAAAACCATATCATTGCTATGTCTTAAACTTTCTCCGACATCTACACTCTGAACCAAATTTTTATTAGTAGTTATTCTAAGTCTAATATATTTTCACCACTAATACTTTTCGAAACAGTACCTGTTTCAGGTATAATTAATATTTGGGCAATTAAAGTCCCGGATCACCTGAAGATCAAGGCCCTCAGCCTTCTTTAGTTAGCTTTATAAGGTAACTAACGAAAATATCACGACCTAATCTAACCAATCGTCAAGGGCGTAAGTTGACTTAACGATTGGTTAGGTTAGGTCGTGATATTTTCGTTAGTTAGCCTTATAAAGCTAACTAAAGAAGGCTTGGGGCCCTGATCTTCAGGTGATCCCTTCCATACAGTACAAGAGAAAACTGGTATATATTCTATCTTTGCTCTTTTTACTTAAAAGTGATAACCTTTAATTCCCTACTTGCGCATTTAATCCATGATTCAGTTATTGATAAAACGTCCAAATTTTCAACGTGAGCCAATGTCCTAAATTCATTTTATATATTCTTCTCGCGTTCAAATACAATACTATACTTTTATTTAAACTATTTCAGATGTTAATTTTTATTCCCCTCTTCACGTAAAACTTCCCAACGTTTGTGAATCTCATTCCAAGAATGAGAATGTGCAGTTTATCATTTTACGTATACCTTACTTTTTTTATCAGTAAAACTAGTGAGTCGCGCATTGCCTATTTGATTTACCATATTTCCCGGCGTATAACGCGCACCCTAATTTTGAAGAGAAAATTTAGGAAAATAAAAATTTAGGAAAACATATACCTCCTACCTCACTTCACATGTACAATTTTAACGAGTTAATTTTAACATGTACAATTAATTTTACATGTACAATTACCGGTAATTTTACACGCAGGGTGATTTTTGGAGTATTTTGGGAGGAAAAAAGTGCGCGTTATACGCCGGTAAATACGGTAAGTGTCGTCTCGAATAAATTAATTTAGTGAATCAAAATTTGGCCAAAAATTTACTAATTCAACCCTTTCAAATATGCACGTACCTTAGTAGCCCCCGCAGGGAGCCTGAGTGGGGGCATTTGGACGCGTGCCTCCCTCGTCGTCCATAATATGTATATAAATATTGCTATTATATGTACTCGTATGAAACTCTTTCCTATAAACAGATATATACATGAAGTGCACAGAAATAAAAATCAGTTATCATTATCGACAAATTTTTTGGATTTTTACCAAAATTACGAGTTAATACGAAAAATCAGAAATTCTTTGATAAAATACAAGAATCTACCAAAATTATAAAATAACACGGAAAATCTACCGAAAATATACGCTAATGATAACATCTCATGATATTTACACCGTTGAATGTATATATAGCCTTGCTGGAATCTAAAATTTATGCATTTTTGCAATTATGGGTGCAAATAAAGTAAGCTACATCAAATTATTTACCCACAAAATTTTTATTTTTTCTCGAAAATTTTACACTGGCGAAACAACTTTATATTTACATGCAATAGTGTTAGTGTGCTTTCATTGCTTTTGTTTAACTTATAACAATATAAATACTCGAGATTACTTATACAGTAAGGTTTTATCTTAAATACCCTCTATAAATTATCAATATTATATATATATAATATATATACTGTATATCCACATAACGTGGTGGAAATGCCTCCCCCTCCCCTTGTCAGAAAATCCTGTGGGCGCTACTGACGTACTTCATACGTCATATTAATAAATCGCTTTACTTAACAATCTAGTGCTTTAATAAATTCTTGCCAGTGCCAATGTCCGCAATAAAAATTGCTCTTTAGACTCCAAAAGTATAGTAAGCTAATCTGCTAGTTTTTAAAGTCGGTGATCCAGTGGCGTAACTGGAGGAAAAAAGTTGGGGGGGGGGGGGAACGAACACAATCCTATTGTTAGAAGCATTTATTATCTATGGAGTTATTATAAAAGTTCCCCCCCCCCCAACGTTTATAATTATTCCCATAGATAATGAGTGCTTCTAACAATAGGATTGAATTCGTCCCCCCTAAATTTTTCACTCCAGTTACGTCCCTGCAGTAATCATAAGTATGTCACATGGATCATAGTTCACGGAGTTTGAATTTGACAAGGTCGTTAGACGTCATATACGACTGTGCGTAAAGAGCCCCCCCCCCCCCCAACACACTCAGTTTGGCCTGTCTGTCCGACTGTGGAATTCCGGTTTACGTAAACTGAGCTTCCACACACACTATTAAGTCCGACTGAGATTATTTGCTCAATTCCGTTGTGGCGTCGTTGTGATGAACATATGAAGTTATGGTGGGATTAATTGTCCTTTCCGGATGAGTGACGACCTTCCTGTTCCTGTTGAGATTGCTCAGCTCTCCCTCGAAAAGCACTTCATTTATCAACCTTTTTGCAAAAGGGGTACGCCGTACTCCAGTTTGAGAACTACTGTTTTAGAGTATCCAACTAAGAAGTCAAGAAACAATTGAAAAACAAATACTATTTTTCAAATTGCTTTAGCAAACATTTCTCCTAATATTCAAGCTACTGATCTTTAAGGGGGGTGCCAAGCTCCAGCCTCCTAGGGTGGTTTGTCGCAAACAAATTACAACTTGATCAAGGTCAATGTCTGTGAGGTAGTGGATGTGCATTAGGCGGACCTCCATGGGCGGTGAGGGGGTGTGTACGCATCCATCGCACCTCCCACTAGCTACGGGCATGAAATGCAAGATAAGCTTCCAGCGTGAAATCAAAGCTAGCACTGAACAAAAATTGGTGCCAACGCCCACACACGCTCAAACCGGCGTGCACAGTGCAGTTTGTGCTGTCCAGACTTCAAGCAGCGCCTAAACTAACACAAGCCAGGCCGCAGGCCTGCACATGCCGTCAAATCGATTCTACACACGTTCAAACTGACCTGTGTAGATATGTTGGAGCAGGCGGACTCACAGTCCAAACTGAGGTGTGTGTGTGGCCCTAAGGTTGCAGAGGCCTTAACGTTCCCAAGTCAACCATGAGAAATATTATACGAAAGTGAAACACTGTGTTTATTCTGGGAGAAGGACATGAAAGAGAGAGAAGAACAGGAAGAAGAACATAACACAGACCCTATTAGAAACATGAATACAGATAAGAAGAAATATTACTCACTAATAAATGTAGCGAAAAGATATCTTCCAAGAATGAGCGATTAAGTAAAAACATTAAAAAAATACACATATATAAAAAATAGCTACAATAACTGAAGAGATTTAAAAAAAAAAGGGGGGGAGTATAAGTGAATTATATACAAACATTTTATTAAAGAATATTGAGATTAAGGTCGGACAGTGTGTCATTGTTTACAGTGTCAAAATTCCCAAGCCCCTTGTTTGCATGCACCCTGTACTCATTTTTTTTAATTCGCTTAAGCAGATTATCTGGATTAAGCGGATTATTTCGTTTGGTAGCTCAGATGAAACTACATAATAGGGTGAAGCAATTCTTCTCTTTCTCTTTCTCTCTCTTTGCACGATCTATGTGTATCATATATATATATATATATATATAATAATCTTTATTAAAAAAGAACACATTACATAAGATATACATTACATCCATACTGGTTTACACAATGTTGGGAATTTAAAGGTGGAAAGAGTACATCAGTACTTGAGTATTCTTGTACTGTAGTACAGGTTTTTGTTGTACTCGTTTTCAATGCAATGTGTTCATATGGTCTAATAAGCGTTGCTTATGCAAGCAGCCAAGCACCAGTTAAAGTTGAAACCACACTCTTAAACGCGTACTCGTACTCGAACACTAAAAACACCGTACTCGTGCTCGTACTCAAGCACTAAAAAGGTATACTTGTACTCGTACTGGACCACTTAAAAAGTACTGTACTCGTACTCATCCAACTCCCTAATTTTGGTGCTCTTTCCACTTCTATGACAGCGACCCACTGTAATCATGATCACAGATTTTTCAAAACAGTACTCTTTCCACTTCTAGAACTTGGGATTAACGTTTAATTTTTGTAGTTTAATTATTTGTGGAAATAAAATAATGTTGCATTTAGTTACCGGTAACTCTGTCATTACAAATGAAAATTGAAATAATCTTTGAAATAATAGAAAATGATAAATAATAGAAATAATAATAGAAGTACATAATAGAAAAGAAAAATGATGAACATTACAAATGATGATACAATTTTAAAGTTACAAAGATACGAATGAGTGAGGCATATTATAACTATGGCGTAATACTGTTTATTGGAAACTTTTAACATTTAATTTATATGGTTTATGATTGCACCAATTTTAACATTGTCAATTTTGCATATATAATAGGTGATTTTCATTATTTAGTAATATTTACAAGTTGCAATATATAATATATATATATATATATATATATATATGCACTAGAATCACAAAATAACACGTGACCTTATTAATAAGCAAACAACCACAAGGAAAAGGAAACACAAAGTCCGAGCGCTTTCGTGATATATTCACATATATCACGAAAGCGCTCGGACTTTGTGTTTCCTTTTCCTTGTGGTTGTTTGCTTATTATAATATATATATATATATATATATATATACACATAGTAGGAGTTTATAAAGTGTTTCTTTAGTGAGTTGCGAACGATATTAGTGATGGTGCTTGTCTGATGTTTATAGGTATAACACTCCAGATATCTGCCCCTTTGTAGGAGAGAGCATTTCCTGCAATTTGCATCGAATAATTTGATTTATGTATGAAATCATTGGGAAGCTTTGTATTATCATTATGGTTGATCTGATAGGGAATAATCGCCCTGTGAATGGGCGAAGTATAGTTCCTATTATTAGCAACTTTGTACATACTGATACCAACAATAAGTTTATACAGGTCATTTAGTTTTAGGATATTTACGTTTCTGAACATTGGAGATGTATGAGATCGTCTGTTATCATTGTCTGAGAGAATTTGTAAACATTTTTTATGGGCTACTTCCAGCGGATATACAGTAGTATATAGTTCTTTGTACTACTCCATGCTGTGATTTCATATTGAAAGTGTGGATGGATAAATGAGTAATAGTGTGAGGAGGGTATTTTGGGGAATTGTGTTTTTAGTTTAAACATTATGTAGAGAAATCTAGATATTTTTTATTTGATATGGTGTTGCAAGAGGAGTGTTTCCAATTATTAATAGTGTGTGCACGATTGCAGTTTTTTTTAGTTACGATCATATATGATGATTTTTGCAAGTTTAGTAGAAGCTTATTTGCACACATCCATTTATAGAGTGCAATGCAATTGCAAATGGTGACCAATGTTGCATACTGCTATGCAACAAATGGGGGGAATGTTGCAAGATGTTATGCAACAAAGGGGGATGGGGAAATGTTGCAAGAGCAACAAGGGTTATGCAACTTGGAGGCGGAGTTATCCCCCAAGAGAAAGAGAGGAGAAGGAGAGAGAGGGGAAGAGAGGTGTTCGCCTGGCAGGAGCCAAGCGCATATTAGACTTCAGCCGAGCGGGGGTAATGGCGTTTTTTACTTTGTGTGTGGGGGTAATGGGGAGTGGGGGTGGGGGTAATGGGGGAGAGGGGGTGGGGGTAATGGATTTTTTAAAACTTTTGTCGCCTAGCCACTTCTTCCTATGAGGGCCTCATATGATATAATTTTAAATCTACAACCAATAAAAAAAATACATGAAAAAGTGAAAAAAAAATTATTATCCATTCAATTTTAAACCGTATCAGAATATACAGCTAGCTGTGACATATACTGCTACATATACTGCGACATATACTGCTACCTGCCCGGAGGGCGATAGCGAGCTACCGCTTGTATACTGCTACCCGTCCTCCGGGCGGGTAGCAGTATATGTCACACAATGTGAAGCTCAAGATTTTCACGGCTGCGTTTTTTTCTGTAGTTTTATCGCGGTGCTGGGGCCTTCGGACCCAGTAATTGTGACCTAGGACCGGGAAACTTGGCAGAGCACATCGGTAGCTCATGGGCTATCAGTTGGTGGTGGTTGCAGAATTTTCTGATGTACCGTTTAGTCTGTACACGGTTCCGAAGAAAGCGGACAGACACAAACACACACACAGTTGTTGGTGGTGGTTGCAGAATTTTCTGATGTACCGTTTAGTCTGTACACGGTTCCGAAGAAAGCGGACAGACACAAACACACACACACACACACAGACACAGTTTAGCTCAATAGTATATAGGATGATGTCTACAGATGGACAAGACTGCTTTTTATAATATAGATTTTAAACGTTTAGAAGTACTGTAATATCTCATTGCACCGACACCTCGCACCATTAAGGTAACACCAGAGAGACACATCATTATCTTTTGCAAACCACATTCATTCAGGACATTAAAAACAAATGTACGTCAAGACTTAACACACTTAGGGTACTAACAGGCACAAACTTTGGACACTAGCAGGAAGCAACATCACTCATATACAAACAATATATTCGCTCAGTTATGAACTACGCTAGCCCATGCTGAGCACCCATTATCTCAAACACACACATAAACACCTTACAGACAATACAAAACAACGCACTTCGTATCATTACAGGATGCACTCAAACAACACTAATAGAACACCTGCACACAGAAACAAAAATACTGAAAGTTAGGGAACATTTAGACATGAGGGGAACACAATTCATGGCAGCAGCGACAACTAACCCACAACACCCTTGCCACTACATGTACAATCATGCACCAACACCTCGCACCATTAAGGTAACACCAGAGAGACATTATAACCAAATACTCCGTTCCATACCACGCCCCACAGACATCACACAGTACAGAAAACACATACACAGTACACACACACCTAACTCACACAGCACTGACACAACTCGATCCGAATGTGGTCCGAGATGCGAAGCCGCCACCCATTGACAGGTCAGAGACCAGCCTGAGCAGATCGGATCGAGTTAACTTAGCACGATTCCGATGTGGACATCACCCCAACTTACAGACGTATAAACACAGACTAGACAACTCCACAGACGACACCTGCCACCTGTGCTAGGACACACCACAAACAATTTAACACATTGTGACACATTTGCCTCATTGAAGTAAATGTTCTAAATTATTTCCTACCACTTGAATGCATGCCTCAGCACGTCACACCACTGATTCTCTGACAACTCAAAAATTCCTGGAGTATTGCGGACCATTTCGCAATTGTCTCGAACTCGTTGCCACAATTCATCACGTGCTCGGACTTCTGTAACATAAACTAGGCTTTTTAAATAACTTCACAAGTAATAATCAAGGGGATTTAAATCTGGTGACCGAGGTGGCTGCAGAATTGGACCACCGCGCCCTATCCATACTCATTTTCTCCTTTAACTATCTCTCCTCTATCCTACTTTCCGACGTGCTGAGGCATGCATTCAAGAAGTAGGAACGAAGTTCAAACATTTTCTTTAATAAAGCAAATGTAAACATTTTTTAGGAATTTCCTTTTTCTGTCGCGTGCTATAGCTCGAAACCTACGGGTTTCTCGACCTATGTTTATATAGTCTTTTTTCTTTACTTTTGTCTCAAGAATACACCCTGCGATTTATGAAACACTTATGAATCACCCTGTATATATTTTTTTAAATCATAATAAAGAGAATAGTTATATTATTGATTCCAATCTTTCATTAATTTCTGTGAGACTTGCATTAAATTTCGTATAGAATGTATTTTTATTGTTTTAAGTACTGAAGTTGTTAAATTTGACAAAAGCAATTTGAGATATTGGTAAATAATTATAGTGATTATTCGGAACGAGAAGAATATTTGTTTCGTTTTAAAATTTTATAATGTAAACGAAAAAATTGGGTATGATGCGAATTGGTCGAAAGAGCAAGAGACAGATAATGATTGTAATGATGAATTTAATATTGAGAGAGATTAAAAATATTTTACCATATACCGTATACCAAAAAGGATATACTGGCAGAGGTGGTGAATGGGATGCTAGTGGAAGAGTTGAAATTTTGGGAGACTCGCAATAAATTCTCTTTGTCTGAGTCTTACTTAGATATGTTTCTAGGGTGCACGGCATGAAGGCTTTTCACTGCAAGCCTGTATGTGGTTTATGTGAGATAGTTCGGTCTGATGTAGAAGATGGATTATGTTATGATGATCCAAACGAAGAAATTACTACACTTTTCTCTGAACTGATTATTGCTAGTAAAAGAGAGAACTCTCAACCACGCATATCCATTCAGGAGAGGGGTAGATGAGACGAATATGATACATTATGTTATGATGATTCTGAAGTAGAAAGTTATGATTCCATAAAGCATGTGTGCACTGAAAGCATGGAAAGTGAAATGAATTGTCAATTTTGTTGTTAATTCTGATGCGGAAATCTGAAATTCTGTGATGCTTGTACGGACGCAGGATGAAAATAATGCCGACGACAAATATCATATATAGAACTCGAAAGTAAAAATGTTCTAATAGTGGACCGGCCAAAATTCAAAAATCGACTTTGAACGGCGTTTTTTGTTAATAGCTGGCACCCATGCTAAACCTGTGGGTGAGGAATAAAATGCAGGTGGATGCCACGCTCGCTTTTGGCTTTGAAGATCATTTTCGAGGTCAAACTGTGCAAAAAATGATATTTTCTAATTTTAATTTTAAAAAAAATATTTTGAGCCAATTGGTTTGACCAAATGTTTCATTTTGCCACGCTTAGTGATAAAGAAGTATGATGACACGCTTATTCCATCCGAATTACCAACTCAACGTCAAATTCAAGTTAATCACGACCAAAAATGTACTAAAAATTTGTGATTTTTTATTTTAATTGGCCCAAAAAAACATTGAGTAAGTCTGTTTGTCAAAACAATTTATTTTAACATGATTAGTGCCTAATAAATTTGATGGCATGAATTAAGTACTCACAGTAAGAGAATTATCACAACTAAATCACAAAGCAGTAAATATAGGCCCAGAACTATACAGTTTACACACTAGTAACATCTACAAGTTCACGTTTCTTGATGAACAGCACCGAAATGCTGCACTGACAGTCACAATTGCGTGGATTGCAATCACTTAAGAACAGAGTTATTAGTTCCTTACAGCACATTCCAGCTTCTCTCGATTTCAGCCCGGAAGAGAGACAGATCTACTGTCCAGCTGGTTACAACAACCGCTGTCGTCACAACCACAAGCTGTCGTACACTTCATCCTTTTCCTGAAGCAGTTGCATCCAGCTGTCTTGCACTTTTTCTTGCAACCACAAGCAACAAGCTCCAAGCAGGCTTCAGGGATTGGAGGAAGTCTTGTCCACACTGGTAGGAGGCTCCCATCTTCCAACTTCCAGGCTGAAGTGTCCACCGGATCTTCAACATCTACGTGCTCTTTGTCAGCCTGGAGCCATATTTTGGCCTGATAGTTTGCCCGCTTGACATGGAGCTCCAGGGCATCCTTTGTCGGTGGGAGCATTTTCAGAGTCTTCATGGCCTTCCCAAAAAGGTGAACTCTGGCGTCATCAACTGTGTGTTGTTCCGGGGTGCCATACAAATGACACACAAACTTCTCAACATCTGCGATATCCCCACCTCCACCAATGGCGTGCAGCAGGAGTGGGTGGTCACTGAACACCTTCCAACACTTCTTTTTTCCATGACCACTGAAGGACGAGACTGTGTCACACCCGGTCAAAGCGTGGAAGCTGACCAGGTTGTCCCTGACTGGGGGCGACAAACTCTTGAATACATCGTGCACGGGGTAGCATTTTCGGTTCTTGGCCATTCCGCACAGCATCCACACTTCAGCGACCTTGGTGCAAACGAAGTGAATCAGCAGCACCATTACATCAGTATCTCTACACACTACCAGTATTCGTTCATAGTCCTGGGACGCTGCATCACATGAGTGAAGGATGAGCCTGGTGTCCGCCTCTTCATGGTTGCGATGCAGTGGAACGTCATGTCGCTTGGCTGACCATACTTCAATGGCTTTAGAGAAGCCACCCCCTGTCACCAGCTGACATCTTTCTTGAAGATCGCTGCCCTTCTCAGTGATGACGTTAGACAGAAACAAGGCTAGGTCCCTGCGTACCGATCAAAGATGAAATCAATTTTTGTTGTGTGTTCATTGAAATAACTCGTCACGGCCTTGAAGAACACTTCAGCAAGGTCACCGAATGTCCGACAGCCGCCAGGCTTGCCAAGAGCTTGGATGAGTGCATGACCATCTATCATCACACAGGTCTTCAGATCAGAGGTTGGAACCTCTGAGCTTATGGTCTGCTGAGCCATCAGGATGTTCATCAGCTCAGACTTCGATGTCGAATTCATCTCTCCTCCTGCCTGCGCCAGACTAAATGGGACTGGGGACAGTTCATGCTTCAAGACGTTGACTATCTCCACCATGCGACCTGCGGTCGCGGCATTCAGGAGCCGCTGTAGTAGCTTTCTGTCAGCTCTGATGGTCTTCTGCATGTTCTGCTTGGTGGAAACTGTAGCTTTGTTCACATCAGCGAAGGTTTTCGACCGATGTTTCTTCATCGTTTCATGGAAGCCTACTATCTGTTCAATCAGTCTCTCCTTCATGAAGCCGATTACATGCTGCTTTCCTCGATCCTGAGCTGTCAGCAGGTTCTCCACAACATCTGTGGGTGCAGTGTCTTTGGTTGCCAGTGAAACAAGTGTGATGTTAGTGGCGGCATCTGTATCTCCTGCTTCACTCACGTGAACTCTGAAGACGTCAAACTGCTTCAACTGCTGAACGAGCTTCATGACATCATGAGCGTCACGCCTAGTGCGAGAAGGCAGACTGTCAACCCGAGTGAAGGTGGCTTCCCCATCATCATCATCTTGAAGATTGAAGAGGCATCTTGTATCTTGAGAGATGCGTGACCGCTCTGACCATGTGATGCAGAACCTGTCTCTTGCTTGGTCATTCTTTGTGATGCCGATGATACGATTGTGCATCTTGCATGTACGATTTATCCATTCGGTTGCCTGATCAGCTGGAACTTGGTTGAAGCGCTTCGCCGTCCTCTTGACGACAAAGTTCCCATTACAGAACTGTGCATGAACTTCTGGTGCTGACTTCTCAAGACCTCTCATATCAGCCAAGTAGACCGGCCCCCAACGTGCATAGTTTGTGTGGTCATAGATAGTTAGCCAAGGCAGCATTGCAGCGAAGGCTTCTATGTAGAGACTCCACATGCCATCTCTCTGACCTCTGATGAAGGCCAGTAGGATCTCTACCATTTCCATGCAGGATGACCACAGCATGAAGTTGGGATTTTCAGAGTGCTGGTCATTGAATTCCTCCATGAGACTGTGGAATTTCTCATCTGCCAAAACGTCTGAGAAGTTGTCAACAGCATCGCGCATCTCATCTATGTCAGCTCTGTCTTTGAAAAGCGAAGCAACATTGAGGGCAAGCTGTTTGACGTTCTCACCTCCGTTGACAGTTGCACCACAGTGCCTCATACGTCAGCTGGTGACCTCTCACAGCTCGGTAGTAGGCCTTGCCGTCCAGCATTGTCTCAGTGGTGTTAACCGCGTACACACCTGCCTCTGTCCATAAGTCATCAAGTCCAACACTTTCCATGTGTTGATCAATAGCTTTCAGAAAGTTGAAGCAGATATGGAGGTCTCCCATGAGCTGAGACCACGTTGGCAAATTTCGAGTTTGCCCAGACTACACTGCGTTCGCACTTATTAAGCAGATTACATTTTCTCCAATGTTTTCAAAAGTTTTCCCCCGATTTCAATGAAATTTGTAGCAAATAATCACTATATATATAGCAGCATTGATGGTATTCATTTCGATAAAATATTTTTATAATTAAATAATTATCTCATTTTATTGAAAAATATGTAAAATATTGTGTTCTGAATTATTAAGCAAGTATTCTATTTACGGATCTAAATGGTGAAAATGGGTAAGAAGGATTTAACATTAACTGAGAAAAGAAAAAGAGTCAAGTTACTCGCTGAAAATATAAAATCTATTGAAATTGCGAAGCAGTTTGGCAGAGCTTATCGAACTGTAAACAAGTTTGTAGCGGAAGGTACCAAACTGAGGCAGCGAAGTGATAAAGGAGCTATAAGAAAAGTGACAAGGCGGCAGATATCTGTAATCAAGCGCAAATTGCAAAGCATCCATTGTCCTCAAGTAAAGAGGTTTTTGAGCAGGCTGGCATACATAATGTACCAAGAACATCTCGATGTGGAATCCTCCAAACAATTGGCAAGACGTGTAAACCTACGATTCAGTCACCATTAACACCCAGGTATAAGAAGTGCAACGAGTATGATGTGTGTAATAATAAAAAAAGGCAAAACAAAAGCTTTTATTTACAGAACGTGCTCAATATGTCCACCATTGTTTTCAATACACAAATTCAGACGTGATACCCAGTCAGCAAGCACACGGTGAATGATGTCAGGAGTAATGGTGTTACATGCCCCAATAATGCGCTGCCGCAAATGTTCAACACTCCTAATTTTCTCTGCGTATACCAGCGCTTTCAAGTGGCCCCAGAGATAAAAATCTAGTGGCGTGAGATCCGGGCTTCTAGCTGGCCATTCCACAGGCCCTCGACGTCCTATCCAATGACCAGGGAATTGTTGGTCAGGTATTCCCTTACTTGGGTGCTGTAATGTGCAGGAGCGCCGTCTTGCTGGAACCATGTTGGGAAATTTCCTTCTTCGTTCAAGATACTGGGAAATGCTTCTTCCTTGAGCATACGTAGGTAGGTGCCTCCAGTGACATGTTCATCGAAAAAGAGGGGGCCTATGATGCGATCCTTCCAAATGCCACACCATACCATCACCCGAGATGCACCTTGTTCCTTTGAAGAGGTATACCAGTGAGGGTTGTTTTGAGACCAGTAGCGGGTGTTCTGTCGATTTACCTCACTATTTCCATAAAAAACAGCCTTATCACTGAACAGAATGGTGAACGAGAAATTGGCATCCCGAGTATATTTTTCAGTAGCTCATTCACAAAATTCCCTCCGCCGGTCGAGATCATCTTCGCTTAATTTCTGTAGGATCTGAAGTTTATATGGATGCCACTTGTGAGCCTAAGAATGCGATGGATGCTACTTTTCGACATCCTGTCTCGGCGGACAATCGCCGAAGAGACTTATTGGGACTTCTGTTAAAATGAGGCCAGGATAGCAGTCACTGTATCATCGTCAGTGGACCTCCTTGAAGGTCCACTGCGTGGTTTATCTCCTATGAATCCTGTTTCCTTAAACTTTGCAACAAGTCTGCTGACACAACTCTGTGTTATTGGCTCGCGGTCTGGATGCAGTCTGTTAAATTCAGCAGCGGCCTCTCTTTGACTCCGATTTCCTATGGGTAGAATTATCTGGATTCGTTCTTCCTTGCTCACAGACATTATGGCCTGTAGAAAGAGAAAAATATGAATTATGGTTTGTAGAAATAGAAAAATATGAATTTCTCCTTGATGCCGGACTTTTGGGACACCCTGTATACTGAAAATGGATTTAAAAATGATTTCTTATGTAAGGAATAGGCCTACTTAATTTTCGATGATGCCTATGCCGTGAATGAGACGGAAAGAACTATTAATAATGAGGTTGTATTGATGAGGAGGGTTATGAAGCATTTGGTAGGAAGGAAATTTCGTGTTACAGTGTGACTGTGAATAAAAAACAAAATTCCAGGGTTAATAGGTATTATCAAGTGCCTGGTGGGAAGGAAGTTTCGTATTGCAGTTGGGCTGTGAACGAAAAACAAAAATCTAAAGAAGTTCCTTTGGAAAAGGATGCTGAGATGATAGCTCTTCTAGATGGACTCAATAATAAACTTGGAAGGAATTTACAAGTTTGAGAATTTTGGAGAAGCTGAAGTTTTACCCCATGAATGAGGTAATATATTTTCCTGTTGACAAAATACGTGAAATTGAATTTTGAGTCCTGTAGTGATAATATTCACTAAACAATAATAAATGAATGTGTGACTTATTTCTTATATTGTTTTGACCCGGAAGTGTTCTAGGATTTAGTCAATGTTGTACAAGAAGAGATGAAAGTAAGAATTCCCTTGAATAAAGAAAATATTTTTGATAATAATGGTGAATGTTTGGATGTTAGTTTCCGGACTGCTAAGATTATGAAAATACTTGAGGGGAGTAAAGACAAATTCAAAGTTAGTAAAATTGGTATAAATGGAAATAAAACCAGTAGAGAAAATAAATTTTAATTCATTTCTGAATATCCTACAAAATAGTACAGTTTCGATATTTTTATATACCTATAATTTTTACAGAAACAAAGTACAAGTATGTATGACTCAAAATGTATATGCTGGAATAAAATTTGGACGAAAACGATCAAATGGCATGTTATAATTGTTATGAAAAGTTGAAAAACAAATTTGTATGCTTGGTAAAGTGCTTTATATTAATATAGTTTAAGAATGCATAAATTGCTTTATATTAGAATAGATTAAGGATATATAAAAAAAGAATTATGTTAAGTTGATATATTCCTTAAGAAAGTAAGGTAGGCTACATTAACTGGAGTTTTATTCAAGTGACTGTAATTAACATTTTATACTGTTACGTATGAATAATTTATTTACTTTTAGTATAAAGTACGTAAAGTAGATTTCACAAATAACGAAGATTTGCATTTTTTGTATTTTTATTTATCAATACTGTAAGTGATGTAACTGTAAATAGAGTCAGATTAACTTTAATAATTATAATATTCATAATAATGAAATTTCCTGTTACTGAATATTTATGAGTTATGGAATGAGAATGTTGGGAATTTTAGGAATATAGATAAAATGTCTCACTAATATTAAGTAATAATTCACAAAGAATCTTTATTTAAGACATTCTGTTGAGAGAAATGTGAAGGTCCTCACCTATGTCTTTAGCGAAATAGTAGAAAACAGCTTTGCTATTTTTAAAATTAAAACCCATCTTGTTTATGCTTTCTAAATGGTTTCGAACCTTGATCATTGCTTAACAATTAACGAGTAATAATTTATATTATTATTAGGTAATACATTTTTTTTAATATACTCTTATACTCTTTATACTCGTAGAAGGACGTTAATAATGTATAATGCGTTATCAATTTTGCAGTAACTTGTTTTTGAAGGAGCGAATAGAAATTTCGAATTAATAAATACTTATTATTAATTCTCAGTATTACCAAATATTAGTCATCATTCGGAATAAATTGAAAATTGATTTCAAATTTATTTATTAATTCTCAATAATTAATTTCCTCGTGTTGCATTTAAAATCACTTATTCATAGTTCTGAGATAAACTAAAGGGAGTTTAGAAATTTAAGATCTTTTTGGTTTAAACTTTCAAATTTAATGATAAGTTACGCGGAATATGATAATAAAAACCCACTCTAATAGACAAGAGTTTATTTCCACAACAGTTTCGATGCCCACTGGCATCCTCTTCGGGTGGATACAGATTCGCTTTTCTGTATCCATCTGAAGAGGATGCCAGGGGGCATCGAAACTGTTGTGGAAATAAACTCTTGTCTATTAGAGTGGGTTTTTATTATCATATTTTGACCTTCACGTAAAAAAAGTGAAGTTTTTTTACATTTATTACGCGGAATAGCATGATGAAGGGTTGGGTTTGTAGTTAATAACGAAATTAATTATTCATAAATATAAAGAATTAGTCATTCTCATTAACTATAAAAATATGAGAATAGTTTCTGCCGAAAAGTTTCCTTTTTCGTAAGTTTACGTGGCACTTTACGCACGTTTTTCGGAGCGAAGCTATCTACTTTAGATGTCATGCACTGGAATACAACATCGAAGTTTTGGGATGTCGAGTTCTGTCTTGGATTGGATGTCATGCGATGGACGTCGTGCATTTAGGGAATGCTCCACTATTCCTGAGTACCTAAGATGTATTCGATGGATGAATAACGTGTCATACGATGGATAACAACATAGAAGCCTACAAACTTCGTTGAAGGCGTTAATGCGTATACGAAATTATGCGAAATAGACAGACTTAACTTTTTAATTTATCATTTAAACGAAGAAAGGACATTGAAAACTTATTAGTATTAGTATAGAGAACTATAACACTATGCCATTTAATAATAATAATAATAATAATAATAATAATAATAATACAATGAAGACGGGGAGGAAATTAGATTTCCTTTAAAAACTGCTCTTATACTTATGAAATGAAATTTAAATGAAGTCATCACTGAAGTAGTGTAACTTTTGAAATATAACATGAGAAGTTCTTTAGTAGTTAAACTTCAACATCCGTTAAAACTACGAGACTATTATATATATACATATATATATATATATATATATATACACAAACTCAGAATGGTTCCCTGAGAAACTTATATGTTAAACACAGACCGTGCATGGAACAAGGAACTCTTCCCAGAAGAGTTCCTTGTTCCATGCACGGTCTGTGTTTAACATATATATATATATACAGTATATATATATATATATATATATATATATCAGCAAACAACCACAGGGAAAAGGAAACACAAAGTCCGAGTGAATATATCACGAAAGCGCTCGGACTTTGTGTTTCCTTTTCCCTGTGGTTGTTTGCTGATTAATAAGGTCACGTGTTATTTTGTGATTTTAGTGCATATATATATATATTAATTATATATAATATATATATAATATTATATATATATATAATTTTAAGTGTTTGTATCGTTTTCGTATATATATATATATATATATATATATATATATATATATATATATATATATATACGCAAACGATACAAACGTTTAAAATTATATATTTTTTCATACAAACTAACGTACAGTATGTCTATTACACTTTTAAAGTAAAGCTAAATTAATTGTTTGATTAGATAGGAAATAAAAACGTTTATTTTCTATTATACCCATTCGTGTATTTTCTACACTTTTGTATTTCATTTTGTATTTTTGTATTTCATTTCGATTTCATTTTCTTTAACTAAATATTTTTTCAGGTTTAAATATGAATGAAAACATTCATAATAACTTTTTATATTATAAGAAGTGTTTATATTGTAATAAACAATATAAAGTATTGTTTATTACGATATAAACTACTAGTATTTATGTTGTAAATAAGAAAGGAAATCAACGGAAATCAGTCACTTTAACGTCTTACTTCAAAGCTTGGATCTTTTCGGTTTTAGGTTCGGCATTGGATTTTTTTCATATTTTTGGTATAGACGTAGATTTTTACGCTGATTCCATTTCCGCAATCCGTTTCTTGGAGAAATAAACACGAAAAAAGTTATGTGCGAGTTTATTACGTTTACAGGTTCCCAGAACGCAGAACGGAACACAAACCAAAGTTTGCTACTTGCTAAACTGCACAATATCGTTCAGCATTTGGCCCACTAGATCTTTGCCTGCGTGTCGGCGACGCCAGAGAAACTCTCAGAGATACGAGTCGATCATGGAACGGTGCGTACCACACAGGCGCTTGTTACCGCGTTTGAGTTGGTTACACGTCGACTCTATCCGTTGCGTGTGTGCTCCATCCAGTTGAAGGGTCCACGAAGTTTTCGCTGTGGTTCACTGTTTTGTAACTGAAGCTGTACCCTTCGAGCTGTTCGATGCGTTCATACGCTTTCCATTTGTCGCTCATTTAGGTTAGGGTAGGTTAGGTTTGGGTAGGGTAGGTTTGGGTAGGGTAGGTTAGGTTAGATTAGGTTAGGTTAGGTTAAGTATAGGTGGATATTTGAATACAAGTTTTGGGCCATAACTTTTTTCGTGTTTATTTCTTCAAGAAACAGATTACAGAAATGGAATCAGCGTAAAAATCTACGTCTATACCAAAAACATGGAAAAAATCCAATGCCGGACCTAAAACCGAAAAGACCCCTTTTATTTTGCGAATTATTTTCCATTCAATTCCGACTTGGAATTAATTGAATAGAATATCATGTAACTTTTCGAAGAGAAATGAATGTTTAATGTAAAGGGGGATGCAAAGAAAATGTGAATAGTAAACTTTTGTGCTATTTCGTACATATACATACACTGCATCACAAACTCACAATCGAAGTAATAATAATAATAAGAAGAAGAAGAAGAAAACAAATAATTTTTATACCGAAATTATAATAAATTAATTAAAATGGAAAATTTATTTGTAAAAATGCTAAAGTTATGAAGAAAAATTAAACCCTACAATAACCATGACATATTTCTGTTCTTTTCAGAATTTTCATAAACTGGGAAAAGTATGAAAATATAAAGCTAATATACTGTAGTGTGCACTGGAGTGAAAAAATGTGGGCTAAATAAAATAAAAGAGTAAAAGGTTACTAAAATGACCCGAGTATAGTATGGATAAACAAATCTAAAGCTGTCAGTGATAATGAGTGATACGTGCGTGGTGTTCACTGAAGTTTTTTTAAAATTTTGATGGTGTGACCGACCATACGAAGAATGCCATTTCTGAATGAGGCTAAATTCATTATAGGGTAAATATACGAGTGATTATTGATTTTTGTGTTGAACGGAACTTTGCTCCGTTGTGGATGCCTTGATAAGAAAGGCAAAGGCAATCATACCACTTAGTAAACAATAATAACATATTAATTAAATAACTTATGGTAACTAAACGGAAATATGTTCATAATGAATGAAATAGGATGGTTGCTAGGTCAGGTAATGTCTCGCTAGCGAAACACTGTGTGTGTGTATTTGTTTACTTCGCTCCCTCACGTCATTGCGACAATCTTTAGGATATAATACAGTTCTTGGCGCCAGGAACGTGCGGGTAATGACACAGCTAGGTTATCTTAAGTTACGCTAGATTAGGTTAGGTTAGATTAATTAAGTTATTTAGATTAAATTAAAAGTTGCCATCCACAAATGAAAATGTGAAAATATTGTGGTTTCGTAAAGTAGCCAAACGTGTGTGTGTGTGTGTGTGTGTGTGTGTGTGTGTGAGAGAGCTGTGCATAAGTTGGATGGATTTATATACAGGGTGTTTCACAACTGGTTTGCCATACTTTGGGGGGTGATATCGAGTAAAAAAGTTAATACAACATAGGTTCTATTTCCAATCGTTGCAGAGCTACGGACGTTTTAAGATGTGCAAACAACAAATCCCTACTTGTGTGTAATTTGATAGATGGCAGCACTGGTGGTAGTTTCGGTTAACGAAGTTACCACTACTAATCCTTAGTTTTTCCTTTCAGCTGGTTCTGATCTGTGGTAAGAGACACTGTGTTGCGCTAAGGTGAACAATCAAAATGACTCAACAGTTCACTCCCACTGAATACGCTGATATCCAGACATGGGGTCATTACAAGGTTTATCATTATCATTATCATTACCAGAAATTTTTCATTATCATTACCATTACAGCATTTTTGTTTCATTATCATTACATTATCATTACAAGCCCTTCATTATCATTGTAATGATCATTACAATACTAAATATACTGAATAAGCACTCCACCGGTGCACTGGAGGCAGGGATGCAAAGATGCTTGGCAGCAAGAACAGATACGTCAGAATACAGATGTGCATTGTCCCTCCACCATGTCAGGGGATTGCAGTCCTCATCAATGCAGGGCAGGTCAAGGTAGCTGTCCACCTGGCTGACAATAGAGTTCTGAGAAGCTGTAGAGGGAGCTGGAGCAGCCATAAAATTGAACAACTTGCACCGCTTTGGTGCTGGCTGGGACTGGGAGGAATCAGAAGCCGCATAATATATATATATATATATATATATTATATATATATATATATATATATATATATATTTTGAAATTACACTGTAGTGAAAATGTAATGATGTGTAATGATTCATTACAGACCTTTCATTACCATTATCATTACCATTATTGCCTCGAAATTTCTTTCATTATCATTACATTATCATTACAAGAGATTTGTAATTAATTATAATCAATTACCATTAAAATGATAATGACCCCATGTCTGCTGATGTCTATTTCATTTATGGATTCTGTGATGGTAACAGCAGAGCGGCAGTTGAGGAATATTGAAGACGTTTTCCGAACCGCCGAATACCGAAGAGGCAAGTGTTTAGTGAAACACACCAGAGATTAAGGGAAACAGGGACAGTTGTTCCACGTAACCAAGAACATGTAGCATGATGGCCCGTTGCTGTGGAGGAGCGCATACTGGACCTAGTACAACGTAGCCCAACTACCAGTGTTCGAAGGATTTCTAGACGAATTGGTGAATCCGCATCGTGTGTATGGCAAACCATACATGATGAGGGCTTGTATCTCTATCATTTGCAACGTGTGCAAACTCTTTAACCGGATGTTTACGATAATCGTGTTCAATTTTGTCAGTGGATGGTTATGCATCGCCAAATTCTCAATCGCATACTGTTTAGTGATGAAGCACAATTCATTCGGGATGGAATTAACAATAGACGAAATTCCCACTTGTGGTCCGCCGATAATCCCCACGGTATCGTTGAAGAAAACTTTCAACATCGATTCTCGGTGAATGTTTGGTGCAATGTAATTGGAGATCAGCTGATTGGACCGCTCGTTTTGGAAC
The DNA here is from genome assembly GCA_023014485.1 of Bathynomus jamesi. Classification (NCBI taxonomy): domain Eukaryota; kingdom Metazoa; phylum Arthropoda; class Malacostraca; order Isopoda; family Cirolanidae; genus Bathynomus; species Bathynomus jamesi. Next base: position 787,263 of record JAJOZX010001200.1, on the reverse strand, counting down.
AACGATTAACTGCTGATATTTATCTGACCTTCCTGACGAACGAATTGCCGCTTTTGATGGAGGACCTGCCCTTGGAGACAAGGCGCAGGATGTTCTTTCAGCACGATGGGGGGTTGGGGGGATCACCACATTTTGGTCGTCATGTTACGGATTACTTGAATCAGCGATACGGGAATCGTTGGATTGGTCGTGCTGGTCCAGTATCGTGGCCCCCGAGATCTTTGGATCTAACCCCGTTAGACTTCTTTTTATGGGGCCTTATGAAAGAGATGGTCTACAAGGCCAAAGTGCAAACGAGAGAGGAACTCTTGCGTCAGATTATGGATGCCGTTGCTTACATACGAGAACACCCCGAAATGATTCAATGGGCAGTGGGTAGAAGTGAGCCAACAAAAGGTATCAAAGGAAACACTCGCAACAACGCCTTAATAATTATAATTATGTAGATTTACGTAGAAAGGTAAAACGTTTAATTAGAAATGCCAAACACGAATTTCAAATTAAGTAGCTAATGAATCGAAAGAACCCTAAAAAGTTTTATGATTGTTAATAATAGGAATACTCTGGGACAATATTGGGCCATTGGTAGACTCAAGCGGTAACCTAGTAAGTAACTTTTTTACATCGGTGTTTACAGTTGAGGACACGTCTTTTATTCCAGAGACTAGCAACCTGTTCAATAATGTAAATAGAGTTTCATTGCTTAGACTGTTTAGATTTTCACTGGTTCCCAACTGATGGGTCATGGCGAATTTCCTGGGTGGGCCATGGAGGTTGGTCATAGCATACCTTTTAAAAATCAAATTCAAATTTAGAAGTAGTATAATTTTAGTAATTTTTGTAAAATTATTGGCATATAACTATATTTACATTATTTTTCCATGAGTTATTCGAATCAGCTCTAGTGAGCCATTGCCTCAAAGAGGTTGGGAACCAGTGATCTACAGTAGACGATAGAAACATTACGGAAAACAACGACTTTAAAATTAAGGACAAAGATTTGAGACAAACGTTGCCTCGACTTTTTCGCGTATAAGATGGCCGAGAGGTGGAATAGCATTCTGCAGGTGTGGTGGCGACTGGTGAGCACTTCGGTAAATAAGCTTAAGAATACGTTTCATAAGATTTAAGTAGAATAAATTTGCATTAAAGGGGAGGTAAATTGGGATATTATTTTATTTAGTATAGGGAGGAGCCCGATTTTCCTTTTGTAGAAAATGTAGTAGGAGGCGCTGGTCTGGTCTGGTTACAGAACACTAGATGTTGCCAATGTGAGAACGTTCAGGAGTCGAAACCTCCGAATAAGTCTATAAAAGAGGGTTATAGGGGAAGTTGGTTGCGGTGCCATTGAGATGGTGAGGTTCCCTTTTGATTGTAAATGTACTAGGAGGCGCTTGTCAGGTCTGGTATCAGAGCACTAGACGTTCTCAAATGATAGCCTTTATTTTATTTTCAATTTTTTTTTTATTTTATGGGAATTCTCGAGAGGCAAAACTTTCGAATAGTTACAGTACAGGCCGATCTATAGCTGCGGTTGTAGATGGCCACTGTTCTTGTCCTAAGGCTATCAACAGTGGTGTGCCTCAGGGTTCTGTCCTGTCACCCACTCTTTTCCGTTTATTTATTAATGATCTTTTAATTCGCATTTCCTCTCCTATTCATCCAATGTCGATGATTCCACTCTTCACTTCTCCACCCGATTCCCAAAGCGTTCCTCTCAACAGTCACTCCATGATTCACGTAGTACGGCTATGAAACACTTGACCTCTGATCTTTCTACTATCTCTGATTGGGGCAAAGAAAACCTTGTGGCTTTCAATGCCTCAAAAACTCAGTTCCTCCATCTGTCTACTCGTCACAATCTTCCACACAACTACCCCCTTACCTTCAACAACACAACTCAATCTTTCCTCTTCTCTTAACATTCTTGGCGTTTTCTTTTCTCTTGATCTTTCCTGGAAAGATCACACATGCTCCCTTTCCAGAATAGCTTCTAAGAGGTTAGGTATGGAGTATGTTTCTCATGTATTGGGCGGTTCAATTCACACAGCTTACTTGACCAGGTGGAATCAAAGGCTTTTCGTCTCATCAGTTCCCAGCCTCTTACTCACTCTCTTCAATCTTTCTATCTTCGCAGCAATGTTGCCTCCCTCTCTCTCTCTCTCCTATCGCTTTTTTAACGGACATTGTTGTTCTGAGCTCTCTAACTGCATGCTTCCTCCTTTAAGGAGAACACGCAGTACCAGACTTTCTACACTTTCTCATTCCTTTTCTGTCCAACTCTCTAACGCAAGGGTTAATCGGTATATTCAATTTTTCATCTACTCAACCGATCAACTCTGGCACAATCTTCCTCAGTCCATCTTTCTCTCTGTCTGTGACCTCCAATCTTTCAAACGCAGAGTCTCTAGGCATCTCGAAAACCCTGGACCTTGATTTTGGCTCTCTTCTTCTTCTATGGATGGGTCGCTTTTGCGGGCATTCGCCCTTAGCCCCTCCTTCCTGCATAAAAAAAATTTGGAAAACACTCCTTTCCCCCGATTCTTTATTTTTATTTTTTGCTCCCTTCTCCATAGAGGGAGCTGCTTGCAGGGAGGGCTAATTAGAATCGGCTAAAAGTAGAAATTTTCCCTTTGCCACTAAATGTAGTAGGAAGCGTTGGTCTGGTTTGGTTTCAAAACACTGGGCTTTCTCTTATGACACCCCATTGGTAGAGATAGGAAGTTTGATGGGAACTCTTGGGAGTCTAAACATCCAAAAGGACTCTTTCAATTTCAGGGATGCTACTTGGGCATACGCGTAGGATTGTAGGATTGTAAGTACTTTTTAGGAAAATTGCGGTAGTTTTGACTTAGCTAGCTTGAGTATAATCTCATAATTTTATGTAAAAGAGTATTTACAGTGGCGTAGCAAGGTTTTCACTGCCCTGGAGCAAGAATTTCCAATCGCCCTATAATCCTAAGATTGATCTATTTAGTTGTCAAATACAAACTTAAACAAAATCCTTTTTAGATTTGTTGTGTCTTACTATACATGTTATGTATGGTGATATATGCATATTTACAGAATTACAGGTATGAAGTAGGTAACTTTATCAGCTTATAAATTATACTCCATACGAAGCACCACCAGCTTGGCACATGTTTCAAAATTCCAAGTTTTATAACGTAATTTTTCTTGCTTTTCGTGCTGCAAATTGATCAATCACAGTATCCAAATCGAGTTGTGTCGACCTTTGACGTTCGATAGATAGAAGTGCTGATGCGTTCAAAAGGTGCTAGGACATTGAGCTTCGCAAGTAAGTCTTGACGAACTTAGTTTCGAAAGGCTTCTTTCCGCAGTAGCTATCATCACTAGGAAAGTGAGAATGACAATGGATTAGAAGCAGCTCCACTACTTCACATGGAATTATGTAAAATAGTTATACATTATTTCACACTTATTTCCAAAAAAAATTAGTAAATGTAAATATATAAAAAAAATAGATAAAATTCTAAAACAAATATAACCGAATCTGGGCGCGGCGCACCGTAACCTAAGTGGCAGTCCACATTCACTTACAACGGCGCCTCTTCGGAGCTTACGCCTGGAACAAACTGCTCCACTCGCTCCCTGTAGCTACGCCACTGAGAAGCAATGTTCCCTTTTGCCAACAAATGTAGTAGGCGCGCTGGTCTGGTCTGATTTCAGAACATTGGGCGTTCTCAGATGATACTTCCGAATAGACATATTTGATTTCAGGGATGCTACTTGCCTGGAGCAGTATTTCATAGTCTTAAAAATGTGTTGAAAATTTTTGTAAAAACAAAGAAAACTATCTGCATGCTGTGCAAAATTCTTAAACTGAGGGGAGCTGGCGAGCTTGGGGTGCCTCTGGATAAGTGCTTCCTATCTAAGTAACTCCTATGCGAAAAATGCAATATAAATTATGTTATGACAAATCTTAAAAAAGGAAATCATATACATGATGTACACTGTCGTGGGAATTCTTAAATTGGGGTGTGTTGACCAGTTGGAAGTGCCTCTGGATTAGTATTCCCTTTTCTAAGTAATTCCAGTGCCGAGGATGGCAATATAAATAATTAATTTTAAAAGTCAGTCGCTCAGTACGCTAGCTTTTGGCATTCATCGAAGATATGATGAAGTAATGAAATAATGAATTTTTGTATATACTGTAATATTACATAAATATATAACTAAAAAAATGCATGTACAGATTAGATTAAGTAGTCGGGTGTTTCATGCTATCCTTTATTTTCCATTGTCTTCTAATACGTAATTAGGTACACAAGATAAGTGTATGCATAGTGCGAATGAACACTAAAGCTTTTCCCTACTTTCCTATATATTTTTCACAATAATTTTCTGTCACCATTGGCTGGCAGAGGAGGAAGTCTTGTCTGTTTACTACTATTATTTTTAGGTAAAAACTTTGCACGTTTCTAAGTGTAAACATGGTATGAGCGTTTTCAGTAATCTTTATTTTCATTTACTTTCTTTTTATTTCTATTGCTTTCTGGAGAAAGCCTAAATTGGATCCTAGGGTCTTTGCTAGCCTGTAACTCTGTAACTGCAAAACTCAGCTTTCGCTGCATAAGGCAACAGATTCTTTCCTACTGCTAAACTTATTCCATTTTTGCAATTGTTTTAATATGTTAAATTTTATTCTTAGTTTTGAAAAATTCTTCTTAATCTTGTGTCAGTTTGAGTTATCTCTACCGTAACCATGACCAAGTTTGGTTTTTTCCTTTACTTATTAAAAATTTGGTATACAGGGTGTTTCAGGTCGACCCTCGAAGTATGGAAAAGAAACACTTCATATTAGTTACGGAATTACTACATGACAAACTTCAAATACCAAATACCAAATGCAAACTACAAATTCCGAAATTTGTAGTTTGTATTTGGTATTTGACCAGATATTTGTGTTTGGTATTTGACCAGATATTTGTATAACTAATAGACAAATTAACTAAATATATTCATATTTAGTTAATTTGTTTATTAGTTATACAAATATCCTTATTTTACTTCTGTTGTTTCTTTTATTCAGTACCTTTTTCTACTGATACAGATATTTCTTCAATAAACCTTAAAAAATTGGGATCAAGTAAAGATAAACACCCCCAGCCTTCTTTAATTAGCCTTATAAGGCTAACTAACGAAAATATCACGACCTAACCTAACCAATCGTCAAGGGCGTACAGTTGACTTAACGATTGGTTAGGTTAGGTCGTAATATTTTCGTTAGTTAGCCTTATAAGGCTAATTAAAGAAGGCTGGGGGTGCTTATCTTTACTTGATCCAAAAATTGTAAGAAGATCAATTTTATTTATATTAGAAATAAAAACAGGTTTCTGTTATCCTTGGTTTTGCTTCCGCCTGAATGAATCTGATGAAGATCAAGCTTGTTGCTCCACCTCAGTGGATGTTGTTTCATGTATTTTAATCTATTTGCTTCTTTAGGAAGATCACCGAACGCGCGAGTTCACATACAAAGACGCTGACAAACAAACATACATATACTTCCTCTAATTCTTTGCTTCAAGATTCACCTGGGATGACTCATCATGTTCTTGCTGGTTCCTTTTGCCTTATCAAATTTTAGTTCCATTTACCAGTAAAGAAAATGCCTCATAGCTTTAACAGGTGTTTTACTTATATTTTAGTTAAATTACCATAAGGTTTTTATTATTTCATACATTTCAGTGTATATTAAACTTCTCTTACACGTGATGCAAATTAATTTTTATTTTTGCTTCATTTTTATTTCATTCGTTGAATTTTAGTACAATTTTAAACATTTCTACACTATTTGCAAACTTCTCCAAACATTTTATTTTAGTTTAAAATTTATTAAAAAGTTTTATCTAACCCAATTTTGTTTCATTTTTTATTTCCGTTTTTTAGTTAAAATATCTTTAAAGTTGTAATTAATTCGGTTTACATTTCTTACTTTCGAAAGAAATTTAGTTTATTGATATACTATGAAAGTAAAACTCAATTATTTTTAAGTAATTGCGAGCACGATTATACAAGGCAATCATATAATCAATAAACAAACAAGCGCATATACAGTATGATCATGGAAAAAAATAAAATAAAAGCTTACACGAGGAAAAGGTAGAAAAGTGCGTGTTTTCAAATAATTTTTCTTATAGTAAAACTAACACGACTGGATAGTGAAACTCAGAAAGTTTTTATTTTGAATAGAGAAAGTCAAAATGTAACACACAGCTCTGAAACGTCGAGTATTGTTCTTGACAACATTCGCAGTGTGTCACAACTTATTGCGCGAATGACTTGTTGTACGGGGCTCCAGTAAACCTTAGCCCCCCCCCGCCCATGGCCTAAACCATTAGAGGTACAGTAAAACTAAACATACCTTACAAAAGAGAATTTAATCCTGCATTTAATGAGAAACAATTAAAACTTGGTGTTCCCGCCATTGGCTTCCAAGACAGCCTGAATTCGCTTTGGGTAGCTTGCCAAAAGTGACGTGAATAGATCTTGATCGTTAAGCAAATTTGCTAAAACAGTTTCAATGTGTTGCGTCATTGTATCCTTCGAAAATCGATTTGCTAAAGGTTCTTGAAACAAGAGACATTCAACCTTGTCCTTTATAATTGATCCAATGTGTTCACAGACGTTCAGGTCAGGAGAATTTCCTGGCCATTCTTCATTTCCAAAGAAATCGATCTCATGGTTCCGCAACAACTGTTGAGTGGCTAATGCCTTAAAGCAGGGGGCCTTATCGTGCAGAAGTGTGACCTGATCGACATCCATAACATTGTTTGGGTTTCTTAGAAAAGGAATGACATGCTGGGATAGAATAATATCACGAAAATACTGTCCATCCCAACTCTGACCATTTGGCTTCAGCACCCACATGAGCTTCTTTGCAGTGAACAAAACAAACACACCAACACAGTTTGGACTTCTTAATAATTCGCGATAATGTTCATTGTCTTCGATTTCCTTTGGTGCTGTGGCCCACACTCGATCATTTTGGTAGTTAGGCCGACGTGTTACGTAAACAAAAAATTCATCGGATACAGCTAAATGCATGAAATCATCCACATCCCAATCTTCAAGATAATGGGCAAACCACATTTTGTCATCGATGTTAAGTTGAGTTTTTCTTGGCTTTGGAAGTTCATGCCAAGGCTTTAAACCTTGCCTATGACGGTACAGTCGAATGATCTCACCACTAACGATCTTTCCTCTCAACACTTCGATCTCTCTAGAAAGTTTAGCACAGCTGTTTTTCCGCTTACGCGTACCGCTTTCAATGATGTCCTTTGTTTCCTGAGAGAGTGGCAAATTTGGGCGCCCAGATTTGGTTGTATCCATTTCACATTCATCCAAAGTTTTATTCCAATTTCTTTTGACGAAGTCCTCACTTCTTCGCAACTTTTTGGCAACCCATGAACGTGTTATAAAGGTGGCTCCAGTATCACGAGCTTCCCGAAATGTTATTGCTCGTATGCGATCTATCACACGTTGCCTCTCCGAATCACCAATTAATTGAGAAGCCATTATATTATCACTTTATCAGCTAGAGTAATTTTAATACCTGCAATAAATAAAGAATTTTATATATTTTTATAATCACTAAAAACTGTTTCGATATAAGTAAACATGTAAGCTGCAAAAGGGGGGGGCTAAGTCTTTTGGAACCCCTTACAGCCTGTTTTAGTTTCTGTAAGATGTAAGAATTGGTACAGGAGACACTGTCCTTAAGAAAACCTCAAAGGGAAAACATCAGTCGGGTTGAGAAAAGGGGATCTAGAGGCCAAGGAATATACGTTCTTTAACTGATGAGAATCCTTGATAATTTTTCCTTAAGACCCTCAATACAAGTATTGTCTCTCTGTACCGTAGCTCCATCTTGCTGAAACTAGATACTATCATCTATGAGATACGCTCTTCTTAAATTTCGCCACGCAAACGTTTTCAATATGTTTAGGTACGCTTGTGATCGTGATGTATCCTTAACTGGTTCTCAAAGAAAAGTGGACCAATCACATTAGACGAGCAGGTGCGACATATATCGTTACTTTTGTCGAATGTAGAGACACTTCACAATGTTAAGTGTTGTTTTTGTGGCCTCCCCCCAGTGCCTGTAATTCTGTGAATTAAGAAGTCCATGTAAATAAACTTGGCATTCGTCAGAGAATAAAACATTGCCTGAAGACAACTGCCCCTCCCTTATGTCACAGAAAAACCCGAACTCTTCACCTTGCCTATATTTGATAGTTGCTGTTGTCTGTGTTTTGTACGGGAACATGCCTTGGTCGTGTTTTAACATCAACTGAATGCTCCGGCGATTCATGCTTAGCAGTGGCGGCTCGTGACTAAAAATTCTAGGGGTGCTGTCTCTAAGAATGGGTTGAAATAATTACTGAAATAAAAGGATGAGCATTGAGCAATGAATAAAAGTTTCAAAAGTTATTGAAAAAGTTATTCAGTGAGCTCATCCTTATATTGTTCTTGATTATTTCATTGTAAATAAAAAATTTAGGGGTACTGCAGTTCCGCAGTGCCTACCGACGAGCCGCCACTGATGCTTAGTATAGCACACATTTTCCTGGTGGCTTTTGTGGGATTCTCTACTATTGACTCTCTAACCCTGTTGACGGTTGCTCTTATTTTCATACTGTGCTGTACCTTTCTTATTAAATTTGGAACACCTTTTTATGGTGGGATTACATCGGTTCTCTACCTGGGAAGCGACGTCGGAAAGCTCTTTTCACGCATCTGGTGATTTTGTTTCCCCCAGTGTAATAATGAAGTGAAGAGTCCTTTATCTGTAAAAAATGGGGTATCCATTTTTGTCATTCACCAGAAAATGAATTTTTTTATTTTCTCTACCAAAATAAAAAATAACTCTTTTTAAGTTTTTGTAACCAATTATGTTACGGTAGTTTCAACATCATATTTTAATAAATAGCGAAGTTTAGTTCACTGAAATATGAAACGGTTTTTGTTGCCACCCTGTATATTAAAACTCTTAAGATGTTAATTTTAATTTAATTGCATATTAAGTTATACGAATTTCTTTATTTTGAAATCTCTCTACCTTTATTCATTATCTTTTGTTACACATGCACAAAAACTTTTATCATCCTTAAAATAAATATGAATATAAGCATAAATAAATATCACCCAATGCACAAACTAACACACAGACGTACAGTACACACACACACACACACACACACACACACACAAGGGAAATCGAACAAAAACCTTCTATGTCCTTCTCACAGTTTAATTACACATTTTTGTTCAAGTTTTAGTCAATTTGGTGATGAATCATTTAATTACTATGTATGTGTGTGTGTGTGTGTGTGTGTGTGCGCGAGCGTGTGTGTGGATGTGTAGCTGTTCTGAAGATTCCTCTCATGGTATGAACAGGGCAAATGTTGTTAGCTGCAATCAGCAGAATAAATAAAAGGGGCGCATGTTCATCCCTAGTTATTTAGAGGTCTTGACATGGACCCTTTTGAATAAGTAAGGTTAATGGTTGGATGTTAATTGTGAGAGGCCACGACCTCCTGCCATATCTGAAGTAAATTAAAGAGAACTTTTACTGAACTTCACTAAGACTTAGAGAACAGCGAGAGAAAAGGGAATAATTAATTTTTTGCCTGATAGATGGCGTTAACTGTAAAGCAAAATAAATAAATTGAAGAAGAAAAGCCACAATGAAAAATGGATTTATATGAGTACAAGCTTTCGGCCTATACTAAAGTCTTCATCAGGCGCGACTGAGAAGAGATGGAGGCAAGTCAGTATATACAGGGTGATTCAAAAAAATTTAACACTTATATGGGAAAGAATTACAGATGTCATCCAATCAGTACTACCAGAGATGTGCCTTCGGGCTCTGGAAGCAAAGTTTGACCGCTTTCATACATGTGTGGAAAAGTGTTTCCACGAGAAAATAAATTTATGTTAAAATTTAAAGATTATCATTCTGTTTGTATAAATTAACATATTAATCCTTTAAAAGATATTATTCTGTTCATCTAAATTAAAATATGATTCCGTTACATTTTTAATGTTTGTATAGATTGCCTCAAGCGCAGAGTCTCTGCACCTTTTCGATAAGCCTAACGAAAACAGTGTGCCACATCTAATTTTAAACAGAGATTTCCAAATTGTAAATGTTCTTTTGCTTTTATTATAAATCACATAAAGCAGTTAAGTGTAAAACTACAATTGTATAAATTCTTTTGCTAATATCCAATTTTACCAATTCTCTTGTTAATATAATTATTAGAGTAAGATTTTTTCAAGTTTAATAGTCTTCTGTAACACGTGGCACCACTGGGTTTTCTCAAGGAGGAAATGAACACGCCTTGAGGGCGTCGGCCTCAGAGTTGAGAGAGGAGTGAGAGTCTCGCCTCGGCCTCGAGCGGGTGTGAGTGTTCCGCCCGTGGGTGGGCCGTTTTCGGCTGGTCCCCTTAGCTTTTTGATGTAATCATTTTGTTCGTAATAACTCTCTAAGCAAGTGTAGTGAAAGGGTTTGCATTGTTTCCAAATTCCTAATTACCATTTTTAAAGTGATTTCGACCTTGTAAAAATAAAGGACTGAGCAAAGGAAGACTCGTCATTTTATACCCCTCAAACGAGAGAGAAGCCTTCCCTCCTCTCAACGGAGTGAGAGAGAGAGGACGCTATAGAAGGAAGGGTATAAACTATAAAGTATTATTCCCGAATCTTACGCAGTCAGAATTGATTAATTAAACGGTATAAACTTCCTTGTTGGTGCGAGGAAGCGACATACTGAGACTACCTTATAACGGATAACACCTAATCCTACACATGCATAGATATGCGTGGACAGCAAGTAGAGACTGTATGAAGCACTGTTTACATCACAAAAAATGTTTACAAATACATTGGAAATAAAAAATAAAAACCCCTTATAAGTGTTAACATTTTTTTTATCACCCTCTATATAAGGATCAAAGGTTAGAATAACTATAAAAGATAACATAATAATAATAATAATAATGATAATAATAGTGAGTGGGAGATGATATGACATTAATTCATAAGAAACAAAACAATAAATGAAGAGAGTTAAGAGAAGATCAGTTTATAGGGAAGATGCGACTGGACGTGGTAAAGAGGATTAAGAAATAATGAAAAAAAGAAAGCTATAAGGTGTACGTGGTTTGGAAGGAAAATAAGTATATAAAAATACAATTAGTAATAGAAGCATAACAGATTCTTATTACTGATACTACTACTAATTATTACTACCACTACTAACAATAATAATAATAATAATAATAATAATACAGTACAAATAAAATAAGTATTACAGTAGACAATCAAAAGACTCTTAAAGCAGTTTCTTTAGAATTAACGGTTGGAAATGAACATAATGTTTTAAAAAAACTTCTAAATGGGGACAAAAGCCCCTTAGAGGGTTGGTTGAAATTTGAAAGATGTTTAATAAGAGCGAATTCAGTTATTCTGAGGGAGTAAAGATTAGAAAATTCCTAGAGTAATGAGCAAGGCCGTTTCTAGCCATTAGGGGGCCCTAAGCAGTATACCCATTTGAGGCCCCACCCTTCCATCCACCAACTCACGCCTTACTACATCACCTCAGTACACACATGCAAAAAATGGCCGTGTTAATAAAAAGCAATTATGAAACAATTTTAATGAAACATTTATGTCCAAAACAACAAATATGTACTTTCAGAAGACAAACAGAAAAAATACTCTTCATGAAATTCCTGAAAATTAGCTTATACATTATTTAGAATAAATGACACAGAGCTATGTATAAAAAAAATAATGCAATTATCAACTACCAAACAATTACTAACTCTACGATACAATCGTGTAATAACTAACAGTTATACTGTTATACAGAACAGTTTGTATCTTCAAAATTTTTGCCTCCTAGATTTTTTCTGGGCGAAATCATCAATAACATCATCATATGAAATCTCCCTGCCAACGTCCTGGTTGATGCTTATGATGCCAAGGCCACTGAGGCGATCCTGCCCCATTGATGATCTGGGGTAGTTCTTGATTAGCTTCATCTTAGAGAAGCTCCTCTCGGCTGACGCTACTGTCACAGGTAGAGTGCAGGCAATTCTTAGTGCAACCCAGAGATTGGGGTATAGTTCCTCCAGTTGCTTCTGATGAATGAAGGAGAGAAGCTCCAATGCAGTCATGTTGAGTGAAGGTAAAGTCGGCAAGTTCTTAATTTCGAGGGCCAGTTCTCTTCCATCAATGTCAGAGTCAGCTCCAGAGCTCAGTATCTTAGAGAGCTTTTCATACTTGCAGGACAAGTCTTCCTTGTTCATTGTGGTGAAGTTTAGGAGAACCCCAAATATGTCCCTCACATCATCTAATGTTTTGAATCTCTCATTTATTGACCCGATGGCACAATCCATCACCACATAGAAAAATTTGACTTCCAGCCTCTTTAAGGCTTTTGTAAATGGTTCGTCAGGGGCTTCGTAAGCAAAGTGCTTTTTTTGTGGATCTGAGCCTCTTCTCCTTCAGCACAGCCTCCACATTCATTTCCTCACATATGTCCCTAGCTACGACTTGTGCTGCAACAAAACCTGTTTCTGTAGCTGGTGAGTGAGTGTTTTGTTTTTGTGAGGAGGTTGACTGCCACATCAAACTGCATTGTAGGAGACTGCAGAAAGACTGCAGAAGTTTGCTCACGTGGTTAACTGCATGAAGAATGTCATACCATACTACTTTGCAAATCTGAAAGCGATAAGACCTTACCTCCTCTGCAAGTGCTTGTGCTTCAGTCCTGGCTATGGCATCTGTGGCATTGTTTCTGACTTCCAACAGGGACTCTCTGATGTTGTGGCTCTGGTATCGCACAGCCTCAATGCTCTTAAGCCGGCTCTCCCATCTGGTTTCACTCTAAGACTTGAGTGTTATGTTCACGTGCTTCTTTAGGATTGTCCATCTCTGTGTAGCTGCTGCAAAAAGGTTGTACAATTTTTGTACGTTGCCAAAGAAGTTGATGGCATCTGTGGAAGCTTTAGCTGCATCAGCCACTACAAGATTCAGAGTGTGAGCCCCACATGGAACATAGAGTGCACGACAGTTCTTCTCTAATAACCTTGCCTGAACACCTTTGTTCTTGCCCTTCATGTTCGCTCCGTTGTCATATGAATGTCCTCTGCAGTCATCAAAGTGAATATTCAGTTCATCTAGTCTCTTCAGAATCAGAACTGATAAACCCAGGCCTGTACTTTCTGAAGCCTCAAGAAAGCCCAAGAAGTATTCTTTTATTTCTGGTACTTCACCCATTTTAACAGTTCTGATAATAATCGACATCTGTTCTTGGTGGCTTATGTCTGGAGTGCAGTCTAAAATGAGTGTGTAATATTTAGCTTGTTTTATTTCTGCAACAATGGCATCCAAGATCTTCCCACTAATGGACCCAATGAGCTCATTTTGAATTATGTTTCCTTAGGTAACTTGAATGACTATATTGGCCACTTTCGACTCTGCTGATGTGTTGTTTCATCACTGGATCAAATTTGGCAAGCAGCTCAACCTCCTTCAAGAAGTTGCCATTGTCTCTCGATTGTACAATGTAGAGGAAGACCCCTGAAAGCAAGGTTTCTCTCTGCCACAATACTAGAAAAATTAAGCATTAGAAAAGTATAAGCATATAGTAAGAATAAAGTTAAATAATATAGAAATAAGATCTCACAATAGTTATTTACACATAACGACCAAAACGTTTCGTTTGTGTCCGTTTTATCACATTTGTCTCATACAAAAACTTTAATTAATACGACATTAATAATAATAATAATAATAATAATAATAATAAGGATAATAATAATAATAATAACAATAATATTAATAATAACTTCAGCTATATTCCTATTCTTACCCACTGAGCTATGACCTGGGAGCCTGTCTAGGGGCCCCCTAGTAACACCGGGGCCCTAGGCGGCCGCTTAGTCTGCTTATGCCAGGAAACGGCCCTGGTAGTGAGGCGGAATTCCACGCCATTGAGTGGTTGAGTGTACATACATGTTAGAACAGTGCGCTCATTGGTTTTATTTCCATTTGCACACTTATATTCAGCTATTCTGGTTTGTAAAATGCGGCCAGTTTCACCAATATAGACTTGGGGAAAGATTTTAAAGGGAACTTAGTTATTCCTTGTAAAACCTGTCCCAAACGAGTTAGAACGCGAGAGGGAGGCCAGAGTGAGGCTTGAAGAAAGGGTGATGCTCCTGACGGCAAAATTAGAATCCCTTGAGACTCCACTTACAACCCCTCCTGCCTCAGTTTCTGCTAACAATATAAATAGTACTAATAGCCCTCTCTCTTCCCCTAGTTCCCAACCTTTCGTTCAAGAGCGTAATGGAGCCCCATTGAGGAAACCTAAGACTTGTCTACCAGTAATAACAAACAATAAGTTTTCTGTTTTAGGTTTCGAAGATGCTGATGAACCGGAAATACGACTCGTTGGCGATTCCATTGTTCGAGGGCAGCTCGAGGAATTCTGTGAGAGAAACCCTCGTCGTAGGCGCCGTTACTGCTACCCTGGTGCAAGGGTGGAGGATATAACTAATAATGTTGACCATTTTACAGACGGACCCTCTGAGGACACAACGTATGTTAGTCATGTCGGTACTAATAACGTTTTAAATCCTAGATCGGAAGAGCTGCTGGCTAGGTACAGGGACTTACTAGAGCGACTAAAGGAAAAAACTAATAAGCTTGTTTTAACAGGTATACTTCCTCGAATTATCCAACGTAGCGATTTCTACAGCAAGGCGACCTATATCAATAATAACCTAAAGTCTCTTTGCCAACAGGAAGGAGTGCATTTTGCGAATTTTTGGAACACATTTCTACGGCAGGAGGGACTTTTTCCTTGGAGATGGACTTCATCTTAATGAAGTTGGAGCTGCGCGTTTAGGAAGACTATTTCATAATACTGTCTCGTCTTTTCAGGCTGCCGTCACTCGAACGGTCCAGGCGTAATTTCCTCAAATTTCCCCTGCGCTCGCGAAGGTGTCGCAATTACAAACAATTTGAAGGTTCTATCCTTAAATGCTAAAATTTTAACGGAGAGCTAGTTTCTGAAAACAAGGAAATGGCTACCTTGCTAAACGAATTTTTTACGTCAGTTTTTACTGTAGAAGATGTAACGAATATCCCTACGGTCATAGACATAATACTTTTGATAATGGTAATATTTTGGATAATATTGTGGTTAGTGAAAGGGAGGTAATGCCTATATTAATAAAGTGAAAATGCGTAAATCACCAGGGCCGGATTCCATATATCCCATACAACTAAAAGAATTAAAAGAAAGCATTGTTGTGTCGCTAACAAAGATTTTTAATGCGTCTATTTCTGAGGGGTGCGTACCAGATAATTTCAAGTTCGAAAATGTAACACCTATCTTTAAGAAAGGCGATAAAAGTGGGGCGGGAAATTATAGGGGGGGGAATATAGGCCAATCAGTTTAACGTCTGTTGTAGGTAATTAGGGATCGTATAGTCGAACATTTAGAATTGCATAACTTGGTTAGAAATACGCAGCACGATTTTAGGTGAAACAAATTTAGCTTAACTAATCTTCTAGAATTTTTTCAAAGCGTGGTTGAAGTTTACGATAGTCATCGGGCGGTAGATGTAGTGTATTTAGATTTTCAAAAAGCGTTTGACACCGTACCGCACAAAATACTCATTGAAAAAAAACTAAGGCTCATGGAATCAGGGGTGTAGTAATAAATTGGATAGAAGAGTGGTTGCGAGGTAGGAAACAGAGGGTGGTCGTTGATGGAAGCGGAGTCGTGTTGGGCTAATGTAGCGAGCGGCGTTCCTCAGGGTTCTGTATTGGGCGCTTTGCTTTTTCTTATATACTGTATATTAACGATTTAGATGTCGGCTTAGTCAGTACAGTTTCAAAGTTTGCGGATGACACGAAGTTGGGTGGTAGGGCGATTAATGACCAGAGCTGGGCACCGCAAACTCAAAATCACTTCCGCAATCGCAAATCCGCAAACTCAAACCTTACCTTCCGCAACCGCAAATCCGCAAACTGCTTGCCATTTTTGGTGCCGCAAACGCAAATCCGCAAACGCAAACCATATTTCCAATTTTTACAGTGCTGGGCACTTCCGCAAACACTTCCGCAAACCGCAAATTCCGCAATCGCAATTTTAACTATAAAAAGTATCCAAAACATTAAAGAGGTATAAAAATTTTTTATATCTTTTTAATGTTTAATGTTTTAGCCTTGTTTTTATTAAAAACAAGGCAAAATAATTTATTACAATAAATCACTATTGTAGAAGAAATAAAAATACTACATATATTGATATATTATATTGAACAAAAACACCTCCTGCAAGTAAATATTAAATAAATTAAATAATAAATTTAATCATTTGAATTTCATAAATTTTGAGACTTAGACACGTTAGAGAAGACTGTACTGTAACTGTAGTAACTGTACACACATTACATTACACAAGTTAAATTAAGTTAACACTGCCTGCCAGCCAATTGGCGGCCAGTGACAGCAGCGTCACAGCACTAGCGGGCTTGGCCAGTGGCCACGTGGGAAATTTGCGGAAAGATTTGCGTTTGCGGTCTTAGTTCCGCAACGCAAATTCACTAATTTGCGATGACTTTGCCGCAAACGCAAATCCGCAAACGAAAAACATACTTCCGCAATTGCGGAATTTGCGGTTTGCGGAAGTGCCCAGCTCTGTTAATGACGAAGATAGGGGTAAAATCCAGGAAGATCTGAATAAAATCGTTGATTGGTCAGTCATATGGCAAATGAGATTTAACGTCGATAAGTACAAAATTTTACATATAGGTCCGCGTAACGGTAATTTTGCGTATAGTATGTCAGGGAAGGAGTTAGCAAGCGTAGAGCAGGAAAAAGATTTAGGAGTTATAGTCACTGGTGATTTAAAAGTAGCGAAACAAAGTACAGCAGCGGTCATTAAGGCGAACAAAGTGCTAGGTTTTATAGCTCGGAATTTTGAGTACAAATCGCGTGATATTATTGTGCCTCTTTATAAATCATTAGTTAGACCCCATTTGGAGTACGCGATCCAATTTTGGAATCCGCATATGCGAAAAGATATAGACAAAATAGAAAGAGTTCAAAGAGAGCAACTAAGATGATTCCGTCGCTTAGGTCGAAGTTGTACGAGGATAGGCTTAAGGAGTTAAATTGACTACATTCGAGACTAGGAGGCTAAGGGGTGATCTAATCCATGTTTTCAAAATTATGAATGGGTTCGATAACGTAGATAGAGATAACTTTTTCGAAATAGCTCAATATAATAGGGCTAAAAATAACGGGTTTAAGTTCACAAGTAGAAGGTTCGAGACAGCAGTTGCCAAAAACTTTTTTACGCATAGAATAGTAAATAGTGGAATAGTTTGCCGGTAGAAGTAATTAGTAGCACGTCTATAAACATATTTAAAAATCGATTAGACGCATATATTGACAGATTGGGTATAGTTTAAGGTAGTAAAATTAAGGCTTTCAGGTTCGGAACCCACGTAAAATTGTAGGTCCCCTCCGCCACCACGGAGGACATGCAAAATACACAATTACGAACACAGTTAGGTAGACCAGCCATGAGTGGATCCTAGGGTTTTTGTTGGTCTGAAACATAACATTATTATAAAATGTTTTTTTTTACAAATGCTACCAGTATTATATATATATATATATATATATATATATATATATATATATATATATCGGAACGTTGCCACTATAATTATTATAATAATAATTGGTTACGAGTGATTGTTTGATTATTGCTTGAGGCTGGGGTCACCATTGCTCTTTGCAGACCAAATAATGTTATTAATTAAAGGAAATTAATAGAGTGAGTTTTCTTCTTTTATTACACAAAATAATTGATTTATGAATGAGACAAATAAAAGTTGGGTGTTAAAATACAAGTTCAATTGAAATTAAATGTGCACTTGAATAATGATTTCAATATAATAATGACTTCAGGGGTGTAGCTAGGAGGGTGGCAGAAAGGGCAGCCGCCCTGGGCGCCCTGGGCGCCCGGGTTCAACCAGGCACGCGCAGACGTTAAGAGCAAGCTCTTTTGTAGGTTTGGGGATCCGAACTCCAAGGCTTACTAATCCCACAAGGGGCCAACAGGCCCCCTAAAAAAGTGACAACAGATGCCGGTAGCAGAACCACCGACACCTTCTCGGAGGATGAAAGAGAAAAGATCTCTACCTCCAGCGAGGCCACACGACTACACACCCCATCAATCCAGTTGACAGTTCACCTTGAGTTAGTCTTTATATAAAGTTAGGTGAATGACTCCAAGCCAAAATGTGCCTGCTAACGATGTTTACATTATGAGGTTTAACGTATTACTAAAGATTCTCTTCAGAAGAGAGAACTCGAGGTGCGATGGTGGCGTCCTGCCCAAGAAGTCCTTATAACGAGGTTGGGGGTGTGAGGCAAGGCATGAGCACATGCCTTGAGTGAATTCTCGCTATGTGACGTCATATTGGTCGTGACCGTGTCGATGGAACATCGCGAAAATATGTGAAAACGTCTCTGCCACTATATATATATATATATATGTCGGAATAATAGATAATGATACTATTTTTCTTGGTAGCGGCAATGAAGTTTATTTACTTCTTTTGACGTCCACGGTTCTTCTTGTCAATTTTTTTTTATCTGACTGCGAGTTGTGGAAAACAATTTATACGAGGGCCACTCAATATATTTTGCCCCACCTTTTTTTTTTCCTTGTAAGTTCCAGAAATTTTGTACACAAGTAGTTACATACCTTTTTTACAAGTTTTTACTTTTCCACATAGTCTCCATCCTTTTCTACGGCTTTCCTCCAAAACAAGGGCCTTTATTCCTTGCTGATAAAAGTCCGGTGGGTTCCGCTGGAGCCACCTCTTAACCTCCTCAACAACCTCATCGTCACTCTAAAACTTTCTTCCACGAATACCATCCTTCGTTGGCCCAAACAAATGGAAGTCTGAAGGTGCCAGATCCGGGCTGTATGGAGGGTGGGGTAACACAGTCAAGCGCATTTTTGTGATGGCTTCTCTTGTTTGCAAACTGTTGTGTGGTCTTGCGTTATTGTGCAAAAGAAGGACGTCTTCCAGTTTTCTCTCCGGTCAAACTCGCTTTATGCGTCTCTGGAGTCTCTGTCGGGTAGTAATATATGACTCTGAGTTGATTGTTTGCCCTTTCTTCATAATGTCCACCAGAATCACCTCTTTCATGTCCCAGAAGATGGTGGCCATAACCTTTCCTGCAGAGGGAGCCATTTTGAATTTTTTCTTGCGTGGGGAGTCTGCGTGATGCCATTGTATGGATTGACGTTTTGGTTCAGGTTCAAAGTGGTGTATCCAAATCTCATCCCCAGTCACAATTCGTGAAAGGAAGTCATCCCCTTCTGTCTCGTATCGAACCAACGACTCAGAAGCAATTTCTTTTCTTTGGGCTTTGTGAGCTTCAGTCAGGTCGCGAGGAACAAACTTTGAACACACTTTTGAGTATCCCAGTTGCTGAATTATCGTATTTACACTTCCTTCACTAATTCCTAGCTCAAGTGATAGCTTCCTTATATATGACGCGCCGATTTGATCGAATGATGCTGTTAGCACGTTGCACAGTGTAAGATGTCACAGCCGATGCCGGGCGACCGCTGCGTGGCTCATCATCGAGGCTGGATCTCCCTCTCTCCGATGATCTCACACGTTTAGACCAGCGTTCCAACTGTGCTTCGATCAATAACAACATCTCCGTAAACGTTTTGTAGACGTTTGTGAATATTTCCAACTGTTTCCTTCTCTGCGGTTAAGAACTTGATAACAGCTCTCTGTTTACGACGCACATCACTGTCAGACGCCATTTTCGAAACTGCGTTAACCATCGGTTTTATAAAGGTCGTTTAAAAGTGGTTTTATACAAGGAGGGGAGGTTCAAACTGGAAAAATCCGGTTATGTGAAGCGCAGAAATTTCAAACTTACAGCCCAAAAGACATTTCAACCCCATGGCCTATTATTTAGCTAAGAAAAAAGGGTGGGGCAAAATATATTGAGTGCCCCTAGTGCCTTCGTTCAATGGTGTCCTCTCCCTCAGTCCTTTGAGAGAATGGACTGCTTCTCTCGTGGAAGGATATAAATGACAAATTACCTTTGTCAGTCTTTATTTCACAAGGATAGATCACTTTTAAAATATTAGATTTTACAATGCAGAGTAATTAGAAAAATCTAATCCTTAACACAACACTTGCTTAGAGAATTCTAAAACGAAGAAAAAGACCTGAGCCGAAACCGGCTGCCCAGAGGGCGAAACACGCATTGTCGAGGAGTGAGGCGTCGACTCCTCTCTTGAGGTGTTTTTCCTCGAGGAGCTCTCTTGGCACCACGTTTACCAAAAATTATTAAAATTGCAAAGTCCTACTCTAATAATGATATTAGCAAAAGAATTTATATAATTGTGATTCTACACTTAACTCTTTTATATGATTTATAATAGTCGAAAAGAACATTTAGAATTTAGGAATCTCTGTTTAAGATTATAGATGTGGCACACTGGAGTCGTTTGGGTTATCGAAAGGATGCCAGAAAGTCTACTGGGCATTTAAAAAATTTATACAAATATTGAGAATTTAACGGATTCATATTTTAATTTATGCAAACACAATAAAAGGATTAATACGTTAATTCAGACACACAATATTTTTAAATTTTAACAAAAATTAATTTTCTTGTGGAAAACTTTTTCCACACACACACACACACACACACACATATGGGTGTGTATATATACACACACACCTTACAACCTTACAAAGGTTTCGCGCGATGATTTCTCATTTCGCGAAGGTCAAGCTTGTCGCCCCTCCTCTCGAGTTGGCCTGGTGAAGTAGTGAGTTGGATTCTTGTGCTCTCCACCTCACATAGCCAGGTACTCGCGGCTCATCGGGGATTGTTCTGAGCCAGGCGTCTAGTCTTCTTTTGAAGATGTCCACTGCAACTTCCTTCGTGTTTCTTAGGTCTTTGGGCAACTGATTAAACAGTTTTGGTCCTCTCACTACAAAACTATTTTCTTTCAGGGTTAAGGATGTTCCCTGTCTCGCCTTCAATTTGGGAATACGACACAGTCTACCGTTTCTACTACTTTCCACGTTGTTTGGGGAGTTATGGGTTCAGAGTAAGATTAGGGACTAGTTTCTCCATTATTTTCCAAGTGTAAATAATGGTGTATCTCTCTCTTCTCCTTTCCAGTGAATATAGGTCTAGTTCTCGTAACCTTTCCCAGTAATTTAGTTCTTTGCACCCATTGATCTTGGCTGTGAAGCTTCTTTGGATCCCTCCAGCTGTCTAATGTCTTCTTTTTTATATGGGGATGTTAGGACCGAGCAGTATTCCAATTTGGGTATGATCAGGGTTTTCAGTAGAGGAATCATTACATTCCTATCCCTTCGTTTAAAGGTTCTCAATATCTGACCCGTTATTCTCTTTGCTCTGTTTACTGCTATCTTATTTTGTGTTTCAAATTTCGCATCATCTGTCATTACAACCCCTAAATCTTTTGCTCTGGAATTTCTCTGAATTTCCTGTCCATTTGGGGTATAATATTCCATGGATTTAGGTCTTCTCTTTTTCCGTACCGTAATAGCTGAAATTTCTCGGTGTTAAACTTCATATTGTTGTCTTCCGTCCACTTGTAGATTTGTTTATGTCGGTTTGTAGAGATCCTATGTCTTCTGGGTTTCTTATTTTTCTACTGATCTTTGTGTCATCCGCAAAGGATGTTACTGTGCTGTCTCTGGTAACGTCCTCATCTATGTCAGTTAGCATGATTATGAAGAGTAGTGGAGCTAATACTGTTCCTTGTGGTACTGAGCTGAGGACCTCTGATTCTGATGAAGATACTCCTTGTACTGTAACGACTTGCCCCGCTCACTAAGGAAATTATATATCCATTTCCCTACTTTTCCTGTTATTCCCATATATTTCAGTTTATGTATTATGATTCCGTGGTCACACTTGTCGAACGCTTTAGCAAAGTCTGTGTATAGTACATCATAGTTTTCATTACTTTCAAGTGAATCAATAATGTTGTTGTAGTGTTCCATTAGTTGTGATAGGCATGATCTGCCTGATCGAAACCCGTGTTGGTTATCATTGAATTTTTTCTGAGTTTCCAAAAAGTCATAGATTTTCTGTCTAACTATTCTTTCAAATATTTTAGTGAGATGAGATGTAAGCGACACTGGCCTATAGTTTTTGGCCTCGGATCGATCTCCTCCTTTATATATTGGGACTATGTTCGCGCTCTTCAGGATGCCCGGTATTTCTCCCGTGTCTAGATCGTCTCCATATCCAGTATAGGGGCTCAGCGATTGCATTCTTGCAGTTTTTGATCAGTGTGGCATTCCATTTATCCGGTCCTGCCGCTGAGTGTGTTTTTAGTTTCCCTATGGCTTGTGTAATATCATCCGTCGTAAAGTCGAAATCCGTTATACTTTCCCCTTGTGGTTCTTCTTCAAAGAACGCGTTTCTATCGCATATCAATTTGTCAGTTTTTGGGATACTGAAAGATGATTCATACTGAGCTTTAATATTTCAGATACTTCTGTTAGATCATCAGATAAATCACTGTTCTCATTTTTTAAAGGTCCGATAGTCGCATGGTTTTTCGACTTTCTTTTTGCGAAATTATAGAAGTACTTTGAGTTAGCCTTTATCGCTTCTATAGCGTCATCTTCTTTTTCTGTATGCTTCTCGATTAGTTCCTGTATGACGACATCGATACTTTGAGTTTATCATTTAATATTTTTCTGATGTTGTTATCTTTACAATTACTTAATTTTGCAGTCACTCTTTTTCTCTTTCGAACAATGCCCTCTTTTGTCTTTCGAACCTGCTTCTCTTTCCTCTTTGTTGTATCTTTGGGACATGTTTTTCCACAATTTCTAACGTCTTCTCCTCTAACGTCATTAGCATCTCTTCCGTTGTCTTGGCCTCGAAAATGGTTTTCCAATCTATTACTTCCATGCTGGATGTCACATCTTCCCAGTTTATAGCTTTGGAGTGAAAATTAAAAATTTCGAATTTGCTTCTTTCTGTTGTGCGTGTTCTTTCCTTTCCTGTTGCCTTTATATTAGTTGTTATTTCAATGATGTTGTGGTCTGATATCATAGTTGGGGATATTTCTACATTATCAATTAGATTACTGTTGTTTGTGAATACCAAATCTAGGCAGTTGTTTTTTCTTGTGTTTTCTGTTATTTCTTGCGTTAACATAAATTCATCAGCTAAAGCTAGTAGCATTTTTACCTGCTCCTGGTCTTCTCGTGTGCCCCCCTTGTCCTGGTGTATACATATATTTTTTCCTATCCTTTTATATTTCATGAATGGGAAATTAAAATCACCACAGAGAAAAATATTTGGGGTTGGAGAGTGTAGATCTTTTACTAAGTTTCTTACCTCTGTAATGGAATCTGAAAATTTTGAGGTTGGCGTGTTTGGGGGTCTGTACATTACAATTAGTACCATATTTAATTTTTCAATTTTTGCTGCTACACATTCTACGTAGTTGTTTGAGGTACTTATAGCCATTTCTGCTATGTGCCTTTCGCGTGTGTAAATAGCACATCCTCCTTTACGTCTCACTGTTCTGTCGGCTCGGAGGATGTTATAGTTGTCAATTTGTATTTCTTTTTTGTCAATACAGGACTCACAATTTTCACAGTTCGCCTGGCAGTCCTTTAGATGAGTTTCCGTGAGGCATGCAAAGTCTGCTCCGGCTTCTTGCATGAGTCCTTTCAGGTATACAACTTTGTTCGTGGAATGGTTTGATTTAAGGCCCTGTATGTTGGCTAGGATTATTTTTATTTTTTCTCTTTCTTTTTCGCATACAGGTGGTTCCGATTTGTTTTCCAATGGGGGTGCCGGTTTCGTTGCCTTGTGGTCCTCCGAGAATTTACCTCGTTGTCCCGATAACGCATGAAGTGCCTTTGTTCGTACCTTCTGTCCGGCTCTCGGATTCCTATATTTGTCAGCTGGTTTTGTAATTGCTGGAGAGTATTTAGCAGCTGAAATGTGTTGGCTGCGTCTAAAAAATCGGCACTTTTCTTTGATGTTCGTTTTTTTCTGTTCCCTCGTTGCGTTCCTTTGGGGGTGGTAGTATCGGTATTTTTTTTCTTATTTGCAACTCCCATATCTTTCATAAGTGGTGTAGACCGTAAGATGGTGGAACATGCATTTCTTATCAAACTTGCAGTATCCACTTGTGTAATGCATTTTGCATAATGTAGGATGTGCATATAATCATTGCCCATCCCGATATCTTCAGTTTCCTTTCGCGTCGTATTTGCATGCGATATTTTCTACGCTTCTGCTTTCTTTCTTATTATTTTCCAAGTTCTTAGTTTTGGCATTATCATTATTTTTCTTTGGCTGTTTATTTTCTACGTTTTTAGTTATCTTTTTATCATTTCGCTCGTTGGACCGTTTGTCTACTTCGCACTTTTACTTATTTCTTTCCTTTCATCTATGTCTTCCTTCCGTATTATATTGTTTATATCGTTATTTGTTATTAAATTGTTGTTCGTTATTATGCTGTTATCGTTATTTCGTCTTCTCTCTCATCCACCCGTTTTTCGTTGGGACCATTTCGGACACATGTGTCCCCATTATTTCATTCTTTTTTGTAACTTTCGAGTCTGCTATCTCCATTTCTTTAAAGACCGCGAAAGAATTTACGGTCTGTGTACATGCGCCACATAGAAATTTGATCCCCACGACGTGTTTCGCGTTCGAGACAAGAGTTATTTCCCTATCATTCCAATTCATTAGATAAGTCGTTTAATCGTTGGCAGAAATCACATCTAATCGCTAGTTTTCCGTTGTTACTAAATTGCACAAATTACAGATTAAGTGAGAATTTGGACCCATATCCATGCTATTCCTTAATTAGCGTAAAAGAAATACCCACACAAATTCTTTATTTATTTATTTTTATTTCTGTTTCTTTCCTTTCGATGGTCGAGGGTATTTCGAGGGTTTTCTGACCTTTGCGTTTTACGACCTTTTTCCTGCCTTGTTTCAAACTTTCTCGAATGCCAACCGTATTTCGTTTTGAATATATACGTTAAAACTGGTGATAAATTATGTAAACTGTATTGCACTTTCTTAATTTTAATGAATTTCACTTTATAATTTATATGCACGGATTCACTGATACTTTATACACTTTCGGATGTAAACAGATATATATATATATATATATAAGGTGTCTCAAAAATTACCCTATTTTTACTTGCCCGTTATTTTATAATGGATGAATATTTTATTATTGGGGTTTCTTCTTCAGAAAGGGAACAGATTGGAGCCTTTATTCCGCATATACATATAAATTTCTAATCTTTCATTACTTAATAACTAATAAATATTGTATATTAAAATCATTCTTTCACCATTTCATGCTTACAGCAATAACTTTTCCTAATTTCCACAAAATTAAGAAAAGACGATACCGCTACCAATATAGTCCGGTTGCACGGGGTGGGAACCCTGCATTGTTTGTTATAAAGCAAATCGTGACATATTTTGAAAGCTTATACCACCCCATTCAAGAATCCATCGAGTGTACACCTGACCCCCGCTTGGCTTTTTCAATATGGCCGCCATTTTCCAAGATGGCCAGCGAAACTGAAAAATCCCATATCCTGGTCAATACTTGATGGATTTTGATGATCGTGGTGTCATTTCAAGGGATTTTTAGGATGATGAGTCGATCTGGAGGGGTTTCAGATACTTTGAGAGTCGTTTTGACCCACATTCATCGATACTCAAGGTCATTGGAGGTCAAACGCCCCCCCGAAATAAGGAATATCCTATATCCCGGGCAGTCGTGCAGATATTTTGGTGATCTTACTGTCGTTTTCATGGTTTTGGGCGAGACTGAATAGTTCTATAGGCACATGATAACAGTAGGATATCATTTTGCAACTCCATGGGTCAAGTCAAGGTCATTTCAGGTTAAAGTTTGGCCTTGAAATATGATAATGCCACAGTTGACATCACTCTATTTGCTTATTTCAGTGACAATTTCTACAATCTAGCTAACTGCCGAGCACTTAACATCTTTTCTGCAGATAAAACCAGATCATAATGCTTGAATGACATAACCCACATTATATGGATATGGATATTCGGATATAAACCACAATTTATGCTGAAGTGCAGGGCACATGCATTCTATGGAAGGTTGCAAAGCTACAAGATATGACCTCGTAAGCAAAACAAAGCTCACACCTAGCTGGGGGATTGGCATTGACAACTTTGATGCAGTTATTCACATTAGGCAACCATTTATTGGGGGACAAATATCAAAAGACATGGTTGTGTCATGATCGTCAGGATCATCAGTCTGCTCTTCGTTTGCGTTTTGGGTCAATGGATTGCTGCAATCCAAGCTGCTGCCACATGCACAGAACATTGTGCAAGGGATTCCGCGTCCCATGCAGCCACAGCGACTCCCCCTGCATGCTGATTGTGATTCACACCCACATCTGATTAGCTTCAGAACTTCATCTAGTGCTAAGCACACTCCTTCATCAACTGCTTTTGGGATGAGAACTCTGTTTGTTTCGTCTCTCTCCCACCCATAATGCACAGGATCAAGTGTTGGTGGGTCACACTTTAGTGCATCGAGCCAGTTCGCCACAGTGTAGTGGGCTCTAAGCACATTTTGATGGGAAGCTTCAGTTGTTGGTGGTAGAGAACATAGTTTGGGTGCAGCAGTTCCCGACTTCCCTGTCTTCTGAGCCCATACTCGCTGTCGACACTCAGTAAGAGATGAGGATTTCTTATCCCCATAGCATGCAACAATGAACGCTGTTGCCTCTTTCTCGATATGGTCAAAGCATGCATCAAGGGACCCCAGCTTGTCTAGCTTCCGACCCTTCTTGGCTGTGGCAATGGCAGTGGCTTTACCGATGCCATGTATTGCTGCAACTGTGTCACAACCACTCAAAGCGTGTAGTTTGAGGATTTGTGGGATGATGTCTTTGTGCTGGGTTACAGTTGCTCAGATGTCCACTGATTTTCTGCCACGCACTGGAGACTCCATAATCATGGGACAGCCTAGTTTCTTAAATTCATAGAAGTGAGTCAGCATGGCAAACACGTCTGTGTCATCACAAATGATGGAGATGCGGGCATCAGAATCTTTCTCAGCTTGTGCGATAGCGTGTTGTATTATTATCATGTCAGCTTCTTCATGAGATGATGAGAGCTCCAATGCTGCTGACTCCTGCCTCGCACAATGGAAGTCGGTATGGTCTGCCATCCTGCAAGCACTAGCTCATGGTCTTGGGTTACAGTTGCGAGATACTCACTGTCAGCAAGGATTTGCTCACAGAGCAGTCTGTTTAGTTGCTCCTTGTTCGCGGTGCACTTGAGAACAGCGTCTCTTGTAGGCAATGGGGTGTTGAGGTCCAGCTTGTGAACTCTGCTGCTCTTGCTTCTCATTGCCCGAGTGCTTGATTTCGGAGAGAAATCATAGTAGCGATCAAAAGCTAGCACTACAGATGCATGAGAAAGATGTTTCGGTAGCCATACTTTGAAGGCTTGGATAAATGTAGCAACTGTGCCACTAGCAGGCCAGTCAACTGTCCACAAAACAGCTGACACATCCATGATAACAACTGTTGGTCGACCCCATGTTCCCCTCTGATGTCGCTGCTCTCTATGATTTTCTGAATCCTCCTACAATTTGAAAGACCTTTCTGACCTCCAGGACAGCTACGCAGGAAATCCTTGAAGAAACATTCGTCTGCAGCTTTTGTAGAACCTGAAAAATAAGAATTTTGTTTACCCATTCTTCAGAGTACAAATCGCATTGAAATAATTTATCCTCAGCAAATGAAAACTAAACAATGCTCACCTGGTATATTCTCCATATTCAGCAGTCAAAAAACAATTTTAGATTCAGCACAACCAAGACGTCATCAAACCACCAGGTGGGCAGCACCATCAGCAATAATTTCAACCACCTGAAAAAAATAAGAGGAATAATTAGACATATTGGAATTCACCTTACCATGGGGAAAATAATCCCTGATTTCATTTTAAACCCTATAGAACTACTCAATCTCGCCCAAAACCATAAAAACGACAGTAAAATCACCAAAATATCTCCACGACTGCCCGGGATATGAGATATTCCTTATTTCGGGGGGGCGTTTGACCTCCAATGACCTTGAGTATTGACGAATGTGGGTCAAAACTACTCCCAAAGTATCTGCAACTCCTCCAGATCGACTCATCATCCTAAAAACCCCTAGAAATGACACCACGATCATTAAAATCCATCAAGTATTGACCAGGATATGGGATTTTTCAGTTTCGCTGGCCATCTTGGAAAATGGCGGCCATATTGAAAAAGCCAAGCGGGGGTCAGATGTACACCCGATGGATTCTTGAATGGGGTGGTATAAGTATAAGTTTTCAAAATATGTAAAAATTTGCTTTATAACAAACAATGCAGGGTTCCAGTAAAATCAGGGTCTGTGCTACCGGACTAATAGACTGTAAACCTTGTACGAACATAACTGCATTAACCCAGATTCACACTGGTTTCAACAGGATGGAGCACCTCCACACACTGCTTGTGAAACTCGCAACTTTTTGAGGAAGCATTCTTCCCGGGCGATTGATCTCCTTTCATGAGCTAGTAGAATGGCCCCCATACTCACTTGATCTCACACCCCTTGACTTTCTTTGTAGGTTTACATAAAAGACAGGATCTATTCTACCAACCCTAAGACTTTTGAAGACTTAAAGCTCAAAGTCTATGAAGTAATGACAACATCCCAGCTGAGCTATTTCCAAAAAATACTTCATCCATTATAAAAATGTGGAAGGTTCAATGTTGTGTTAGAAAGAATGGCGATTACACTGAAAAATGTGTTTTAATTAAGGTTAATAAACTCCTATGTTTTACGTACCTATTGCGTTTGTCTTTGTGTCTAGTTTCCTTTTTTTAACTTAGAACATTTATTCAGAAATAGGAACTTTTTTTGGATACTTGGTGTGTGTGTGTGTGTGTGTGTGTGTGTGTGTGTGTGTGTGTATATATATATATATATATATATATATATATATATATATATATATATATATATATATATATATATTTGTGTGTGTGTGTGTGGTGTGTGTAATAAACCACTAAGAAATAAAAATAAAAATATTAAACTTATAAAAAGATAAAATAAAAAAAAAACAAAGCCGTTTCCCACATCAGAACCTTACAGAAAACCAAATAAAAAACGAAAGAGCAAAAGACCATCATGCTAAATCGACAATCATGTCAAACACTGAAACAAATTCATATTCCTTGGCATGTTCCATATTATATGGTGTGATTGTTGATGAAGCTTGTGTTTTGCTCCTTCCTTTTCTATTTATTTACGGTTCTAATGAGAAAAACAGAAAGTATAATAGATTTGTTTTCGAGAATTTTAGCTTCTTATAATGTTTAATCTATTTTAATTCCTTACTGGGGTTTTCTATCTTTGTAGTGGACAAGGTTATATGTATATAAACAACCGTGTCTACAAAGTTCTTTTACGGCTTTTAATGTTAATAATAAAGAAATAATGAATAAGAAAAATGACTTTTGTTATATCGAAAATCGTAAACATATAAATTAACACCGTGTTCCTCAAACGGTGGGTCGCGACCCCCCCCCCCCCCCCGGGTCGTAGTTTATTTACCCCTGTAGTAGTGATTCGTGCTGCGCAAAAAACAAAAAAAACCGCTTCGTGAATTTGTTTACCCGACCTATGATAAAACCCTGACGGAGTCGTGGGGAAAATCCGGCTGAGAAACACTGAATTAACATATGCGTGCTGTCAACTTTTAACATGCCCTCCATTATCTATTAGCAGTGTTAATAATCTTTAAAAATTGCCGAAAACATCAATCTTGATTCTTTGTTTGAGGTCTTCTGAATCTTTAAGTTTAGTTGGATAGACATTAGTTTTAACTCTTCCCAAAAGGTAGAAATGTAATGATGTAGGTTCGGCAATGGAGTCACAGTGCCCAGTCCAAAATTCTGGAAAGTTTCGTCAAGGAAGGTCTGGACATTTACAGGATAATGAGGTGGGTCCCGTCTTGATGGAAGGACAAATTATTCGAAAGGTCTTTGTCTGCGTTTGGAACGTACAAAATCTGAAGCATCTTCAAATATAAGATATCGGTGACAAATGGGTCATTACTAAAAAATGGATCATGAACATGTTTCCGTGGAAGAGCACAACAGACCAAAGGGAACTCTCGCTGGTGTTCTTTTACTTCATGGGAATTATCTCGTCTCAAAATTCGGCAGTTACTCTATGTTTGTTAACCTTAACACTGACGTGGAAAGTAGGTTCGTTTGAGAAACATAACCGACCTTGAAATTTTGGATCCTTTTTTATAAAATCCATCAGTTGAAAACATATCTGCCATAATCGTCCTCCAAAATTGCTTGAATTATAAGGTAAAAGGTAATTTTGTAAGGGAACACATGACGCCTTACCTCGCAAAATATGGACAATCAGCGGAAGCAAGACATACAGATTTTGTGGGACATTGCTCAAAATATTCACGGACTCGTTCTACTGTACTTTTTTCCAGTATTAATCATGGCCTTCCTAATCGCGGTAATACATGAAATTAGTATTCTTAAACTTTGTCACTCACCTGTATAGTGACATTTTCGATGAAACTCTTCTAAATTTTCTCTGAACTGTTATTACAGATTCGTACTTAGTTATCATAACACGGATTGTACCTTCTCTTCTGCAGTCGCCATTTTTGTTTGGTGACGTTTTAGCATCTACATCATTCCTTCACGGCTGTCGTGCCCGTGGACTAAAGAAAAATTAAGAGCTTATATATATTACTGCTATGCTTTAGGTAAATTTAGAAGTTACTCTACATATTTACGCTTAAATGTTTTTGTATATTCAATTTCTTTTCATATTTACATTGACGACTGTAACAGGACTTTATGGACACTCTGTATAATCGTCGGAATAGCAGCTCTCAGCTATGGAATATTACAATGTCTGGAGAAGTTTATGTCAGATAATTGACTGATGTGAACAGCTTCACGGCCTTCAGGTTGAGCACTTATTAATTAATAAATTTCAGATACTGCTGTACTGTAATTGTCGTTCGCCACACACACACACACACACACACATATATATATATATATATATATATATATATACACACACAGTAGGTCATAACTTTATTAGTGTACGTTGGTTAAGAACATACATGCCATAATTGCGGGTGACTTCAACATCAATTTGCAATCTGAAGCAATCTCTCATAAATTTTTAAACTTAATGAATTCTTCCTATGTTAGTCATACTATTACCAAACCCACTCGAGTCTGCAACTATGGTAATCGAATAACAGAATCTATGATTGATAATATATTTGTAAATAGCAATACCCTCGTAAATTCTGGAATTATAACCACAAACATCAGTGATCATTTTCCTACTTACGCTATATTCATTAACATTTTTCAGGTTGCGGACAAAACAATTATTGATTACAGAATATTCTCAGAGGTTAACAAAAGAAAATTTATTGGGGCTGTAGAAAATACTCGATTTGACCGTGACGAACCTATAAATGACCCAGATCTGTTTTATTTCTTCTATGACACCTTATTCCATATTTTTAATATTTGCTTTCCTATGTACGTATAAGGAGAAAAACAGTTTCGCCCAAAAGTGTCGCAAATCCATGGATCACTCCAAGAATTATCGCTTCAGTAAAGAACAGAGATAAATTATTTAAATTAATTATAAAGCAAAATTCGTAAAGTACAATTACTCAATACAGAAACAAATTAACTAACATAATCAAAATTGCAAAATGGAACTATTATAACAATCAATTTTCCAAACATAAAGGAGACATGAAAAACAGTTGGACAACTATAAACAGTCTTCTCGGAAAACAAATTAAGAAAAATTCAATAGAGAAATTAAATGTTGATAATAAAGAAATTACTGATGATACTGCTATTGCAGATTCTTTAAGTGTACATTTTACTTCAATAGCGGATAAGCTTCGATCACAATTACTAAATAATGATCACTCACCTCTAGAATATATGCCACCCAGCACACTAAATTAATTTTCTTTTGTTCCTGCTACCTCGACTGAGGTCCGGAATATTATTAGTAAATCAAAAAATACAAAAAATAACATTCATAACATTCCTGTACCTGTATTGAAACTTGTTAAGATATCTGTAACCTTGGCTAAAATTATCAATCAAAGTATCTCCAAAGGAATATTCCCATCAATGCTAAAAACTGGTTGCATAACACCCCTTTTTAAAGGGGGTGATCCTATACTAGCAACAAATTACAGGTTGGTGTGTTCATTATCTGTGTTCAGCAAAGTTTTTGAAAACATTGTAAAAAGTAGAATGCAGCGATATTTAGAATCCTACAATTTACTATCTCCAAATTAATATGGCTTCCGTAATAATAAAACAACGGAAATGGCTATTTTAAATCTTATAGAAAATGCAAATAGTATAGCTAAAGAGAACAAAGAAATAATGATATCAATATTTATGGATTTGAGTAAGGCGTTTGATGTAATAGACCAGGGCTTCTCAAACTTTTTTCACTTGCGACCCCTTTGGATCAGACAAATTTTTTCGCGACCCTTCACTCAATGTCATAAAAGCAATAGGTACTAACACTGTATATTTATGAAAAAAATAATATTTTCAAATGTTTCTGCGACCCCCAATAATATTTACGCGACCCCTAGTTTGAGAAGCGTGGTAATAGACCATAATATTCTACTTAATAAATTATATTCTTACAGCTTTAGACGAGCAATCAGTGATTGGTTTAAAAGTTATTTGTCCAATGGATATCATTTTGTATCAGTAAATAAGGTTTGCTCAACTAAAACGCTTGTCAAACATGGTGTGCCACAGGGCTCAGTTCTGGGTCCACTGTTATTTTTATTATATATAAATGACCTCTCACGTTCATCTGATATACTAAACTTCATAATGTTTGCAGATGATACAACTGTGTCTTTTTCTTGCAAAGATGTTAATTCAGCTAAGAATATATTTAATTCAGAATTCATCAGTTTAATGAAATGGTTGACCACCAATAAACTCTTCCTAAATACCAGTAAAACAAATTTCATGATTTTTACTAATAAATGTATATTATGATGAACTTAATGTTAATGAAATCGCTATAAAGGAGTGTACTACAAGAAAATTTCTTGGTGTAATGCTAGATAAGAATTTGCAGTGGAGTGATCATGCAAATTATATCCCTAAACAAGTTTTATTGACTCTTTATACTGTAATACTCTTGTTCTTCCTTATATAACGTACTGCACCCTTGTTTGGGGAAACTCCGCTAACAACGCATTAAATGGTATCTTTGTCATCCAAAAAGCAATGAGGTTATTATCTGATGCTGATTTCCTTGATCACTCTAGTGCATTATTTAAAGAGCTAAACCTACTAACGCTCAATGATATAACCAAACTGGCACATTTTATTTTTATTTACAAGTGTAAGAACAAAATAATTAATTTACAATGGGTAAATAGATATTTTGTAACTCATCAAGAAATCCACTCGTATCAGACCAGAAATACTGTAGATCAAAGCTTGTTATACCAAGGGGTGCAGTGCCAATTTTATAGGTGCCGGAGCTCTGGTGGGCCTGACAAAAGCCTGCCATTTCCTATCCTGTTTCTATATATGCCACACGATGACTAAGTATTTCGTGTTTGCACTCACTAATTATCATAAAATAAATATAATTATCAAGCAAATAAAGAAAAAAGAGCAATCATGTATTTTATCAATTTAAGAAGTTAAAACTACTTAGTGCTTACCAAATACCACCAGTGGGAAGTTTCACAATAATTTCCACAAAGGGTCAGGCGTGATATGTTTTCGGGGGTCTGAAGCAACTCTTGTCCTGGTGTCATCTGCCGATCTGTGGTACCGCAGCCATGATATGGCATATGGCTCAGGATTCCACTGAACTAGAGGAGGTCCATGTAGTTTAACAAACATAAGCGCTGATACATGATTTATGAGAATTCTTGAGCGTGTTTTTGTTATTATCAAGTTCATGTGACTGAATCCCCTCTCACACTCAGCAGTACTAATAGGAATAACTTGTGAACAGCTTAGTAATGGGTGTAAATCTTGGGGATGCGGCGCCCATGATCTTCCACATAGTCTCTAAAGGCATTTAGTACAGAGTAAGAAGAAAGCTTAAACCTCTTACAGAGAGATGAGATTTCAGCTTCTCCGTAATTAGGTGGTATTTCATCAGGCCAGTAGTCTTTTTCAAGGACATACATTTCATTTAGCAGTGATTTATACATACTTTGAGGTTCAGAAGTTTGAGAACCTTTCATGGATGTTGTCGTGAACATACGGTGCTGCAAATTGTTCACAAGACTAGTAAGAAACTGTTGATAATTAATGGAGACAATTTTTTGTTGCTTGTTATGGTAATTCCTCCAAACTTCCTCTTGCAGAGGTGCCGGAGCGGCGCTCCGGCACGCTCCGGCAGCACTGCACCCCTGGTTATACCTCAATTTAGATTGTCTTCATCTCAAAAACTACCCATTTTCATTGGATTGAAACTATGGAATGACTTAAATGCTGATATAAGAAATATTGTGACTGTAAATTTGTTTAAAACCAAGTTGAAATCCCAATTAATAATGGCATACTAACAAAAATCTAGGATTAATGTCCATTACTATTGTTTACTAATTATTAATGTCTCGTGTGTAATCTAGTATTAAAAACACATTTCTTGGGATTGTTCAGTTCTTATCTCTCATGTATAATATTGGTTTCTTTATGTGGTATTGGTATAGTGCCTTCAATGGTGACTGCATTTGTCATGTCAGTAGTGATAATTTAAGATTAATACATGTTTTAACTATTAATAATATTTATTTATTTATTATTAATTAATAACTACTAGCTGTTTATTTTTAATAAGAGCCCAATAAAGCCAAAAGCTTAAGAACCAAATAAAATAAAATAAATAGTCGAGCTTCACAATTAATTATTCATGTCATCGTAAATTGTAAAACGAATGTACTTATTTTATTATTAATAAAGGTTATTAAATTCAATTAAAAAAAAAGAACTAAAGAAGACGCTAGTAAAATTTGCATGATTTAAATATAAATAAAACTAATTAGGTATCAGGTTACTGATAAAAGTGTACTCGTAAGTAATTCTTTTGAAGAAATTATTTACCGGTCATATTTTTTGTTTTCAATTCTGAGGGTAAAAATTTCCTTACGTCTTCACTACACGTTTTGACGTATTCTTTCCTCTTGAGAATTCTTTTGGTCGCGGTTAACTCCGCTCATTTGGTTCGCCGACTCGCCGTGGCTCTCCGCTTCGGGCGTCTGAAAAAAACAAATTTTCAAGATCTCCTTTTCCTGTCCTTTATCGTTTCCGATTCAGGATTTTGTTCACTGACCATGTCGTTTCAATTTCTTTACGAGTTTTTAAAATCTTACACGACAAAGGTTGTGAAAAGCCGAGCTGTCCGCATCTCATTCATTCATTCATTCAGCGCTGTTTCCGAAAGCTGGGTTTCTCTGATTTAAATCCTTTCTCTTATAGATTTAGATACGAATCGCCTATGTTGCACGCAATTGCGAGTCAATATCCGTGGATGACCTCCTTTTCTTCCCTCCCCTCTTTCTAGCATTTCAATGTTACAATATTGGAACCTCCTTAATTCTTATTTTGTTTCTCATTTGGGAAAGCTGCTTGTCCTATTTATATTTGTTTATGGAATTTATTCTGTCATAATTTTATTATTCATAAGAATTATATAAATACACATCATTTTCTAAACTTAAGCCCTCAAAACAAACAATTACAGGTAGATTATAACCGCGCTGTCATTCTCCATATGTTTTATATGATAAAGGCTGTTGCACGATCACTCACTAAGAAATTATTATTATTATTATTATTACTATTATTATTATCATTATTATTATTTCATTAATTTATTCATTCAACAAACTTTGCGGTGACAATGAGCGCTTGAAATCACATCCCTGAAAGTTCAAGATTTCCAAGATATTCGATTGCTCAGTCTCTAAAATCTAGAGACCTATAATATATATATATATATATATATATTATATATATATATATATATATATGGAAATTATTTCACGAAAGTGACACGTGAAAAATATTTATGATGAATAAAACCACGAAGGGAAATGAGCACCACTTTGTGTTTCTTTTCCCTTCGTGGTTTTATTCGTCATATATATATAGTATATATATATATATAATTTTTTTTTCTAAAAACTCAGTGACATTAATTCTTTCATTTAAATTCATATTTTCTTCTACTACAAATAATAAAATAAAGTAATGAGTGAAACAGCTTTGAAAAATGCCAGATGTTTTTCAGTTCCATGTTTAAGTAAACACATCTCGGCGAAATTGGATACAGGCAGTTTTTAGGGTACTATACTGCATATATATATATATATATATATATATATGATGCAAACCTACAAGGAAAAAGAAAAATTATTCCAAGGCCTTTCGTGTATTCAGAAGTACACCTCGTCAGGGAATGAAGGGAGAAGGCGAGATGACAAAAATATATACAACGGGACAGAAAAACAAAAAGATTAGCACATGATTAACAAGAGTTGATTAGAGACAAAAGGTATTTTAACAGGATATTGTCAATTTTATACATTCCCGCACTGTTATTGAAATTATTTTTAAAATTGATAAATGTACATTCTAGAATATTCCTTTCAATTATATCTGTTTTTAACGAGCGCTTTAGAACTATCCCACCTGATACTATGATTACATCTATACATATGGTTAAACAATGCATTAGAATTATTTGCTGTTCTATACGCATATTTATGCTGTTTTATCCTAATATCTAATGTTTTACCCGTTTGACCTATATATATACTGAGTCACATCTCTAATCAATTCTTGTTAATCATGTGCTAATCTTTTTGTTTTTCTGTCCCGTTGTATATATTTTTGTCATGTCGCCTTCTCCCTTCATTCCCTGACGAGGTGTACTTCTGAATACACGAAAGGCCTTGGAATCATTTTTCTTTTTCCTTGTGGTATGCATCATATTATTAGGGTGTGTCAATTTTAGGGAGCAAAGTGAAATCTTTAGATTTTCAAAGACTACTAGTGACCAAATGAAGCATTTTTATGTGCTAAATCGAAATATGGCTTTAAAATCCAGATTTGACCACTCCTAGCTATTTATATTTGAAGTTGAAGTTTACGAAAAATCAGCAATTTTTGCAAGTATTTTTTTTATTGTATATAACTACATTTTACATACATTACATACAATTGAAGACATTTTGATTGTATATCAATATTAAAACTTAGAAATATACTGTAGATAGGTTTCTTGAACTTTGCCAAGGATGCCATGTCTGCCTTGCTCTTGCTCCTGGACATGAGCTCCCTACTGGCCACCTGGCCACTGATGTACACCTCCCTCCTCTCTTATGAGTAAACATGTTGTGCTGCTTCAGTTGTCATCCTTACACACCTCTCTACTGACTGTGTGTGTGAGGGCCATGCAGGAACTTCCATTGGTCTATCCAGAAACTCCTTGATTGCAGCAGTGGTGAGGGAGCAGGTCAGAGGAGGCTCAGTCATGTCAGAGTTCCAGTCAATAAGCTCCGAGAGTTTGGTGGCATCTGGGTTGATGTCATGAGTCTTCCTGGGTCTGACACTGCAGTCTTCTACCTGTGTGTCCTCATCTCCTTCACCTCTGATTTCCAGTATCCCCTTCACTGCCTCCAGTATCCCCTTCACTGCCTCCCTCCTCTCCTCCTCCACCTCACTGCACAGCATGGCCTGGAGCACAGCCTCAGAGTGTGCATACCAGGCTGATCTCTTTACTGTAGGCATCACTATTCCTATCACCTGCTTCTTCTGACTTCTGAGCAGCTCCAGCTGGTACAGTAAATGCCTGGGACCCTCCACCCAGCTGTGATTTAACTTGATATTGAACCAGTTTGGCATGTGGACTCCCACTATGAATTCCACAATTATCCTCAGATTCTCTAGGTTCCTACACTTCAGCCCATGTTTGGAAATCCACAATCTGCAGAACCTTAGAGCCGTGGTGACCCACCTACTGTGACAGACTGGCCCAATCTCCAGGAGAGCTAGACTCTGAGGTACCTCTCCCGATCTGATGGCAGTGATGATTCTGTAGCCATATGATTGGGCTGTGCTGAGGTCCTTGACTACCTCCTGACTGAGATAGGGTAGAGGAGGACCAACAGTGATCCTCGTAAAGTTTGCGTTGATCTCCAGCTCAGTGGCAGTGTCTAACATCTTCCCTAGGGGGCCAGATCACTTGTTGTTGCTCAATGTCTTGCCATCCAGTGCAGTCACCAGGTGTCTGAGACCAGCTCCCCAGTGTGCAAGTCACAGACAATCTACACCAACTTCCTGCTAAGCTTGGCCTCCACATAATGCATTACTCCTCCCTCCCAGCCAGTATTCACATTAGTACTGTCACCTCCTATGGCCAAAAGGGGCTGGTCTGCTCCTCTCTCTCTTAGCCAGTTCACCAGATGATCAGCAATGACCTCAGCATGACTTCTCTCCTCTGCAGCTTCCTCTGGTATAAAATGCCACAAATATTTCCCACCTGGTTCATTGCACACTGTGTAGTGTTCTTCCTTAATGAGGCCAGGAAATTGCCTGTCACTGCCCTCAGCTTCCATCATCACTTTGGTGTCATCTCTTTTCCCATCAAAGAAGATACAGGTAATGCCATTTTTCCCTAATCTCTTCATCAAACTTCTTGACCAGCTCCTTAGTCAGTCTCTTCTGAGCCCTCCTCACCTTGTTGTGGTCAATCACCAGTGCTGTGTCAAACTCTGTGATAAGACCAGCATCAATCCAGGCAGCAGAGGCAATCTCTGCAGTCTCTCTCAGCCCAGTGTGATTTTCAAGCTAGCCAGAGCTATGTTGGTGATATCTTCAGTGTTGTATTTCTTCCTCTTAGCCACAGGCAAGGAAGAAGTTGTCGCAGCCTCTGGTATGAAGTCTTCGTCCTCCTCTCTCCTCCCTGCCTCCTCCAGTATATCTCCAGTCTCCTCCAACTCCATCTCCAGCAGTGACTCCTCCCTCAACTCCTCTTCTTTCTTGGCTGACTCCTCTGCCTTTCTCCTCCTCTTCTCCTCGGCCTTCCTTCTCTGCTCCTGTCTCTGCAGCACTGCTTCCTGTCTCCTGGTTTCAGGGTGATCAGCTAGACCCATTTGGTGTGCTCCCACACTACCCACCTTTTCTCTCTGACCTTTAATGAAGGCAAGCTCCTGCACTGGTATCTTCTGCTCGCTCCTGCAGCTGCAGTCAATGTGAACCTCACTGTTGCAGACAAGGTTGCACCCAAATTCACTGCAGCTCCTGATCACACAGTGACAGGTCAGGATGTCAACTAATTTGTCCAGTTTCATCATGAACTTATCTTTGACCTCTAGCTTCACATTGCCACTGGACACTTTCACTGCCTCATCCCACAGTGCCTTCACTTTAGCCCTAATCCTGACCTCACTGTTGATTACAGGTCCTGTGAATAGAGCGTTGGCCTTTCTCCACTGAGCCAGTAGCCCTGGAACAATGCCGTTGTTAATCAGGTCATTAACTGAGTAATTCCTCCTGTCTTCCTCACTCATCTCTCTCCTCAACAAACCATACCTCAGCAGATCTCTGGCTGTGGGCAGCTCAGCAGGGGGAAGTTCCCTCCCAGTCCCCACCAAATGACTTAGGTGACAACTTGATTTGCTTCGGGTTCTGAGTTCTTTCTGACTCATCCTGTGGACCTGTGAACAAAAGAAATGTCATTGAAATTTGGATAGGCCTACTGATTATGATTACATAAAATTAAGTTAATTGAAATTCTTAATATCTTCCTATAAGCTCAGATAAAAGGTTGTGTTGTTATTGGTACAAGACTTAATTATTCAAAGTAATGACAATTTCATATATCTATCATATCAAAATATAGAGAAAGTTTGGGTCACACATAACATTTCGAATAATTTGAATTACACAATATTTACATTACGAAGTAATCAAAATTGTCAAAAAGGAGGGAAAACACATGCATTCACAATCAAAACTCCAGCATTTGTGACTATGTGAAACTTAGAAACCATACTGCACACCAAAAATAACCAAAGTTGACCACACATATCAACAGCACATTGATATACGATGCTACAGTCATATTTAGGTTATATTTCAAACCTTTATGGTCAAATATAAGTAGGTAAATGGCTTTTTTAAACAACACTAAAGATATTTCTAAGTTTGCTAGATAATATGACATCATTTGAGCATTAGTATTTTAGAATTGTTGACTTTACTAAAACTGACACACCATATATATATATATATATATATATATATATATATATATATATATATATATATATTATACATATGAAATAGGATCCCTCCTAAGGAGACGTAATTTTACATTTAGGATAAAAACGAAGACGTAGAGCAAGAAAGTCATTATATTTGGCTGCAGCCGACGTTTCGGGCAACTCTACCCATTTTCAAGGCCTAATAAATAAAAAGCTAAAATTAATGCATGACAAAAAAAAAAAAAATATACGAATGTCAAAAACAAACTAATTCATAGCACAGAATAAAACCACTTAAAGAATAAAAATTAAAAAGCGTAAAACAAGCATAAGCCAAAAACAAAAATTAAAAATTATATACATGACAAATAACACATGATAAAAGTAAAACTTTAAAACTAAAAACATTCAAACAAATTAGTTAAAAACTTCACTAATAAAAAGTTAAATGAAAAAACGCAAAAATGCACGAAACATACCATGCTCACTTGACATCCTCAAACAACTGAGGCGAAAAGGAGACAGGGTCAAGGGGAAAAACAGAAAAATTTAGTTGGTAGGCATTCTAATTAATATAAAGGGGGTAACAGCTAGAATCAATATTTAAGCTGGAGTTCAGAAATTTAATGCACAAAGATTCATAAATACGGAGAGAGGACGGACATTTTAATGATTTAAGAATTTTAAAGTTATTAACGGAAATATCAACTTTACACTTAACAGAATGATTTCTAATGGCAGACTGTTCCTTTTTAGATAAAACTTTCCCTGTCCTATGGCTAATACCCATATGGGAGCAAAATCTTGCCTGCAAAGAACGAACTGTGCTGCCAACGTAGTTCCCCTGGGAACACCCAGGGCAGGTAAACAAATAAACGACAGAACAGTTCATCGCAGGGGGATTTTGTCCTTACAACGGAAAAACATTCAAGGGTATTATTATTCACAAAAGCAACCTTAAAATCAGTGTGAAAATAAAATTTCCTCACCACACTCAACAATTGCTTTTTCACAAAGTGTTAAATTGGTAGAGGTCAGGTAAAACAAGATATTTACAATTCTTAGGAATCATACGTTGGGATAAGTTTGGGGGAATAAACATTATTAAGTAATTTACCAATAATACCTTGTACAAGAACCCGTGGAAAACCATTTTTAAAGAAAAAATCAGTAAGGAATTCAAACTCATTATGAAGCAGAGCAAAGTTTGAGCAAATATTATAAGCTCTATGCACTAAAGTGCGAATCGAACTTAGTTTGTAATTAAATCGCAAAAACTATAAAATTAAAACCTAAACCCGTAAAAGTAGGCTTCCGGTATGTAGAAGTTAAACAGTTGAGCCTGATTTGGAAACCAAAACATCAAGGAAAGGAATAGAACCTTGAACTTCCTTTTCCTGCGTAAATATAATGTTCTTATGAAGTGTGTTCAAAAATTTAAAAACTGAACTGATTGATTATCCGTTTGGAATAAAGCAAACGTGTCATCAACATAACGTCTGTACAAATTCGGCTTAAGGTGAGGGGGGCACTCACAGAAGGCCCTTTCCTCAAGATGAGACATGAAAATATTCGCAAAAACGGGACCCAAGGGGCTCCCCATCCCCACTCCATCCAACTGACAGTAAACTACCCCTTGAAAACTAAAAAAGTTATCCTTGACAGCCAAATTCAGAAGCTGCTCAAACTGTGCTCTGCCAAAGCCGTGAAAAAGTGAGTCCGGCTGTGGAAAAGCTTTATTTAAAATAATTGTAATGGTCTCATCCAAGGGGACATTTGTAAAGAGGGAAGATACATCAAAACTTGTCATAAACAAAGAATTCATATTAAACTTCTTAATTTCCGACACAAAAGAAAAACTATCCTTAACACTGTACAAGATCACAGTAAATGATGATAACAGTGGGACAAGAAATTTGGCAAGTTTGTAATTAGCCAAAGGATAAGACGCTAAAATTGGGCGCAATGGAACACCGACTTTATGAACCTTAGGCAGACCATACATAAGGCCCAAATAAGAGCCTGAAACGTACAATTCATCATAAGTGGAGGAGTTAATAACACAATCATGTTTAAGCTTAAGCAAAACACGGTTCACCTTGTCTTCCAATCGCTGAATAATTTTAGAAACCTGTTGATCTACCTTAACAAATTTTAATGAATTAAAATTAATGAATTAAAATTATTTTAAATAAAGCTTTTCCACAGCCGGACTCACTTTTTCATGGCTTTGGCAGAGCACAGTTTGAGCAGCTTCTGAATTTGGCTGTCAAGGATAACTTTTTTAGTTTTCAAGGGGTAGTTTACCGTCAGTTGGATGGAGTGGGGATGGGGAGCCCCTTGGGTCCCGTTTTTGCGAATATTTTCATGTCTCATCTCGAGGAAAGGGCCTTCTGTGAGTGCCCCCCTCACCTTAAGCCGAATTTGTACAGACGTTATGTTGATGACACGTTTGCTTTATTCCAAACGGATAATCAATCAGTTCAGTTTTTAAATTTTTTGAACACTTCATAAGAACATTATATTTACGCAGGAAAAGGAAGTTCAAGGTTCTATTCCTTTCCTTGATGTTTTGGTTTCCAAATCAGGCTCAACTGTTTTAACTTCTACATACCGGAAGCCTACTTTTGCGGGTTTAGGTTTTAATTTTTATAGTTTTTTGCGATTTTAATTACAAACTAAGTTCGATTCGCACTTTAGTGCATAGAGCTTATAATATTTGCTCAAACTTTGCTCTGCTTCATAATGAGTTTGAATTCCTTACTGATTTTTTCTTTAAAAATGGTTTTCCACGGGTTCTTGTACAAGGTATTATTGGTAAATTACTTAATAATGTTTATTCCCCCAAACTTATCCCAACGTATGATGTTCCTAAGAATTGTAAATATCTTGTTTTACCTGACCTCTACCAATTTAACACTTTTGTGAAAAAGCAATTGTTGAGTGTGGTGAGGAAATTTTATTTTCACACTGATTTTAAGGTTGCTTTTGTGAATAATAATACCCTTGAATGTTTTTTCCGTTGTAAGGACAAAATCCCCCCTGCGATGAACTGTTCTGTCGTTTATTTGTTTACCTGCCCTGGGTGTTCCCAGGGGAACTACGTTGGCAGCACAGTTCGTTCTTTGCAGGCAAGATTTTGCTCCCATATTTCCGTTAATAACTTTAAAATTCTTAAATCATTAAAATGTCCGTCCTCTCTCCGTATTTATGAATCTTTGTGCATTAAATTTCTGAACTCCAGCTTAAATATTGATTCTAGCTGTTACCCCCTTTATATTAATTAGAATGCCTACCAACTAAATTTTTCTGTTTTTCCCTTGACCCTGTCTCCTTTTCGCCTCAGTTTTGAGGATGTCAAGTGAGCATGGTATGTTTCGTGCATTTTTGCGTTTTTTCATTTAACTTTTTATTAGTGAAGTTTTTAACTAATTTGTTTGAATGTTTTTAGTTTTAAAGTTTTACTTTTATCATGTGTTATTTGTCATGTATATAATTTTTAATTTTTGTTTTTGGCTTATGCTTGTTTTACGCTTTTTAATTTTTATTCTTTAAGTGGTTTTATTCTGTGCTATGAATTAGTTTGTTTTTGACATTCGTATATTTTTTTTTTTTTTGTCATGCATTAATTTTAGCTTTTTATTTATTAGGCCTTGAAAATGGGTAGAGTTGCCCGAAACGTCGGCTGCAGCCAAATATAATGACTTTCTTGCTCTACGTCTTCGTTTTTATCCTAAATATATATATATATATATATAATTTAGGGTGTGCCTAAAATTGCAACTTCAAAATTTTGTAACCACCAGGATGTAATTTTTTTGTATTCAGTGCAAAAACATAATGTACAAAATCTTATCAAAATTGAACAGTATTTAGGACTTGCTCAAAGATGAACTTTAAATATATTTACCTTTAATTAACATAAACATTTACTTCCAATTAACATAAAAATTTACCTTTAATTTTATTTACCTTTAATTAACAAACATTTACTTTCAATAACATTAACACTTAGCTTTAATCAACATTTTTGACAGCCTCATCAAACTTCTTTCGATGATACTCAACCACTTGAAGAAGGAACTGTTTCTGTTCCTCGTCACGAGTAAGGCTTTCATTGAAGGATTGCATGAGAGCAACTCCTCGTTCTGCCAAATCA
The DNA here is from genome assembly GCA_023014485.1 of Bathynomus jamesi. NCBI lineage: Eukaryota > Metazoa > Arthropoda > Malacostraca > Isopoda > Cirolanidae > Bathynomus > Bathynomus jamesi. Next base: position 742,553 of record JAJOZX010001200.1, on the reverse strand, counting down.
TTTGTTACTCTAAGAGATGACACAATTGCTTGAGCTTCATTGTAGGTTGCATCACTGGACCAGTCTGCGGGGTCTTTACCGAGAAAGGTTTCAATTCCCAAAATACTAAAGAAGTTTTTAGTTGATTTTGTCACAAAGTCAGCCAATGAACATGAAGAAAAATTTTTTATAGGGGGAATCCTCTTTGGAGGCTCTTCGGAACCTTGTTGCACTCTCATGTTATAAATCATGTTTCTCTTCTCTTCATGGGATACTTTATTGTCAAAAAAACTTAGACCTACTGATATCTCAGATAAATACCACAAATGTCGTGAGAATGCAGTCAAAGCAACAGTTGAAACTTCTTTGTCAGCATAGTCTTCAAGTGTTTTTAGAAGCATGAGATCGTTTCTTGGAGCATCACAAGATGACGTACATGTAAACCAATATTTAATGTACACAGTTGTGACGAACAGTGACACTCGTAACAAGTAATCTGCTAACATTCTGACATAGGAGAGGCGGGATGCCCTAATTGCAGTTTGACGGTGCTGAACAGAATATTGTTCTTGGAAAAGGCACATTTTTATGGCATAAATTGCTCGTGCCATCCATCGAGCTCGGTGTACTGCTCCAGGTTTACGAAAAGTGATGCCTTGGGAGGGAGTACCTCCAAGGAATATAATGGAGAGTTCTAGGAGCTCTTGATAGTCTCCCCGAAGCTGTTTTGACTGCAACTGCTGAAGAGCAAATGCAATTAGACCTTTTCTCCTTTCTTCTTCTACCATGTTACCAGTATTTATATTAAGTAGAGTTTTATACTGCGTTTTATCAATATGAGGCCAAGATTCACGGAAATGAGAAAAAACTTCAATATTAGGTGACCTACCAGCATCATGCAGAGAAAATACTTTCTCTAACATAATTTCAAATATGTGATGGCGGCATACAAGACTCAGCAGATCTTTCTCTAATTCTGTTTCAATTTTAAGGCAAACCCCACCTTTCAATCCAGTATTAGTTGGTGCAGTGTCAAAACACAATGCAACTATTCTATTTTCTAGTCCCCATTTTCTTATTTCTGTCAGACAAGCATCAGCAATACCAGAAGCATTCCCAGTATTGAACTTTGGAACAGCAAGTAATTTTGTAATATCTTTACCAGACACTAAAATTGGTAAACGCTCTACAGTCTTCTGAACAGCTCCAGTATAATCATCCATAATTTTTCCATCCCAGTGGAGAGTAAGGGGTACTTTTGGATCAAAAGATGCTCGAATTTCTGCTGCTAGAGATTCACGATGTTTGTTTCTGGCTCGATGAATTGTTCTGTGGCTAATCTGTAACTCACTTCTGGGAGCTCTGAGCAAATTAGATGAAGCCATTGCTGAGAAAACGTGAACAGCATTTCTGCTACTTATTTTTGTTCGATCTAGTGCTGCAGCAACTTCTTGCGTAACAACTTGAACACGACCTCTGTTAGAACACCTAGACAAAACAGCCTTATGAGCAATCTCTTGATCAAAATCAGCATGATCACTTTTATCAGATGATTCTCCTGATGATTCTAATTCTATCGATTCATTAATTGTTGCTGCTGATGATGTATATGCTTCCTGCAAATATTTCTGTTTCTCTTTTTGCCTTTCATATGCTAGTGATCGCTCAATTCTGCTAGCTTCTTCCTTTGAAAGTTTCATGTCTACTCCTACTCCTATCATTGATCCACGACGGCCTTTTTCTCTTTGACCTTGTAAGAATAAGCGATCTTCCTCAATCTTAATCAAACTCATGGCATCCTGGTGTGCAATATCAAATAAATCATCCAGTGACTCGCCAAAAATATCACGTTTCTTGCTTTCAGTAGATGTTGATCTATTTATGTTTTTTTTGAGTGACTGCCATTCTTTATGAAGACGTACAACTCTCTCACGCACATGTAATTCAGTTGTTGTAGGTATACGTGCTCTTTCCCAAATCGGCAAAATTAAACGAACAGTTTTCTTAACACTTTCCTTCAGACTCATTTGTTTATCAGTATGAAAATTAAATAACACTTTTAGTACATCACGCCTTGATGGTAACTTTGCAGCACTAAATTTTTCTTCACATTTACCAACTAACCAAATATCACTGTAGCGTCTTGTTTTCATTGCCATTCTTGGTAGACACTAAAAGCAAAAAAACTGAACAATTACTGTATGTGGCTGAGCAGAAAAACACAGTTTAACACAACCCACCAGCAGTGCTTGAGAACAACGACTGACGTGTCATGTGTGCCAACTGGTGCATAGCTGCTTTCCTTGTTTGTTTACGTTTAAACCTGTACAGACGTGTAGAGAATGTGTGACTAATACTTGTTCAGTAGCTCTATAACTCCACTTATGTGAAATACTTATATAAGAAAGAATGCTTTACCAAGAAACATAATGTGCAGAACTTGACAAATTACTAAAAACATAGCTAAATACTGTAACATTAAATGCTGTTGAGCAAGTCCTAAATATTGATGCAGCTCCTTCAATTTTTTTGTGTTGCATTTCCACATTAAATTGAACAATAATATACCCTGGTCGTTTAAAAAAAATAAAATTAAAAATTCACTTCTATGTAATTGGCACACCCTAAATTATATATATATATATATATCGCTTTGTATTTGGCCATGATATTGCAATTAATAAATGTTGAATATGTTTACCGAATTCTGAGAACAATAGGAAATTAATCGAAACCTGTTTAATAAAAAATATGAATAATTCTAATAAAAGTTTAGGTTTTGAACCCTTTACTGCACAGCGGTCTTTTTCGAGACTGAATAAAATCGTCTGGGGTTAGCCAGAACAAAATCAGTCGTTAACGCTAACTATTTTCTATCTTTCCAATCATCTTTACCTGCCATATGTACAACAATTGTTTTTCTTCCTTTTACTTTCACTTTGAGTCTTCGAAAAGTTATTTTTAACGTTTCAATTTGAGATATCATTTTAATATCTTATTTTAATTTGGGGGATTTTCTGTGCAGGGGAGGACGGGGTAAGTTGGTGATGTTTAGGGTTTCGACTAAAATGAGAAACTGTTGCTTCTATAAAACTGAAAATTTTATTATTAGTTGTATAATTACTAATCCTTAAAATGACACACTCCCAAAATAAAAAATACAAATTATTCTATGAGAAACTTATAAAAAGTAGAACACTCCATGATCCAGGTAAGATGACGAATATTATTGGGCAAGATGACGAACCCTGTGGCATCTAGCAATAGTCACGGGTAAACTGGCATTCGTAGTTGGAGCAGAACTCATGCCCCGAGCGCCGAGAAACACATCACTAGATCCAGTCTTCATCTGGGGAATCTTGGTGCTCCTCTTCGCACACAGGGCAGTTCGCGTTAGGGTCTCCTTCTCGTTGCTTCTTGTGGTTTTCAGGCATTTTCTTGTTCTTCAATTCATTTCTCTTGCTTTCCTCCATCTTTCTCTACCTCCTTTTCGTCTTTTTTTCCTTCTCTTCTTTATTTTCTCTCCAATGCTTTCTTCATTGGGGAGTCCGTGATGATGCCGGCCGTCAAGGCTCGCCTTTTTGGTATCGGTCATTGGGCCGTATGAAGAGGTTGGATGTCCACGGTGTAAGAGGTATCTTCACTGTTGATAATCCGCTCGGTCCAACCGTGTGTAGCACGTTTGCCATCAATGAGCCCTCATTCTGGAACGCGACATTCTGGGTTGGACCTAAAGGCTGCGCACTGACGAGGGCTGTATCACCTTGCGTTTCTGAAACCTACTTCTCCCCTCTTCTTTAGATACCACCGCAAAGTTGGGCCTGGTATACCGAAAGTTGAAATACCTTTGTTGCACGGCATCGTTCCTTCCCTAGTCAACCTCATCACTTTCTCCATCTTGTCCTCACCTCACTGGCGACGATTGTTTTTCTCTCATAATTTTCCGCATTTTCTTAGTACCCTGAAACCATGAGTTAGTTAGTGCAATTCCTGTCCATATCTATTAACATATATTAAATAAAAAAGTTTAAAGGAAACTAAGTTGCCCATTCCGTTTCATTAAATAGTGGGATAAGATGACGAACTCGTCAACTTACCCCAGAAACAAACCAAAAGAAAACACATTGCCAATACAAATTCTGAGTAAATAGAAAGAAAGCAATATGTTCTCTATGTGAAAGAGGGTGTCCCTTTTGCTATTAAGTATTGCTGTCACTCTTACTTCTTACAGTAATAAGATAATGCTTTTTTTATGCAGGAAGGAAGGACCAAGGGCGAATGCCCTGCAAAAATGCCTCCCCATAGAAGAGGAAAAGAGCCAAGATCAAGAGCCAGGTTTTCGAGATGCCTGGACACTGCGTTTAAAAGATTGGAGATCATAGACGGGGAAAGATGGATTGAGGAAGATTGTTCCAGAGTTGACTGGTTGAATAGATGAAAAATTGAAAATACCGATTAACCCTTGCGTTAGAGAGTTGGACAGTAAAGGAATGAGAATGTGTCGAAAGTCTGGTACTGCGTGTTCTCCTTAAAGGACGAGGCATGCAGTTAATGAGTTCAGAAGAGTAGGTTAGAAACACTAAAATTTATAAGAAAACTAATGAAAAATCACTCACCTTTCCTTCTATGACGTTGCTTTCCACAGACTTAATATAATGGCGTCCTTGTTGCACATTTAGTCCATCTTGCCAACTGGTCCAGAGAACTGCTACCATATATTGGTCGCTTGAGTAAATATCACAGTTCGTCATCTTACCCTGTTCGTCATCTTACTCCGTCCTCCCCTATATATATGGAATATCATGCATGAATCCGTACGATATTTCAGGATGACTTTACTTTGAATTCAAGTATGTTGGGAAGTATTTTTGAGATATGTTGTCTGAGCATGAGCGTTGGTCTTCCTTTGGTCAGGTCAGTTTACATTCGGCGCAAGAATGAGTACTCTTCAAAAATTAATTTTAAGCATGGTTCATTATAGTTTACATTATATATAGTTGTCTTATATAGGGTGACACCAGGGCCGGATTAAGGCATAGGCCAGTTAGGCCATGGCCTAGGGCCCCGCACTTTGAGGGGCCTCGCCCTCTACATAACGAGTGACTGTCTCTCTGTAGCTGCCGGTTTAGCGACAGATCTCGATTACAGTGCATTTTTTACTCATAAGGCAATCGTGTTGCGATTGGCTACAGTTGGTGTAAAGGACACTTAACCAAGACCGAATGTTCTCTTTTATAAACAAAGCAAGGTATGCTTGGACGTAGGTTAAGTACCAAAAGTAAAATGTAGGCCAACTCCAGTAGATACCCAGATGAGAACACGCGCAAAATACTTATTTTAGTTTTGTTTTATCCTAATAATGTTAATATTATTCATATATGGTATTGTTTTAGATAAATATTTGTATGTTGAAACTATTATATTTTGAACATATTAAAAGGTAGTTAAGATACAGTTGAACTATATCTGTAACAGGATTATTTAAGCTAACTGGACCTACACTGTTAATATGTTATAGCCTACATTAATTAATATCTCCATATTTAATCTTTTTTTAATAAAAAAAGATTCGCTTTGTCTCTCAGTTTTAAAAATTTTGAACATTATCTAATTTAAAAACTCGGGAGCCTATACTTATAATGCTAAATTGCAAAGGCTTCTTCTTGGCTGTAATTCTTGTTAGTTTTACAGTATATTACTTACTGGCCACGTTTTCAGAAATTGCCAGAAACTGCCATAGCCTAAAGTACACTAGTACAGTACCACTCTGATGAGTCTGATGGTTTTATGAATTAATTTTTTTAAATTCTGAAATTTCTTAAATTATATATAGGCTTAGGCCGACAGTATCTATCTATCTATCTATCTATCTATCTACATATATATATATATATATATATATATATATATATATATATATATATGGAAATTGCAACTTGATGAAGGTAATTAATACCAAAATTGTTTAATTTTCAATTGATTTTAAAATGCAGAATTTCCAAGGCTCTGCGAGTCTACGACGAATGAAAGAACTCTGTCAATATCTGATTATTATGTTATGTTGCAGAATTTCCAAGGCTCTGCGAGTCTACGACATGAAAGAACTTGTTACTTAAATAAAAACACTTTCTATCGGAAGCTAGCAAATGATGAAATTGTGAAACGTATCTGATTATTGCATTCCGAAACATCAGGAATGGTATATTGCTCCGTGTTCAAGTTGTTTTCAGGAAAAGTAACCTCGTTTACATGTGGATTTAATGATTGTAAAAATAACCATTGAGTGTCTGAACACGAAAACAGTTCTTCTTAAAGAAGTTCTTTTTTGCATATCACGAGGACAAAAGCAGGGATTGGAATTTCAATTTGAAAAAGAGAGGGAAAATTGGAGAAATGTCTTGAAAAGAGTGGTGACACTTATGAAATTCTTATCTGAGCGAGGTCTTGCTTTCTTTGGAGAGAATGAAACACTAGGTTCATGCAATAATGGTAACTTTCTTGGAATAATTGAGCTCTTAGCTCAATTTGATCCATTTATAAGAGGTCATCTATGGCGGTTTTTGTTGGTAATGCAGGAAGAGGAAGTACATCTTGTCTTTCGTCGACGACCTGCAACGAATTTATCCAATGCATGGCAACAAAGATCTCAATACTATTGTTTCTGAAGTTAAAACCGCGAAATATTTTTCGATCTTTTATTGTACGCTATGTGAATGTAGATAGAAAGCTTGTTGAGAGATTTATGAAATTCCTATCATTAAGTGGTCATGATGGAGAGTCTCTGACGAAAGTAGTACTTAACGCAGTACAAGAACATGACCTATCAATCTCTGATTGCCGCGGACAGAGCTATGACAACGCAACTAATATGCCAAGAAAATACAGGGGCATTCAAACGAGAATCAAAGACCTCAATCCTCTGGCGGAATATATACCTTGCTCAGCTCACTCCTATATAGTTAGCACGTGTGTTGTAGAATGCTGTGTGAACGCAGTTTCATTCTTTGGCCTTATGCAACTTATTTTCGGCTTTAACACATCGATGAGGAGTACTTAGTGCAGCAATTCATGGAGTAGTTATAAAGTCTTTGTCCACCACGCGATGGTCTGCTGGAGTTGATGCTACTCGTGCCTTGAAGGAAAATTATCCAGAAATTATATATATACATGTTGTTCAAGCTGTCAAATTATGAAAACCAGACATCATCAACGAGAAGTGAAGCATCCCACTTACATCCAAAATGCAGGAACTTGAAATAGCGTTTTTTTTTTTGTTTTTTGTGGATCTGATATTAATGCGATTTAATGACACCAACAAAAGTCTGCAAACAGTTGCGTTATGTTGTACGACGGCCTGGTAAACTTTATTCAGGCTCTCCGGGAAGACTTCCAGATCTTTGAATACAAAGACAAATTATTGGTAGATGACCACAGCTACCGCGCTCAACATCAAAGACCAAGAAAGAGAAAGCGGGACTTGAAGAGATTGACAATGAGGTCGAAGTGTCACCAGAGAGAAGTTTCGAACAATGACATTCCTTGTGATTCTCGATTCATTATTGTCTAAATTACACCGCAGAAAGGAATTGTATGCAAGCCTTCAAGAGAGATGTGATGTATGCTCTTTTCTAAAAATGACAGATTCGTCAATTTGCGAAATTGTATTGAACGTGCAGCAACATTATTCTTCAGACACCGAAGACACATTTATAGAAGAATTAGTTCACTTTTCCGACTACATGCGGCAGATTATTGCATCAAAACAGGGGAAACAAAGTACATGTACACCTCTCAGCTGTTTGACCCACATCTGAGAATATGGAATAACTCAAACATTCCCCAGTGTCAAAATAGCTCTCAGGATTTATCTGGCATTGTCAGTTGCAAACACAGAAGGAGAAAGGTCTTTTTCAGTGTTGAAGAGAGTGAAAAGTGAATTGCGCTCCACTGTTGCTCAGAAAAAAATTGTGACTTGTCTCTTTTAACAATTGAAAGTGATTTAACTCGAGCTCTAGATTTTCAGGAAGTCATTGATGAGTTTGCCAACGCTAAATCAAGAAAGAAGGCCCTGTAACCTCATACACACAATCGTTACGTTTTGGTGGTTTAAATATTATGTTTTAGTATTGAGTATTTAGTATTAAGCAATATAGTGTTGATATATTCCATTTACTCTTGTATTTACCCGCATTTTGTATTTCCTTAGTCAAATTCTATTAATTATTATTAAACAATTTTTCATATTAACTGATGACAGCATAAGGGCCTCAAACAAAATTATGGCCTAGGGTCGCATCCCCTTAATCTGGCCCTGGGTGACAAATAAAACAAATCTTTCTCTCACTATTTAATATTCATTCATTTTGTTGGGAATTTTTTTTGGAGCTAGCTTAAACTTAGTTTAGTTTAATTGTCAGTATCTGGCATTCCTTCTTAGTATTTAGCTGCTGTTATTTTGAGTAAATTTTTTTTAAGTTTGTAAGCCTTAAAATTAAAGTGATCTTTTCGAAAGAAGAAAGTGTGTTTATTATTGAAAGTTATTTTAAAATTTTATCATTTAGAGAATGTATTAGCGAGTTTAAACAGAAATTTTCGAATGAGACTCTTTCAAGTAAGTCAGCAGTACATCGAATTGTGCAGCGACTTCATGAAGAAAGGCCCATTATTCCACCAAAACGAAATTATCCTCGAAGAACAGTGACTGATAACGTACTGGGTGAAATCCGACATTCATTTACCCGCAGCTCACAAAAGTCTGCTCGAAGGTTAGCAAAACAGTTGCAAATCAGCAGGGAGTCCCGTAGGCAAGCACTTCATTCCATATATCTTAAGGCTTACAAAATCAATCTCATTATTGCCTCCTGATTCAGAAAAGCGCGTAAAGTTTTCTTAGTGGTTTAAATGACATTTGAATAATACAAATGTAAGAAATTTAATTGATGAAGTGTGGTTCCATCTCTCAGGCTACGTAAACTTTCAGAACAACAGAATGTGGAGTGCTACAAAACCGAATGAATTTTATGCGATTCCTTTACATGACTAAAAGAGTAGTGTTTGGTGTGCAGTCTCTCGGAGACACGTTGTAGGGCCAATTTTCTTCAATGATACGATTAATTCAGAGCGTTATATTGACATCATTTTGAATCTGTTCACTCAACAGCTACACGATGATGAACTTTCTGAAGGGTATTTTCAACAAGATAATCCTACGGCCTACACAGCTCGTGCAACGCTAAATTTCTTACATGAATTCTTTGACGAAAGAGTAATAACCTGAGAACTTTGGCCACCCAGATCTCCGGATCAAACACCCCAGACTTTTTTCTGTGGGGTTACCTGAAAGAAATAGAAATTTGTTACTGGTCGAGCCCTACAACTTTCTAGTGTTTCTTTGCTTCTGTTAGGCACAGCATAGAGTAAAACAGAAGGTTAGGTTAGGTTACGTTACGTTAGGTTAGGTTAGGTTAGGTTATCAAGAACTTACCTCTCTTAAAAAGTTGTTCTAATCGACGGCGGTTGTATGACCAATCAAAAATAAATTATATGAAAAACGGTACACAAACTGGAAAAGGTCCTTTTTTTCTGGTCTCGGTCTCAGATCTCGGCCATGGTGGTCTCCACCACCATAGTCACTACTGAGTATGTTTATGTTCCTCAAATGCAACGGACACTTACCTCGTTTTAAGTAGGCAGATTTTTCTTATATATATTAACGATTTAGATGTCGGCCTAGTCAGTACAGTTTCAAAGTTTGCGGATGACACAAAGTTGGGTGGTAGGGCGATAAATGACAAAGATAGAGGTAAAATCCAGGAAGATCTGAATAAAATCGTAGATTGGTCGGTCCCATGGCAAATTAAATTTTACATATAGGTTCGCGTAATGGTAATTTTGCGTAAGTATGTCAGAAAAGGAGTTGGCAAGCGTAGAGCAGGAAAAAGATTTACGAGTTATAGTCACTGGTGATTTGAAAGTAGCGAAACAAAGTACAGCAGCGGTCAATAAGGCGAACAAAGTGCTAGGTTTTATAGCTAGGAATTTTGAGTACAAATCGCGCGATAATATTGTTCCTCTTTATTAATCATTGCTAAGACCCCATTTGGAGTACGCGATCCAATTTTGGAATCCGCATATGCGCAAGGATAGAGACAAAATCGAAAGCGTTCAAAGACGAGCAACTAAAATGATTCCGTCGCTTAGGTCAAAGTCGTACGAGGATAGGCTTAAGGAGTTAAAATTGACTACACTCGAGACTCGGAGGCTAAGGGGTGATCTAATCCAGGTGTTCAAAATTATGAATAGGTTCGATAACGTAGATAGAGATAGCTTTTTCGAAATAGCACAATATAGTACAACTAGAAATAACGGGTGTAAGTTGACAAGTAGAAGGTTCGAGACAGCAGTTGCAAAAACTTTTTTACGCATAGAATAGTAAACAGTTGGAATAGTTTGCCGGTAGAAGTAATTAATAGCACATCTATAAACATGTTTAAAAATCAATTAGATGAATATGTTGATAGATTAGGTATAGTTTAAGATAGTAAAATTAAAGTTTTTGTCTGATCTGACATTCTTGATCGAATCTTTGTGACGAATAAACAAGCAGTTGAAAACACTCTCTCGGACTCTACGCTGGTGGCTTTTATTGTAAGCAACGCTTCGTACATTCGATCCAAATTTTCGCTTCTATTCAAAGTAGCTTCAAAATATTTGAATTCATTGTTTACGTCAAAGGTCTCAGAAGAATCTTTCTTGGGTGTCATTTTCAGTTTGTTCATCTCACACATGTACTCGTTCATAAGTTGATCGTCATCATTTACTTCACGACCTGAGCTGCATTGTGAATCTTCGAGTTTCGAAGCAATTGATTGGACTTGGTCGTCTGTTTCTGAAATCTGGCAAGCTTCTGGAAAAAGAAGGGCTTGTCTTGAAGGAAAGAGGAACGGTGCTGATGATTCATTTTTCGAGACCTCGGGATTGTGGAGAAAACTCAGCAAGGCGACAGCTTCTTTTTGTCTCCTCGATGAGTAGCGATCAATGAGACACTGACGTAGCTCAAAAGCTAAAGGATTGTTTTTGCTTTCAAATTTATCCAAAATGAACTTCATGGAAGATTCAGCTTTGAGCAAATTTGCATCTTCGGAACAGAGTCCCTTCAAAACAATTTCCAGTGGACGAAGCGTGTCAAAGAGGCTCTTTAGAGCATTCCATTTTTCATCTGAAATCGTCTCTGTTGAGCGTATCACTCTGAGGGCCTTTGGAATGTAATTTTTGAGTTTCAAAAATCTTTCTATCATGGCCAAAAGACTGTTCCACCTCGTTCTACAATCAGGATAAGTTTCATTTCCTTTCCATTAAATTCTCTTTGACAAAATCCTGCAATCTCTCATTTTTCAAAGGATCTTTCGATATGCGGCAGATTTTTCTCACCTTATTTGTTACTTTTAAGTATCTTCTCGAAGTTTTGGGAAGAACAATTACGTCATCTATTTGGACTCAAAAATTGTATCGTGCATAAAATTTCCACTTATCTTCGCTTACTCATGTGCAGAGTGTTCATCTTCTTCGATGGCTTCATCTTCAGGGGTAGGGTCACTTTCCCCTTCAACTGAATTTTCAGCAGTTTTTGAATACAAGATATCCAAAACCGCGAGATGTATAGCATGTGCAATACATTGCTGTTGATCAGGTACTATTTCCCTTCCAAATTTGACCATTACTGAGGCACCGTCGGTGGTGCAACCCACGATATGCTTATCTAGGTCCAAGCCAAAGTCTTCCAACCTTTTCCTAACGATTGCAATAGTTTTTGGTGCTATCGAGAAAACCATTTATTTCATGAGACCAAGAGACCAATGTTGATTTTATCATGAACATTAATATTAATATATCTTTGGTTTTGCAAAGATGTTATACTCATCCATAGTTAATGAATAGCGGATTCCTTGTCTCACCTGATTCTTGAAGTAGTTGACCAATTCATGTTTCTTTTTCTCATAAAAACTCAGACCATTTTTCTGACACCATTATGGGAAGTTGGATGAGGAGTGTCGTATTTTATCTTTCTTAGGCTTTCTTGAATGAATTCCACTTTTAGCAATTGATTGAAAACTCAGTCCATCTACACAAGCAGTTTTCGAAATTTCCTCTTCTATGCACTTTTTTTTGCACAAACTCTTCCACTGTTCTTTGTTTCTTCAATGGCTGATTAATCTGGTCGATGTTTATGCCATGAATATTTTTCATGTGGGATGATAAACTTGAAGTAGAACCTCCACAACACTTTAAAACTTTGTGACATGTCATACACTCTGCTTCTTTATTCTTACGAGTGAAATGATACCAAGCACAGAGCTGGGCAGTATTTAAATACATTTGTATTTAAATCGTATTTAAATACATTTGTGTATTTAGAACTGTATTTATAATACATTGTTTTTCATGTATTTAAATATAGTATTAAAACTTTAATGAGTATTTAAATACAATGTATTTAAATACTCAAATATAAAAATGTAAATACTTTTACTGGTTTAATACACGTTCTGTACTAGCACAGTACGACGCGTCGACAGTGTAGTACAGCATGGTTCATGTTTCAACGTGTCAGTTCAATCAGTTGTGTGCTACTCTTAGTCGAAAGCGGTTGATTTCTTTATCGTGTGCGTGTCATGGCTTCAACAAGCAAATCCGGTGAATCAAACAGTGATATATCTGCAGATAACATTTAGTGCACCCTCTGTTTGATGGAAAATACTTTAAAATTAAATCTAAAGACGGTAATAAGGTAAAGTGCACCTGCTTGCTGTGTAAACACGAAGTCTCTGCTGCAAGCAATGCTACAACGAATCTGTACACTCATCTGAAGGTAAGTGTTTTTTTAGACATCAAAAAATATCTTGAAATTGACCGAATAATCGTACAAAACGGCTCTGCCTTAAGTGGGCCTGTGTAACTAACTCGTTGCAATCAATCCAATTTGCGGGAAAATTCATTGATGAAAAGCTTTTAAAATCGTCTGATCTATCGAGTGGTGTATTTATTTCGAAATTCACCGTGTCCCCTAAAGTAGAAATTTATCAAACATGAATTAGTGAATGCATATGTTAAAATTTGTATGTATTTAAAATGTATTTACAAATGTATTTAAATACAATTGATGTATTTTGTATTTAGTATCTAAATACATTCGTAAATGTATTTTAGTATTTAGTATTTAAATACATTTCTCCCATGTATTTAGTATTTAGTATTTAAATACATTCAATGTATTTATTGCCCAGCTCTGACCAAGCATTTGATTTCTTTGACATGATGGAGTATTAAATCTTAGAATCTTAACTGATCAATGTGCAATCATCCACATAACATTCAAGACTGAAGCATCAATTATTTACACTTATAAACAAACAAAAAACGATACGAAACGATGCAAAACGTAATTACTGTTTTTTAAACGTTTGGAAACGTTTGTTTCATAGAAAATGGACCAAAGTGATCGGAAACTTGCGCAAAAATGTGAAAAGCGGTTCTGATCGTCGGTTTCGGTGATGATTAAAAATTTTGATCACCGGTTAAAAACCGGTTTTTTAAAACCGGGTTCCATCTCTAGTCCGCACATGTTGAATGACCTCCGAGCGAAATCGTATCTTTCTGATTTGACACCACATGTTGGTGTTTCATTTCAATCAAAGACTTAAAATAATACTGTATATACTTGTAAGCAGATGTGGGGTGGAGCCTGAATATATAGGAGTGTTTAAGGTAAGATATATATCAGGTTGTAACATAAATTCTGCTCGATTAGAAAACGGACCATAGATAATAGAATAACCTCAAGATAATGTGAAATAGTTTTAGAAATGTTGCAAAATACACGCGGCGACAGGTTCGCACATGTTTTATCACGATACAGAATGATACAGAATGACTTAGGCTAGTGTAAGATTAGGCTAATAAATATTTTCTCTGGTGTTTTTCATACAGTTACAACGCCACCCTTACGATATTACAGCAACTGAAAAAAAACATGGAGCCCACGAAAGAGCATATTCGGCATGTGATGCTGTATGAACTCCATAAAGGATCTAACGCTAGTGAATCCGCAAGAAACATTCAAAAAGGTTATGGAAAGGATGTTGTGAGCGAATGGATGTGTAGGAGATGGTTTGAGAAGTTCAAAAATGGAGACTTCAGTCTGAAAGATTATCAACGTACAGGACGACCAAATGAGTTAGATGAAGAGTTGCTGAAAGCAACAATGGAGGAAAACCCAACGGTAACTGTAAGAGAACTTGGCCTGCAACTCGGCGTTAACCATGTGGCCATTCATCGTCATTTGAAGCTGTTAGGAAGGTTGGAAAATGGGTTCCGCATGTTTTGTCGCAAGCGAATCTTCAACATCGAATCGATATTTGCACATCACTGCATTCTCAGCAAATGCAGGCACCGTTTTTGAATCGGATCGTCACTGGGGATGAAAAAATGGGTCTTCTATAACAATATTATGCGTCGACATCAGTGGCTTACCGTGAAACAAGGCCTGAACCTCAGCCAAGGAATGGACCCCATCCAAAGAAACTTTTGCTATGCGTTTGGTGGGATATGCAAGGAATTATTCATTTTGAGCTTCTGCCAGATAACCAAACAATCACAGCTGAAGTCTACTGCCAACAACAACGATTGAAGATGGCATTACAAGAAAAACGTCCTGCATTAATTAATCGCAGAGGTGTTCTATTCCACCAGGATAACGCGCACCCTCACACTGCTCGAATCACAACTGCCCAATTGGAGGCATTTGGTTGGGAAAAAATACCTCATCCACCTTATTCTCCGGACATCGCACCTTCAGACTACCATTTATTCAGAAGTCTGCAACACCACCTAGATGGTCAAAAGTTGCAATCCAGGGAAGCTATCGAAAACGAAGTGATCGCTTTTTTTTAACTCGAAACCAAGGGATTTCTTCGAATGTGGCATAAAAAACTTTTCTACAGGTGGGAGGTTATAAAAAAAGAAGGGATTGATGATTAATTTGTCATTATAAGTCATTTTAGATTTTGTTCTGAATGAACTAAAAATCGAGCAGAATATATGTTACAACCTTAATACACACACTGTGTGTATATATATATATATATATTGTATATATATATATATATATATATATATATATATATATATATATATATATATATATATATATTATATACACACTTGTAAGCAGTTGTGAGGCGGTCTAAATACATACTAGTGTGTGATATATATATATATATATATATATATATATATATATATATATATACAGGGTGTCCCATAAGTCCGGCATCATAGGAGAAATTCATATTTTTCCATTTTTACAAACCATAATTCATATTTTTTTTATGCTCGGGATGCTAATTTCCCGTCCACTATTCTGTTCAGTGACGAGGCTGTTTTTTATGGAAATGGTGAGGTAAATCGACAGAACACCCGCTACTGGTCTGAAAACAACCCTCACTGGTATACCTCTTCAAAAGAACAAGGTGCATCTCGGGTGATGGTATGGTGTGGCATTTGGAAGGATCGCATCATAGGCCCCCTCTTTTTCGATAAACATGTCACTGGAGGTACCTACCTACGTATGCTCAAGGAAGAAGCATTTCCAAGTGTCTTGAACGAAGAAGGAAATTCCCAACATGGTTCCAGCAAGACGGCGCTCCTGCACATCACAGCACCCAAGTAAGGGAATACCTGTACCAACAATTCCCTGGTCATTGGATACGACGTCGAGGGCCTGTGGAATGGCCAGCTAGAAGCCCGGATCTCACGCCACTAGATTTTTATCTCTGGGGCCACTTGAAAGCGCTGGTATACGCAGAGAAAATTAGGAGTGTTGAACATTTGCGACAGCGCATTATTGGGGCATGTAACACCATTACTCCTGACATCATTTACCGTGTGCTTGCTGACTCGGTATCACGTCTGAATTTGTGTATTGAAAACAATGGTGGACATATTGAGCACGTTCTGTACATAAAAGCTTTTGTTTTGCCTTTTTTTTATTATTTTTCCTATGATGCCGGATGTATGGGACACCCTGTATATATATATGTATACATATATGTATACACATATATATATATATATATATATATATATATATATATATATATATATATATACTTCTCTTACAGCAGTTATGGGGCGGAGCCTAAATATATATGAATCTTTAAAATAATATATATATACACAATATATATATATATATATATATACATACACACACACAGGGTGTTTCATAACATGTGGGACGCACTTTCAGGATGGATTCAGGACCTGAAAACAATGAAAAAGTTTACATAAACATATGCCCGAAATCGCTTTGTTTCCGAGTTACAGCCCGTTATGTGTTCCATCAAGTATTCGCCTTACCTTTAAAGAAAGTGCTCAAAATGACCGCATTGCGCTTGAATACACGCCTGAACACGCCTCGTCATAGACTGCCTGACGCGTTCAAACATTCCAGGTATTGCTCGGATTTTCTGCCATCCTTGTTCTACACGTTGGCGAAGCATTTCAACGTTGTCAATGGGTGTCACGTAAACGATGGATTTCAGATGACCCCACAGGTAAAAATCGAGTGGATTCAGGTTCGGAGAGCGAGCAGACCACGCAATAGGTCCTCCACGGCCTATCCATTTATCATGGAAATGGTCATCCAAATAGTCTCTGGCTACTCGACAAAAATGAGGCGGAGCGCCGTCATGCAAAAACCACATATGACGTCGGACACCAAGAGGAACATCATCTAGAAAATCGCTTAACTCATTCATTAAAAAATTGGAATAGGATTCGCCTGTTAATCTTCCAGGCAAAACAAAAGGACCGATTAAGTTGTCGGCAATACGTCCTGCCCATACATTGATACTAAATTGTTGTTGGTGCCTTGATTGGATGATGGCATGCGGATTCTCTTCGGCCCAGTGATGAGTGTTGTGAAAATTGATCACGCCATTTCTTGTGAAGGCAGCCTCATCAGAAAACAACACGGAGAATAGAAAAAGAGGATCGCGAGCACACTGTTGAAGGAACCAAGTGCAAAAAGCCTCTCGTGGTGGGAAATCAGTTTCAGTAAGGCCGTGTACTCTCTGAATGTGATATGGGTAAAGCTGTTGTTCCCGTAAAATTCTCCACACAGTTGTGTATCTTACACCCTCTGCTGCTGCTATCCTTCGGGTGCTGACACCAGGATTTTCCTCCACGCGATTCAGGACCCGACCCTCCAACTTAACAGTTCTGGCGCTGATTGGTCTACCACCATCTGAAACTCGCTTATTGAATGATCCTGTATCACCAAGACGCTCGTCTATTTTCTGAAAGGTGTTCTTATCTGGCAGACGGCGATTCGGAAACCTTTCCGCATACAAACGTTTTGCTGCGGCCGCATTACACTCGGCAAGTCCATACATGAGCTGCATGTCTGCCATTTCCCTGTTTGAATAAGCCTCCATTCTCACTTCAAATGCACACTATCACTGAATAGCACAAAACATTTTAAGGTTTGTTTTTTCACTGGACTGCACTTATTCACCGTAAGAAGTTACGAATACGAACAGTGAAACACCGCGATGCACCTCTGACTGACTGATGGCTCTACAGTCTACACTCAACGATATTGAAACATGTCATAGAGTGTACGAAACATTACAATCGGCAAAGCTATACATGAAATAAGTCTTATACACACTCACAAACATTGTCGACAAGCAGTGTTTGTAAACAGTTTGCGGAAAGAATTGGTGGAACACAAAACGGGCTGTAACTCGGAACCAAAGCGATTTCGGGCATATGTTTATATAAACTTTTTTCATTGTTTTCAGGTCCTGAATCCATCCTGACAGTGCGTCCTACATGTTATGAAACACTCTGTGTGTATATATATATATTTTTTTTTTTTCTTACTAAGATGAAGAAAAGAAGGTTTATTTTTTTATATATAATAGAATTAAAAAGATTTAAATCCTTTCTTCACACAAGTTAATCCTCTTTAAAACTTAATTATGGGATTTGCGATCTTCTCTGCCCTCAGCCAAGTTCAAACAGGGACGCCTGGTATTACCTGACACCTTACTCGTCGACCTTTCGATCCATTTTTAAAGCTTTTTATGGTTTATACTTCTGAATAACATGAAGTGAACATATTTTAATCGTCTTTAACGCTTAATTATAGGCTTGCTACCTTGTTCTACCTGACAAATCCCTTGAGACCATACATCTTCCATTTTCAGCTTCACCTGTTTTAAAACAGGTGTTTCACTTCACACACACACACACACACACACACACACACACACACACACACAATATATATACACATCATAGCTCTCTCTCTCTCTCTCTCTCTCTCTCTCTCTCTCTCTCTCTCTCTCATATATATATATATATATATATATATATATATATACACACGTTTCAAGATTTCAAAATTTAGTAAAGGATTCTGAAAACCCTCCACATCAGGTATGCCTTCAAAACGACTGAGATTTGAGTCGTACAACTCTGAGGACACGATGTCCCCACCAACACCAATTTCTTCGTCACCAAACCCACATGCATCAAAGAACTTCAATGGTTCTTCGTCACCTCAACTTTCCACGTCCTCCGCAGCACTCCAAGACCCCAAGATGGGGGTGTATCAATGAAAGTGTTACACTGCTTAGGAACAGGTATAGCATTTCGGTTGATCCACGGATTGCTTATGCTGAGGTCCTCGAACAAATACTTCGCAACGTAGTTCAGCGAATCGTCGTATATACGCCGCTTATCACGATGAGAGGCAGGAGGCAGGAATGAGGTTGTCGCTTGGATTTGAGCCGAATTATGAGGATGGTGAGCTGTTCTGGGTAGTTATACCCTACAAACGCCTGGTTGATGAGGATATTGACTACATTCTCTCACGTATTGAGAATTCAATGAAGAGTTGTTCAAAATTCAACCTGACGAATTTCATGATCGATATTAACCACGTATTCCGTGGTGAGAGCCATGCCACTACACTGTACACTTTAAATTTTAACTACTATCAAATTTATAGACAACACAAACATCGGTTGTGGTTGTGGTTTTATGGTTGTAATTTTAGCGCATACGTATAACCAGTGTTCTAAACATGGTAACTAAAAACATTTAGCTAGATACGGTTATAAACCAAGCGCGTAAACTCGCTAGATCCTTTGGTTTTAATTTTGATTGAAATATGGGTTCTGAAGAGTTAGTGAAGGTGGAACAATAGATGTGAATCTGAATAATTGTGCTTGGAAAGGCAAGGCAGGACAATGTATGTTTTTAAAAGTGACAGATCGAACAATATCTTTACTTATTTTGGCTTAGCGGGTAAAACCTACCTTCTTATTCGTTATATTAGATTGCTTTACGTTAACTATGACCAAACCCGTAAGTATGGACGTCATCACGACTTGTGTAAGGGGTGCCTTGAGTTTACGAATGATTTGTAAGGATTGTCATATGGTATGCGCTCAGTGTGAAAGCCCTAGATGTGTGGGCCGTGTGGTAGAAGCTAAGAGGAGAATGCAATGAATGCAGACAGATATTTTTCATTACCGAATGTTTTAATCTCTATAAGACGAATGGTACGTTCAGAAAGATAAAGATTTGTGAATCTAGAATATTTCGTACGATGAATGAAGGGATACAGTTCAAGCATAGCTGCGATAAAATTCACTGCCCGAGGCGTAATGTGAAATATAGAGCGGATGAGATAAAACATGTTTGCTTCATGAAAGATGCCAAATCTAAAAATAAATTGTGCATTACTGTATACTACGACATAAAAACCTACACAACCAAACCCTCTGTGACGAGTGTTCGAATATTAAGTGTGTGAGTGTCGCAAGTGTGGTAAACGTACCAATATTTTTAAGACAACTATGACAGAATCACCCGCGAAGTTGTTTGCGAATTATATAGTCAGGCTAGTTGATCAGTTCAAAGGCATGACCGTGTATGTTTTAGCACATAACGCCGCAAAGTTTGATACACAGTTTGTTTATAAGGAACTGCTTGAACATGAGACAAGAGCAATATTCACGAGTGACCCTTTGAAAAGGGGTAATAAGCTATACAAATGCAAATAAGGGATAATGTTTACTTCAAAGACACTGCTGTTCACACTTTGTAATCTAGCTAAGCTATCAAGGTGATAGGGGTGAATGCCGAGGCTTCAAAAGGATATTTCCCCCACACATTCCTCACTCGTGACACTTTAAACTACGTTGGACTACCACTTCCCAAACATTACTTTAGCTATGATGATATGAGTGCGAGTGAAAGAGAATATTTTGATAGTTATTGCAACAGCTTCACTAATGAAAATCCGTACAATATAGTTAATGAATGTAACGTTATTGTGTGAACGATGTGCGTGTGCTTAGAGTATGTTCCTAAACCTTTAGAAATATGTATATTACCCGCTTTAATTGCGATCCACTACAGGCTGCAACCACGATTGCCACTCTTTGCTTCACTGAGTTCAAGAACAACTTCATACCAAAAGATACATTCGCCATTATTCCGCGAAACAAACCACGCAGTTACGGGTAATATGAAGCCCTTTCCTACCTCGCACACTTACAACAGAAAGATACACATAACACCGATGCTGATGGCTTGAATGAGGACACCCACACCAGTGAGAAGACAATGTACGCCTTCCATGGATGTCTTTGGTACGGATGCTCGCGTCCGAGTGTGATATTACAGGTACTACCATGGTTGATCCCCGCAGATAGTCTGGCTTGGACCCGTACTCGAGACCAGCTTATAAGTTCACAGCTCACTCACAGGATATTATGGGAACACGAGTATGATGAGTGGGTAGAGATCAACAAACAATACCATGATGAAATAAGGGTTATCAAGAGGTGAATGGTGGTGGACTCCCCCCGCCCCAAGCGTGGGGACAGTTTGTCTGGAGGCCGTACAAACCCTTTCAAACTATACTTTCCACCTACTTTGACTTATGCTTTTTATACCCATACTCCGTAGGTGCTAGTGTTGAAAAATAATCGAAACTTACAAACCGGTTTTTAATCGATCTGTTTTTTGAAAACCGGTTTTAACCGGTTATGACCGAAAAGTATAGTAATTTTTAAAAGCCACAATTGAAAGGTACTGACTTTAACTCTTAACAAGCATAGCTTATCGCCTATTTTTTGGTCAAAAGAATGCAAAAATGCAGCATCATATGTATGCATATGAATAAGAAAATGACAACTTTGACATATTTTATTTTAGCCAAAATAATACATTATTCAAACAATTTAGATTTGAAATAATTTTTTAAAATAAAACATCTATACTTAGAAAGAAATAAACTTCTTTTTGTAAAAAAATTATAAAGAATAAAAATAAAATTTATCTCTATTTTGGAAAAAACATTGAAATAAAAATTTTAATAAAAAACTTTACCTAGAAAGAGAAAATTGACTCTTCGTGTAAGAAAAAATATATAAATTAATTTAGATTTTATCCCTATTTGGAAATGACATCTTAAGAAACAAAGGGCATTAAGGGTCTTATACTGCGAATAGGGCTTTAGTTGACTGACTCTACACTACAGCCTACATGATGAGACAAACTGAAGATCGAGTTGCCAGATAGGCAAAAATTATACTGAAGAGCAGTTGCCAGTTTGTCACAATTTAACTTAATAGGTAATGTATTCGAAGTTATTTTTTGTGTGCTGTAGCGCGTAGCTGCACGTTCGCGCAAGTTTGAGCCAAATAAAAATCAATCGATAAAACCGGTTTTTTTCTTTCGGTTTTGGATTTTTAGGGAAATTTTACAAACCGGTTTTCAACACTAGTAGGTGCCCCTAAAAAGCTCGTGGGACCCGTCCTAAGAAGTTTTTACTGTTTATTTTATAAATTATTATAAGTTTTGACTCGTTTATTATTATTATTATTATTATTATTGTTATGATTATTATTATTATTATTGTTATTATTCAATGCGTATTTAATTGTAATTATTTAATTCTTGTACTTTAAATATTTTACGTTTTTTGGCTGTGCGTATTATTTCCTTTTAACATTTGAATGTGTGTGTATGTGTGTGTGTGTGTGTGTGTGTGTGGTGTGAGAGAGAGAGAGAGAGAGAGAGAGAGAGAGAGAGAGAGAGAGATTGCTGTCTGGACATGATGTATAGGCTCCGCCCCAATGTGTGGATGACAGTACGGATAGTTGTGCTTGGTTTGGATTTCCTGTCTGGAAAAACAACGTATAATTTCGTCACTTTTGCAGACATCGCTATCGTGAACACACCTCAGCTGCTGAAGTTTGACTTCTAAGCTTTACCATAATTGCCTGTGTGTGTGTGTGTGTGTGTGTGTGTGTGTGCGCGTGCGTGCTTATACTCCTCTCCCAAATTTAACTTTTTAACAACGATGGCTGCCTCTGATATTGTGTGCAACAGTTTTGTAAAGTGGTACTCTGTAAAATCTGAAAATATAGTGAATACGCAACGTCCGGCCTTTCACGCATCCATTGAAGTTTTTAAATCGCCTTAATTCACGCAAGGTTAACGAACCAGGATACTCAAATGCTTTATGGTTATTCTGACGAGTGTTACAGGAATTCATAATACTATAATATTAAACATATCTTGGAGTATGTGTCGAGTGCAGCTATAACGAAGTGAAGAACCAGACGCTGAATGAAGAAAAACAAAGACTGGATTACGAAACTCGCTGATGAATGGTAAAACAAAACTCATTAGGTCATGCTATTTTTACCACTACATCAATGTTTACCACGATGAGGGGTCTAGTGAGGTCATAGCTAGAGGCTTGTGTACCTTTTTAATAGACCTTAGTGACGAGTACGTTTTGTCTCCCAGAATGGGACGGTATGGGCATTGGGCACGCCTATTTCTCGAATAGGGTCACTCAATGTTAATTGATTTATTATTATTGATTCATTTAACATGTTAAGTAATTTTGTGTATACACTTTTTCTCCCATCCGAAACTGCATTTTCATGTCGCATATCGCTACATGTTTCGTCCAGCGCTGCCGAGTCATCGAGTCACCAATAGGGGACGTCTCGACCCAGAGACGGTATCTGTATGACTCAACTCCAAGTCAGCGTCGCGAACTGAAGCAAGCAACCCACCTCACACCAGCATCTGAGCTTGGAGCTTCGTCACGTGCAGTGCTCCCACTCCTGGGTTTTTAAACCCAGATATGGGTTTCTTGATGCCCACATGGATTTATAGGTTTTTTAAAGAGAATTTTGCCATAATCTGGGTTTTTTCTGTGTTCCTAAATTTTGGTAAAAAAATAGTATTTTAGCCTATATAAAATTTATCTAAAAAACAATAAAACATTAAATGACATTTTTCTTAGAATTCTATGAAATAAAATAGATTACATATTTCCGTCTTAGATTATAGTTTAGCACTAATTAAATAGTTTATTTGGCAACACTTATATGATGGGTCCAAATCCAAAATAATTATTTTATACGCGTATCAAACTCTTCTTTTTTTGGGGTATGTATTGAAAAAAGTGAATGCTTTAAACATTGAATTCCAGTCTGAACATTTCAGATTACATTTACTTCATTCAATGGTTTCTGTAGAATATAAAAATACTCTCAGTTTTTTCCTTAAAGAAGATGTCATTAATTCATCCAAACTATCAGAAATTGACCCAAGCAATGAACTACATCATAAAAAACAGTGATCTATATTTAGGTGGGTGGTGTATGTCACTTTTGGTTTCGGCGCCACTTGGTGAAAATAGTGATAATAGGTTCAAAGATGATTGCTTAAAATTTCTTGTTGAGATATGTATGCAAATCAAGAAAAGATTTCCGCTGGATGAGGATGGAATTATTGCCAGTTTAAGGATTTTAGATCCAGCTTTAGTACATGATCTTGCCAAATCACCATCATCAATTTTCAGATTAGCAATGAATTTTCCCCTACTTGTTCCTGAAGACAAAATAGATAATTTAGATGATGAATGGAGATCATTTCGACTATCTAAAGATATTCTCCCTCTTACAAAACCATCCCTGAATTTTGGTATTTGTTGCATAATATCAAAGATGGGCTCCTATCTAATTTCATGACACAGCTAACTATTCTACCCACTCTTCAGCATGTGTAGAAAGAGTTTTTTCACAAGTTAACCGTGTAAAGACAAAGGGCACAAATTCACTTAAAACAGAAACTGTGAAAGATCGACTGATGGCAAAACAGGCAATAACCAGGGCTCACCAAAATTGTCATACCTGGGAACCTAAAGCAGAATTGGTGAAAGAAGTAATGGAGGGAGTATGTCATCGACGTTATGAAGCACGCCTACAAAAACAAAGAGATCTGCTGAAAATAACTTTAGAGGAAGGATCTGAAGTTGATACAAATTCCGAAGATGAATTAGGAGTAATATAGTCTCACTGCATCTCAAGAAGTATGGTAAGCAAGCTTCGTTCTCTTATTTGTGTTGTCTATTATGTTTCATTAAAATAAAATTTGTATTAAAAATCTGGGTTATTTTTGAACAATCTGGGTTTATTTGAGGTAGAGGCTAGGTTTATTTAAATTTTCTGAGTGGGAGCACTGGTCACGTGCTATCCAGAAGCCTCCTTGCTGTATCACCAAGAAACCCCTGCACCTACAGTAACAAAGGAAGCTGGAACAACCGCTAAGTAGTATCCTTAATGCTCAATACGCCGTGACTTTTTCCAAATCAGTGGGAGTGTTTAAACATAGCAGTGGTGCGAGTAATTATGTGCTCGAGGCAAATTATAAACGTGTAGACTTCCCCAAACGTAGTTATTTATTTGACTGTTAATGAGATGTCGAAAATCTTTGTGTTGGTTGAGAAGTGGTCGGCTGAGAATTATAAAGTGCCAGGTTCCGCGATTGCAACAAGAATAACGATTGGTGACACTCCCTCATATTGTATTTGTACGTTAACTGTGAGTCGATATACGAATCATCTGTTCGTTGAAACACAGTTATTATGAAAAACTAATCAAAAACCCTTCGGTTAAAACACTGGTAATAACGGACTAGTGCTTACTCGTTACTGATTCAACCTCGATAGACTTTGAAATAGCCGCCTTCCTGAACCTGAAACCTTTATTACATGCACGAGTTGATTATATGCGTTATTTTGACACCGTTCTTGAGCATGCCTACACATTTTTAATTGACGATTTTATGAAGTATAGAGATGAACAAGATGGGAATGGATTGGGGCTTAGAGAAAATTTAGGAGACACAACCCCCGAGAAGTACACTCGCTTTGGGACGCTGGATTAGAGCGTTACAAACTATCTCTCACCTTCACCCCTCATCCGCAGGAATTCTTTATATACGCTGTAACTGTCGCTACGATTTAGAAGACTTTCTTATACATCATTATGAGCTCTGAACAGTTTCCATTTGAAAAACTGGTGAAAAGGGAACGCTCACTTTGAACCTTCCTCACACATCGCTATGAACTCTGAACAGTTTCCGGATCACTTGAAGATCTTCACCCCGCCACAGGTAGGGCTCGGGGGGGGGGGGGGGAGATCTTCAGGTGGGTCGGGCTGGGGGATTCTAAGGGGGCAAGGGGGTTCTAAGCTCGTGCTCTTGAGTGCTCTTTGTGCTCGTTTGTACGTGCTTATTCCAGGAGGTTTCACGTGCGCCCTCCCGGCACTAGCACCCAAGGATGATGGTGCTCGACCTTGCAGTCCT
Organism: Bathynomus jamesi; assembly: GCA_023014485.1. NCBI lineage: Eukaryota > Metazoa > Arthropoda > Malacostraca > Isopoda > Cirolanidae > Bathynomus > Bathynomus jamesi. The sequence continues at coordinate 716,819 of JAJOZX010001200.1, read as the reverse complement.
TGTGATCCTTGGTCTTTTTCCACTTCGACTGTCCCCTCCACCCTTTCTTTTTCCTCTGTCTTTCCTCTCATTTTTTCTTTGTTTTTCCGCCGAGATATACCCTTTTAAATAGAGGCGAATCGGTTCTTCCCGAACTTAAATATATATATATTATATATATATATTAGGGGCGTCACTGCATAAGGGAGAAAACCTAAAGGTGGTCCATTTCTTTCGCTCGCTTTCTCAATTAAGCCAATGAAGGAGAAAACGCCACAGACAAATTTTATTTGAGTAGCCGTTTATTTAGGGGTCGCGCATCCACTACAAAGTTTGTACACTACATACTACATATATTCTGGGATTGGTTTCCCCGTACTGATTATTTTCAGGGGAAGTAACTCTATGAAAACTATGTCTTGTTTAACACTCTTAATATTTAAAACATTACAGCATATGAAGACATAATTCGTGTTTTATATTTATAAAAATACATTTTGCTAATACACTTTGTTAAGGATGTATTGAAAAACAGATAATATAATAAAACAAAATATACTATAAAATACATTTCCACAAAAACCTATAAATAGCAACCACATTCCAGACCTCAGAATTGATGGTAATTCCACAACACATGTTAATCATTTCAATTTCCTAGGCATTTACTTTGACAAGAACTTAAACTGGAATGAACACTAAAATAATTGGAAACAAAACAGCTAAACTTATATATTATATTCTGGGATTGGTTTCTCCGTACTACGTGAACACCAACAAAACGAGAGAAATTAACAAACAATACTCGGAAATGGCATGAAAAGAACCAAAAGCCTCAGAAAGAAAGTATTTTTCAGCGAAGAAGGTCCTTCTTGTTTGCTGTCTTCGGGTACGCTCGCCGATGATCCTCTGCCACCTGGATCATGTAAGGGGTTCCAAAAAACCTTAGCCCCCCCATTTGCAGCTTACATGTTTACTTATATCGAAATAGTTTTTAGTGATTATAAAAATATATAAAATTCTTTATTTATTGCAGGTATTAAAATTACTCTAGCTGATAAAGTGATAATATAATGGCTTCTCAATAATTGGTGATTCGGAGAGGCAACGTGTGATAGATCGCATACGAGCAATAACATTTCGGGAAGCTCGTGATGCTGGAGCCACTTTTATAACACGTTCATGGGTTGCCAAAAAGTTGCGAAGAAGTGAGGACTTTGTCAAAAGAAATTGGAATAAAACTTTGGATGAATGTGAAATGGATACAACCAAATCTGGGTGCCCAAATTTGCCACTCTCTCAGGAAACAAAGGACATCATTGAAAGCGGTACGCGTAAGTGGAAAAACAGCTGTGCTAAACTTTCTAGAGAGCTCGAAGTGTTGAGAGGAAAGATCGTTAGTGGTGAGATCATTCGACTGTACCGTCATAGGCAAGGTTTAAAGCAGTGGTGCACAAACTTTTTTGATGTGAGCCAAACCAACCATCTGTTTTATATGTAGGGGCCAGATATATAGATATTCTATTTTTTATAAATATGCATTTTTATAACCAGGGGTAATATTTCAGATTTTTCTTTGGGTAGCTACCCTATTCATGTGAAAAATGTGAATTGAAAAGACCACATTTGGCCCGCGGGCCAGGGTTTGTGCATCACTGGTTTAAGGCCTTGGCATGAACTTCCAAAGCCAAGAAAAACTCAACTTAACATCGATGACAGAATGTGGTTTGCCCATTATCTTGAAGATTGGGATGTGGATGATTTCATGCATTTAGCTGTCGCCGATGAATTTTTTGTTTACGTAACACGGCCTAACTACCAAAATGATCGAGTGTGGGCCACAACACCAGATGAAATCGATGACAATGAACATTATCGCGAATTATTAAAAAGTCCAGACTGTGTTGGTGTGTTTGTTTTGTTCACTGCAAAGAAGCTCATGTCGGTGCTGAAGCCAAATGGTCAGAGTTGGGATGGACAGTATTTTCGTGATATTATTCTATCCCAGCATGTCATTCCTTTTCTAAGAAACCCAAACAATGTTATGGATGTCGATCAGGTCACACTTCTGCACGATAAGGCCCCCTGCTTTAAGGCATTAGCCACTCAACAGTTGTTGCGGAACCATGAGATCGATTTCTTTGGAAATGAAGAATGGCCAGGAAATTCTCCTCACCTGAACGTCTGTGAACACATTGGATCAGTTATAAAGGACAAGGTTGAATGTCTCTTGTTTCAAGAACCTGCAGCAAATCGATTTTCGAAGGATACAATGACGCAACACATTGAAACTGTTTTAGCAAATTTGCGTAACGATCAAGATCTATTCACGTCACTTTTGGCAAGCTACCCAAAGCGAATTCAGGCTGTCTTGGAAGCCAACGGCGGGAACACCAAGTTTTAATTGTTTCTCATTAAATGCAGGATTAAATTCTCTTTTGTAAGGTATGTTTAGTTTTACTGTACCTCTAATGGTTTAGGCCATGGGCATGGGGGCTAAGGTTTATTGGAACCCCGTATTGGAGCTGATCCTCGTGCTTGGTACGTCCCTTTGCCGTGAACTCGTGGATGAAGGCCACTCCTCTTTCAGCAGTGTCGTTAGTCACGAGGAACTTCCCGACACGTTCCTTACCCAGATTGTACCCGTCTGATGCTATCCAGGCCGCAGGGGGCATTGACAAGAACGCAGTATCGATTTCAAGATGGTGGAAGATCCTCTTAGTTGTGGAGGTGAAGAAGTCCGGAAGATCTTTTGCAACGACGTCTCTTGCGACGGCCAACACACGAGGGCTGGGCTCGAGGGATCCTTCCACAGAGTTCATGTTAGAGACCATCTTGAGTTTGTCAGCATCTGCAACATCGTCGTCGAAGAGAGCGAGACCGACTGTAACTTCAGACAAGTACCATAGATGCCGACTCATCGCCTTCGTGCCTGCTTCCTTGATGATGGGATCCTCATGTTCCGCGAGTTCCTTGGGCACCGTGAGGTCCATTCGTGCTGCTGCGGAAGCTGTCTTGGCTGTGAACCAGACGCGTAGGTAATGTTTTACGACGAAAATGCAGAAATCTCCGAGCTTTTCCCAGAGAAGTCCCATGCGGTTCGGGCCACGAGAGGAAGAAGGACGTTGTGGCCGCAAGAGTCTAACAAACTCCTCCTTGAACATCCAAATTTTCAGGGCATACATTGCCCGCACCATCCATCGCGCACGGTGTAGAGCCCCAGGAGCGTTGAAGGATACGGAAGAGCGTCCGTGAGGAAGAGAGCCGAGAAAAACGACAGCCAATTCCAGGAACTCCTTGTAATCATCCCGCGGTTGATGAACCTGAAGGAGCTCCTGAGCAAATTGGATGAGATCATCTCGCCACGGCCGTATTCTGATTGCCATGGCTTCATCGTCCGCTGCCGTCTTGAACTTTTCCTGATTGATCTCAGGCCAGCAATTCCTGAAATTCAGGAATAACGTGATGTCCGGACTTTTTGACTGTTCCACCAGAAAGGCAGAGAATACAGCCTCCAGGAGAACCTCCAGAACGTGGTGGCGGCAAGCGAGGTGCAGAAGCTTTCGACCAAGCATCAGTTCAATCCTCATAAAAACACCAGATTTTATCCCTGTATTCACGGCCGTGGTATCGAAACACATTGACGTAATCCTGTCCTTAAGGTTCCATTCTTCCAAAACCTCCCCGATCAGAGTAGCTGCTTGTTCCGCCTTCCCATCGGTGAGCTTGGGCACTGCAAGGCTCTTCTCCACACCTTTTCCAGAGACCAAGATTGGCAGACGATCGTAGTTCTCCCTGCCGGTCAAGTCTGACATCAATTTTCCGTCCCAATGCAGTGTCAAAGGAACTGTAGGAGAAAAGCTTTCCTTTACCTCAGCTGCCAGGGATCTTCGGTGAGCAATTCGCCTCCTCCTTATGGAACTTGCGCTTAAGGCGAATTTCCTGACATCGTGACCAAGATCAGCGGCAAAAGGAAGCAGAACATAAGTGGCTTGTCGATCACTGATCTACGAACTGTCCAAAGCCAAAGCCACTTTACCGCTGATACAACTGCGTGCTCTCTTCGGCAGAGGCGCTCCTCCTGCTGTCCCTCGAACTTGAGATGGACCGGGCGATCCCTCGCTCTCCGATGATGACTCTGATGCCGAAGAGGATGAGTCCTCCAGTTGGACCGTCGAGGTCAATGCACCTTGCTCCTCCAATGATCGGAATTCTTCCACTTCGTCGCTTCCCGTTCACACCATCTCTTGTCCACCCCAAGCATGCTTCCAGGGCGTCCTGGCCGGCGTTGGGCGATGAGAAAATCCTTGTCCTCTTTGATTTTGATGAGGCTCAACGCGTCCGGATGTGCCACGTCGAATAGATCCTCCGAACTCATCACAAACTTCTCGCGATCTTCAACAGCCCCCCCCCACTGGATCTATTTGCGCTTTTCCGCAGGCCATAGTACTCCTGGTGGAGCTTGGTGAGCTTGTCGATGATCCGGTAAGGCGTGATCGTTGGTATTTTCGCCTTGTCCCAGACTTCGGAAATCATGGTTGCAGTTTGTTTTATACACTTTTGAGCTCAGGGTCCGATTTGTGTAAAGGGACTCACCACGGCTGGGCAATTTAGTCCCAGGGAACCGTGGGATTGGTTTCCCCAACAACCAGATTTCCCCAGCTAGCTTCTTCACTTCCTTAGCACCTTTCGTCGCCATTTTCATTAAGCAAACCACCTGTGGATGAAAAGAAACCAACAATTAATAGAGAGCCTCATATAGAAAATCTTAACCCCATGTATTCCAGGGTATTTTAGCAAAAAGAACAGCCGAGGTGGGGCCATATGACATATATACTGATAAACCAAATCATATGCCCCCACCCCGGTACAAATAGGGTTATTAATTCACTGTGTGCGACCCCTAAACCCCCTAAACATTGATATATTGAACTGATTTTTATACTGCCAGATTTTCTCATTAAGTGGATCAAAATTGCAAGCGAGCGAACGCGTGTGACAACTTTCAGGTTTTTTGACGCACCCTAATATATATATATATATATATATATATATATATATATATATATATATATATATATATATATATATATACACACAGACCCTGCATGGAACACGGAACTCTTCTAGGAAAATTAAATCCACTATAGTCCGAATAAGTAATGGTCAATGACAAATACTATAGTTTTTTCTTTTTCATGATGCTAGCCCGACGTGGGCAACGGGTCACTCGCAAAGAGGTCCCAAAAATATAGCTTCCCTCACCAGCTATCTTCAAAGCAGATAGGATCCAGCTTTGGGACAGGATCTAGGTTTTAAAGCAGCCTAGCCCAGCTACATTTAGAACCTCAGTATAAGCAAAAGACTCGCTGCCTTCACGTCAGATTAATACATATAAAAAAAAAGGGGTAACTATTATATTTTTATCCAAAAACTAAAACTTAAACCTCAACTGGCAGAATTGCCCACGTCGGGCTAGCATCATAAAAAAAAAAAAACTATAGTATTTCTCATTTACCATTACTTATTCGGACTATAGTGGACTTAATTTTCCTAGAAGAGTTCCTTGTTCCATGCACGGTCTGTGTGTATCATAAAAACCTCAGGGAACCATTCTGAGTTCATTCCCATATATATATATATATATATATAGCCAGGTTAGGTTAATTGAATGCCAGGTTAGGTCAACTGTACGCCCTTGATGACTGGTTAGGTTAAGTCGTGATATTTTCGTTAGTTTACTGTCAAAACTGGGGGAGTATCTCCAGGTCAAGCGGACTAGGGTGGAGTATCTTCAGGTGGATCGGGCTGAGGGGGATTTTTAGGTGGACACTCTGGGGAGGTGGAAGATCTTCAGGTGATCCCAGTTTCCATTTGAAAAAACTGGTGAAAAGAGAATAAAAGTCCGCTTAGAACGTGTTGTGTATCCTTTAAATTTTCACGATATTATAATAACTGACCGTGTACTTGGGTATGCTTTTGAATCTATGATATATGTTCAAAGATTAAGAATTATGAAAATGTTACTCCCAGTTGTAAAATAGGAACAAAATTAATCCTAAATTACCTAAATCCTCTGTATATAGAATACCTCATACATTAACGGGGTATTGTTTTTAAAAAGAATTGGATAAGAATGAGAATGTAATTATTTCTACCATTAATTGTAGTTTATTATACTAATAAAAAAATGTCTTGAAATGTTAATAAACACTGTATGCAATTGTGTTTCTATTTACTCCTTACTCATTTTTAAATTATGTCTTAGTATGCGATGTGTTTTTTAAACACCGTTTTTGTGTTTGTGTGTCATCTGGTTGCAACTAGTCATCCAAGTTGGTTTGTGGGCGCAGTGGCATCCGGTGGTAACGAGTACATAGAGGCACTCGGTCTTATTCAATGGTAACGAGTACACAGAGGCTCTCGGTCTCATTCAATGGTTTGTATTTTTTCTTATTAATATCAGTGTTATGTCTAAGACAGTGTTACTGGTGGCCACTATCCTTTATATTCATATTAGCATTCAGTCAGTGTGCTGCATTACATCAGGTGATCTCTAAACCTTATATACTTTAAAAATTTATTTTTTATCTTTTAAAATGGTGACCGCTAAAGTTCATAGTATGACGTCACATTTCTATAAAGAGTATGATAAAATTATGTTTCATAAATTAGTATACCTATTCAGGACGTCAAAGTGACCAAAAAGATCCTATGAACGTAAATCCGCAATCGCTTCGTTTCCGAAATACATTGCTTTTTTGCCGAGGACGATCCAATTAAAATGAAAGTCATTCAACTGTTGTTCCCTTAATGTACGCCATACGAAAAAATTTGACCTATTTATTCTTGCAGCTATTTTCCTTGTACTTGTATGCGAATCTTGTTGGACAGCTAGAAGAATCTGTTCTTCTACATTTACGTTTTGGCGAGTTCGTGGACGTCCAGCATTCAAATGTCTTGGTCGAAAAATGCCCTGCTCACATAGTCGACGGTCAATTGAAAGAAATGTAGGCCTCGATGGTAATCGCCTATTAGGATACCTTTCACCATACCGGTGTTAGGTAAGTTCTTCAAAAGAATACTGCTCCATCACGCTCTGTAACATTACATGAGAGTGACACATGAAACGAAGGAAATAATTTTGGTTTCCAAAATGACAACTAACAAAATACTATCAACTATCAACACAAAAGATAAATAGCTATCTAAACAACCAGACAACTACGACTTTGATAAACTTTAATGACTTTTATTTTAATTGGATCGTCCTCGGCAAAAAAGCATGTATCTCGGAAATGATGCGACTGCGGATTTATGTTCATAGGAACTTTTTTGTTCACTTGACGTCCTGAATATGTATACTAATTTATGAAACATAATTTGATAACACTGCATATTTTCAGGTTAGGTAACTATACTCTGTATTCATAGAATCATAGTAGTATTGGCTAAGCGTGCTGTTGGTCCTAAAGAGGAAAATTTAACTTGTTCACATTACGCATGAGCAATATAAACAGTTACCTACGACGTTATTTTTACAACTGTATCACTCGGTATGTTATCCCCTGTTCTTTTCCATAAAAATCGATTTTAGGCTACCGGCTTTTTCAGTCTTTGTTTAACTAGAATAGAACAGTTATGTTTATAAGATGTTTCCAATATGATAGTGCTATGTAATGTTTTTATAAACATTCCTAGTTTTCTTTATCATGTATCGCAATAACAAGTGCCTTGAACTTATTTACAGATTGGCTTCAATTGATTTTTTCATGTGCAATGGCTTCATTACAGACAAACAAACAATCTTTATTCAGAAAATATACATAAGGGATACCTGACATTCAAATAGGTTTATACAATGTTTCATTAACGTTTAGTTTTGTATTTTACTGGCAAGTAATCTAACCAGAGCATTCCCAGCTGAATATGCAATTGGGAAGAATAACAGCTTTTCGGGTAAAAAATCTTTGACCTTCATTTAAATTTTTACAACAAAAAATAAGAAAACAAATAGAAATAATGGAAACTAAAATAAAGTTGCATTCAATTAATTTCTTCCATTACAAATGAAAATTGAGACCATCTAAGAAATAATAGAAATAAAGAAGTGGTAAACAATACGGTAAACAATACATGATGAAATACCATTAATAATTATACACAGGCCTGCGAATGAGAACTTTGTAAGAGTTGTTTTCTTACTAATAACTGATTTTATATAATTCAACTACGCTGATTTCGAATAAGGTGTCCATTTTTTCTATCACGAAAGGATTTTCTGCAAACTGGAAGAGAAAAAACAACAAATAGGTACCTATTTCGCTTTGTCATACTAATTACAAATGCGAACAACTTTAAAAAGAAAGAAGACTATTAACGTCAATTACATATTCATTTTTATTTGTCCTGAGTTTTTTGCGAGATCAATGCCTTTTAGTCTCGAATGTACGCGCTGTTCCTTTTCTTTTATGTAATAATTCTGGAGTATCCCGTTTCAACATCCAGCAGTAATCAGCCTTCATGCTGATGTCCCACCTTCCCTGATATATCTTCTCCATTTCTTTGATGTCTCGATGAAGCCGTTCTCCTTGTTCTCCGCTGAGTGCTCCGAGATTCTCAGGGAAGTAATCCAAGTGTGAATGTAAGAAATGTAATTTTAAACTCATATTACAACCCAACTCTTTGAACTTATTGAGCATGTTGTTCACAGTATTTAGGTAATTTGGGTCCTTGTTGTTCCTCCAAAATTTGCTGAAAATATCCTTCAAAGCAATGCACGCTTCTTTTTCAAGATTGTTCATTGTTCTTTCAAAGTGTTCATCCAAAGTCAGTTTTCTAATCTGGGGACCAACGAAAATTCCTTCTTTCAATTTTGCTTCTGAAAGACTTGGGAATTTACCACACAGATACTTAAAACAATCTCCATCTTCGTCCAAGGCCTTAACAAATTGCTTCATCAAACCCATTTTTATGTGAAGTGGAGGTAAAAGGACTTGCTTCGTGTCAACCAAACTTTCACGTTAAATGTTTTTAGAATCAGGTGTCAGGTTGACTCTGCGTGGCCATTCCTTTTTTATTCAGTGCTGAGTTCTTGCTCGGCTATCCCATTCACACAAAAAACATGGAAACTTCGTATAACCTGGTTGTCGACCTAACAACATACAAATCACTTCCCGTATCACTCCCCTATGCTGTTTAATGTGTATATTGACGGATTAATTGCTTCACTTAATGAGGCAACAGTGGGATGTTGTATAGATAACACAAGGATAAATAACTCAGTTTATGCCGATACTATGGTGTTAATAAGTCCCTCTGTTAAAGGTCTGGATCGGCTACTAAACGTCTGCGAAGTGTATTCGCAGAAACATGATATTCTTTTTAATGTTACAAAAACTAAGGTTATGCATTTTCGTCCTAAAAGCTGCAATCAGCCAGCTGATATAAGGTTTAAAATGAATGGTGAAGTAATTGAGGAAGTACAAGAGTTTAAGTATTTGGGTCAAACTATTACCAGCTCCTTGAGTGATGACTCGGATATAAGAAAACAATCTCGAAGCCTGTGTGCTAAAGCGAATATGACCCTAAGGAACTTTCGATTCTGTACAAGTGAAGCTAAAGACACTCTTTCGTACGTTCTGCAGTAATGTATACGGACAGCAACTCTGGGTGAATTATAAAAAAGGTTCTGGCAGAACCCTAAATTTGCTGTACAACTGGTCTTTTAGACTCTTACATAAATTACCCCCGAGATGCTCAGCTTCGTAAATGTTTGCTACCCGCAATGTTTCGAGCTTCCCGGAGGTAACAAGACGTGCTCAGTACAGTCTAATGCAAAGAATTAAAAAATCAACCATCCCGATTATCCAAGCTATCCATAAGTCCTGCCATTTATCCTCTAAGCTATGGAATTCTTGGTACGAAAACGTCTGTCTGTAGTTCCACTTAACTCCGATATTACAGTATTATTTCTAATCATTTGTATATATTTTATCCTTAGTATATGAACTGTCATTGTATTAATAATATTTGTCATATGGCCTATAGTCTGCCAATAAACCTTTTCATTTTCATTTTAATTCTCCACAAAGTAGCCAACCGTGTTCTTTGTATTTAATCTTTGCTAGAAGAAGCTCAAATTTTCGTACGTTTCCTTCAAATGAACCGAATGAGCCACAGGAACGGATGCATACAAGTTACCGTTGTGAAGGAGGACGCCTTTTAGACTTATTTTGGAGAAATCAATGAAAAGTCTCCACTCATTTGGATCATAGACTGCAGCGCCTAACTTAAGTATTAGTTCCGAAACATTGCTGCAATATACCAGTGAATTTTCTTGAGAAAAATATTGGATGAATTCTTTTTCTCAATTTTTGTACCAGTAAAATGACGTCCCGGGAGAAAGCAAGTTCTTTGCACGAAGTCTGGATCCCAAAATCTTGAAGAATCCTTTGGGAGACACAAATCTCTTACCAAATCATTAAGTTCACTCTGTGTAAACAATTGGGGTTCACCAGATGTTTCGGTTTGAAAACAATCAATATCATCGTTTCCATCGTCATCAGACACCGAATCAGATGAAGTTATATCAAGAGTATTTGGTTTTGTCGGTACAGTACAGGTATACCAGCTCCATGAGCAAGAGCTCTTACAGCAGAATGAAAGTTTGGATAAGAAATTTCCTTTTTATTTTTAGTATTGTATCCTTGCACGTTACATGAACAGAAATAGCAGTCATTGCTGTGATTTCTAGACTCACGCCAGGCCATTGGAATCCCAAAAGGTAAAGAATCGTTTTTACCTTTACTCCACAGTCTAAGTTGTTCAACACAAACACTGCAAACTGTATGTGGAGCCCATGAGTTATCTTGATCCCCAAGTTTCATTTCGAAGTAGGCATAGTATGCCTTCTTGACGAAGTCTGTAATATCTCGCCTTTGTTTTTCACAGTAAATTTTCCACAAATATAACAGAAAATGTTTGGGTTATTTACACACCCTCTAGTTGCCATAGTGACAAATAAACAAATTTCAAAAGAGAAATATAGTCACCGCGCACCTTTGAATAATAAAGAACTATAACCTCGCACGCACTAGACAGACTGACTCATCTCGTGGCTTGTCAGTCACTTATGTCCTCGCGGTGCGTTTCTCGAATGTTCTAGAAGACACTATGACGTCACTTCTGATCTGGAAGCATTTATAGGCATTATTTTTTAATCAAAATTTAATTGAGTCAATTTTAATGAAAATTACTTCCGTATGTAATATGAAATATGACATGTTGTGAAAAATCTGTACGTGATGGCGAAAAATGAATATTATTTTCGGAATCAGCGTCCAAAAATTACTATATAAGTGATAAAATATTTCGGACAACAAAATCATCGCAGGCTGTGAATTATTAATTTCTATTATTGCAAATGATAGCAGAAAATATTCGCATAAAGATCGTGACTTTACGAGAAGAAAGATATACTATCAGAAAAGTTGCTAAAAACTATCAAACACTATCAAACACGAAATTGAAACAGGGTCGACTAAAGACAAAACACGAAAAGGAGTCGTAGTTTACAACAGGCCTTTAATTCCTCACAGGACACTAACGTTTTGGCTGTAACAATACAACGTCTATTGTAGAAGGCAGGGTTGCACGAAGAGTTGCTGCCAAAAAATGGTACTTGAAACCAGGAAACAAGTCTAACAGGGTAAAATATGCACGAGATCATTTAATATTGAGCAACTGTGGAAAGACCTGCAGAATATTTGGCTAAATATGCAGGGACGTAGCCAGGAATGTCCCAAGGGGGGCGAACTTGAGCTACGTTCGTTAGGTTTCATGGTGAATCGGGCGAGCCCATACAGTTAGGGGGTCTTGGGAAGCTCCCCCAGCGGGTCTGGGCCGGAGCCCCGTAAGCCAGCGCATTTTAAGCTTATTTTGTGTAAAAACTGTCTGAAAATGTCAGTGCAACTGCCATTTTTGAACAGCCACTATACAGCCATCCACATGAAATATGTACCCTTTCCAACTAAAGTTTGGATAGGACAGTCACAATGGTGCAATCTAAGGTATATTATGATGTAATTACTTGTATTTTCTGAAATTTGAAATCAGGTATTGATCCTTTTGTTTTCATATTTAACAAAGGATAACTATTTTATTCACACATTTATTGATTTCATGCATACAATTATTTAGTGTATACACGTTTAACAGTATAACATATCTATGAAAAACGAAATCATTAGAAGAGATCCAACTGAAACTCTCACGTATAAGGCAAGTCAAACGGATGCAGAAACAGCTACGTAGATCGGTTGAGACCAAAGAAACGCACATCTGTTTAACATATATTAAATTTTAAACAGGCTAATCGTATGGAAAAATAATTTAGGGGCTACTTGACAAAAAAAATATGTACTATATCAAATACGCAATTACTTTACTAAATCAAAATCGAATACTTTAGTAAATACGCAATTTACATATAGGTACACCACAAAATCACATCCAAGGGGGGGAGGACGACCGCCTCCGTCGCCCCCCCTCTTGGCTACGTCCCTGTGAATACGCCACCATCACTGGTAAGGAAATACACTGACAGCATTATTAACGGAGTCAAGGTTGTTGTAAGGCGAAAAGAGGGCACACTAAATACTAATATATAGGGGTCATTCAAAAACCACGTCGTCCTTTTTCGAGTAGTTTTCAAACCCGTTCCCCCTTTGTGGTCATTTGTGGCGAATGACTTAAACCCCCTCCAAAACCACGTGGTCTTCTGATGTCACCCGACTCCTCCTTAATCTTATGTAAAATGTAAGGTGCCATATTAGATTTCTTATATTATTGAGAGGTAATGAGGTAAATGAACAATTAAAAGGCATATCTTAAAAATAAACTGTATTAATTGTTTGTTTCTTTAATTCAAAATAATATCTTGACTAAAAAATGTAATTTTGAATGTACAAAAAATGATTTATTGGAGCATACATATTGGATACATACATATTAATTGGAGCATATAGTGTAGCGTATTTATATTTCTTCCCAAGGTTGTACTCTTTGGTCCTTTGGGACGTGACCACGTGGTTGTACGTCAAGACTCCCTCCCCCATGTGGCCCTTGGTGGTCAAATAAGGAACCCCCTTCCCCCCTTTAAGGACCACGTGGTTTTCGAATGGCCCCATATACAGTATCTTTTGTCTATGTGATTATTTATTAAAATATAATATATATTTGTACGTGTATTATACTCTACTGCCTCATTCAAAATGTACATATACGACCGATACACAGGCATACACCATTGGTATTTACAAGCTTTTGAACAGCACTCTTTCAAAGAGATAGCCGGTTCACACGGGAGAATTTACCTTTGTATATATATATATATATATATATATATATATATATAGGGTGAACCAAATGTAGGTGGACAGTAAATGATAACGTTCATTTTGAGAATACATATTTAATTTTTTTGTATACTATAATACAAAATAAAATTTAAATAAATTTAGTTATAATATTTAATATAATATAACACAAACACCATAGTTATAATGAACACCATAGTTATAATATAATATAACACAAACCGTATTCAACCTACTGTCCACCTACTTTTGGTTCACCGTGTATATATATATTATGAAGTAGCAAACTACTACCAACAAACCCCAGAATGATAAGAAACTGTCTAAATGCCAATCATATTTTTCTGTTCGTAGCGCAACGTAAGAAGATGAGTTAGTGACTGGAATGATTGCGGTTTGGGTTCTTTGAGGGAGAAAATGTTTCATGAAATAAAGTTCATAATATCTGCAAATGGGGACGTCACGCATTTTCTTATTTCATTTGAAAAACTTCATTTTCAAAAGTTCTCACGCACACATACACACACACACACACACACACAGTATGTATATATATATATATATATTATATATATATATATATATATATATATATATATATTCTTCTTCTATTTCGCCATTCCTTGTAAAGTAGAGCTGGGTAAAATACGGGAAATAAAGTGTTCCTGTAACAGGCAAAAGAAAATACTACTTTATTGGTTTCTTCCGAATCGGAAAACGGCGGAAAAGTAAGTTCTGTACAAAGTTGTTTATTTTTTTTTAAGCCAAGCTAACACATTGCGACTTTCCAGGATCAACAACATTTCCGACTTTTATGGGATTTTCCTCCTCCTGCTGTAATATTACAGTTTAAATACAATAATAATAATAATGATAATAATAATAATAATAATAAAATAATAATAAAATAATTCCAATTCCAATTCTTTATTGTTCGAAAGATATTTCGGGGAGAATAAAAGTACAATATTTTTCAGTCAAAGCCGAGTGTTAATTAGGGAAAATTAAATTCATGTTAAAACAATATAATTTATTAACAAAAATAATTGAAAGGTGATTGAGAACAATTTATTTTGTAACGAGGTTAAATGCGTTTTCTAACCAGATTCCTCTCTATGGATCAACTGAGTTCAAGCAAATAACGAATAATGAATCCCGAATGACGCGTGGACGCATATAATATATAACATGAATGATGATATAAACATTGAGATTTTAATTACTTAGTTCTATCGCAGTCAACCGACACGAAAGATAAGGAAGGGTTGCGGCTATCGTAGCCAGCTGACGCGGAAGATAGGGAAGGGTCATAACTGTCACGGACATCTGACCCATTTATCTGAAAGAGATGTAGCCATCGCAGTCCGCCGACTCCTGCGTTTGTGAAAATAACTAACCGTGGACAGTCCAATTGTGTCTCAAATCAAGTTGCTAATCTCGCAACTAGTGACCGTGTAAGGTCACTAAACATAGTATAGGAAAGGACTAAGGTACTGTAGTTGGGAGAGAAATTGAATATATAACCTTGGAGAGCTGTACCTACAGTAGACTGAGGAGTCGAGCTGCGTTACTTTGTCCTAAATGTAGTCTACGTTCGTGTCATGTAATCACTGTAAAACTTTTACACTCAATTTCCAATTATTCTATTAAATATAATAAATACAATATTATGTTACATCAACACATTAACTAGTAATTTTATATAATGGTATTTGCACTGCACATTTGCACACTTAATATTGATAGCGAATGTACTTTTTACACCTCATAATTACAGTATTTCTCGATACAAAAATATCACGTTTTACGCACTTAAATACATAATCTTTGGTTTATAAAATTTCTTCTATTTAGCAAATTTTTAATTTTATATTTTAATTTCTATCAAAATTCAAACTTTTAAACCAGATGAAAATGAAACTAGTACGAAACAAATGCCTGATTTATCATTAAATATGAATGATATTCTAAATAAGATGATTCAATCCTTATCCTTATCTTTATCCTTATCCTAAGCTTATTAAAATTTTAAAAAACTCTGTTATCGTAATCTTGAGAAAAAGGTTTCAAATTATAAATATAATTACTTTCTTACTTAAATTTTAATTTAAAAATACGCAGTTAGATTAGTCATAAAATATAAAATTTTACAATATATACAGGAGAAATACCGAGCATCCTGAAGAGAGCCAACATAGTTCCAATATTTGAAAGGAGGAGATCGATCTGGGGTCAAAAACTATAGGTCAGTGTCGATTACATCTCATCTCACCAAAATATTTGAAAGAATAGTTGGAGAAAAAATCTATTTTGTCGACACACCCACCCGCGAGCGGAGCAACGGAGGAATGATTCATTTTCATTCATAGGATTAAGTGACGTCACCCCGGGAGAGGAAACCGAACCCAACAAGGGCCCGTTATCATCTAAAGAGTTATTTGTTTCTGAATCGGTCAAGTCGGTTATTCGCTTTCCAATTTCTTCCACTGCACACTTCTTTAATACACTGAGCGGCAGAAAAATCGGCCCACTTGGAATATCGCGAAAAGCAAAAAAGTGGGCAAGCTTCTTTTATAAAAGTTTTAAAATTTGAAAATATAGTCTGTGAGGCAACCAAATAACGAGACAAAACAACGTTAGCTGCGAACGCACTAGCTGTAACGAATTTTCGACTTCTTTTAAGAATTCGACATTCTGACATTCAGTTGCTCTTAGACTGCTAGTGCCACTTTTTTCTTCTACTAGTGGGAGTAGGCATTTGCGTTTAGTAACGGATAGACTTCTAATTCTTTTGGGTTTCAGAATTGGAGATTTACAATGGATTTGAGTGCCGTGAAAGTCGCGAGAGTCGTCGCCCTAAGTGAAGATGGTCGGAGCCAGCGTTACGTCGCCGATGCGCTAGGAATTCCAAGAACAACGGTTCGACGTGTCTACCAACGTTATGTGGAGACAGGAGAGTACACCCGAAGACCAGGATCTGGAAGATCGCGCTACACATCTGCCCGTGACGATCGTTTCAGCGTTTTGAATGTCTTGCGAGATCGTCGCTTCACTGCTACAAACGTCCGCAATGAGCTGGAAAGGTTTCGAGACGTCAGTGTATCGGAGCGAACCGTTAGAAGAAGACCTATGGTAAGTGGTTTACATGCTGGACGTCCAGCAATGCTCGTCTTGCTTTCGCTCGTGAGCATGTCAATTGGACTATGGTCCAATGGGGACGAGTATTGTTCACGAATGAATCAAGATTTAATCTTCGAACATCCGATGGACGGGAAAGAGTGTAGAGAAGAACATGAGAAAGATTCGCCCCGTGCACTTTTACGGAGAGGGTTGTTTTTGGAAGAGTCCAGTTGACATACGAGCGAAAGCAAGACGAGCATTACAGTGGTGTGGGAGCAATTCCGGGCGCATTGCTGGACGTCTAGCATGTAAACCATTTACCATAAGTCTCCTTCTAACGGTTCGCCCCGATACACTGACGTCTCGAGACCTTTCCAGCTCACTGCGGACGTTTGTGGCAGTGAAGCGACGATATATATATATTAGGTCATCCCATAAGTAATGCGGCATTTTTTAATTTTTTTTTTTCCATTTTTATCATTATTTTATGGATAGAAATCAAACAACTCTTTGAAGTTATTTATATTTAAATAAATATTTATTTAAATATAAACAACTTCAAATAGTTGTTTGATTTCCATCCTTAAAATAATGATAAAAATTGAAAAAAAAAAAATTTAAAAATGCCGCATTACTTATGGGATGACCTAATATATATATATATATATATATATATATATATATATATATATATATATATATATATATCAAGGGCGGGGCGGATCTAGGCATTTCAGTAAGGGGGTCCAAAGAAAAAAGGGCATCCCCTAAAATAAAAAGGGCACAGTACTAAAACAAATTTCTTGAAACAGACCACCAATGAGCGCGTGTAAAATCAATTGTATTGTTTTATTAGATGAGTCTCATTCAAATATGACACAAAATAAAAATCTAATTTGGGTACAACAATTACCACAGAAAATTTTTCAAACAATTACAAATGTTTTGCCAATTAAAAGAACATCAGAATAAGATGAAGATAAAAATAGTGATATGGCTGCACAGTACTAAGGCACCTATGAAAACCATTACAACTACAAATTTGGAAGTACAATGTATACGGATGAAGGCTCAAAATGGAATTTGGTTAAAATGAAATAAAATTGATCTATTTACAGAAACAAAATTTGTTTTCAGAGGCATACACATCATTCAAATAGGGCACTTGAAAGAAATTGAGGGGGGGGTTCAGACATCGCCGACCCCGCCCCTTAGATCCGCCTATGTGTATATATATATTTGAAAAGTATTATTATTACCTAGGTTCAGCTGACGTCTATAAGCAGGGGTTTCATTGAGGCGCATGTTCACTGTAGCTTGTGAAAATAATGTGAGCGTGCGCACAGCAACTAGGGGTGAGTGAGGTTGAGTGGGTGATAATTGTTCAATGAAGTGTGCTAATTTTTGGTGGAGTAACATTTTTGGTACCTAGAAAAATAAAAAAATATATAAAAAAAACGATAAATATTTTTATTGTCGGAAAAAAAGATATATTGATCTTGATTAGGTTAGGATACACTACGCTAGGGGAGGCTAGTTAAGGTTTGGTTAAGTTAGGTTTGGCCAGATTAGCGAGTACCTCACTATTTAATGACATCACTTATCACGCTCTCCTTGGTTCGATCGCACTGAGGTCAGGTTAGGTTAAATTCGGTTTGTTAATTAGTTTTCTTAAATATATGGATTTTAGAAAGTGTGTGTGTGTGTGTGTGTGTGTGTGTGTGTGTGTGTTCTGTAAAATCTATCAAGCGTACACCCACAGCATCGCTGTTTAAGGTAATGAAGTTAATATTTGGACAGTTAAAGTTCCCAACAATAACACTGTTCAACAAAGTTTTTCTCCTTTTGATAAATGTGGGTGATTCGTATGTTCGTTTTTACGCTGATTACGAAAATGAAAACAGATGTTTTCTATCACCCACAGTTTTGAGGGATTTGCAATTTAAAACCCTTTGAGATCGACATAGCATTTCTCAGTTTGCATCACAATATGAGATTTATTGTTAGTCACTTATTTTTAATAAAATCTTTATATTATGCATATTATTATTTATAGTTACATGTTTATATATAATATGCATATATTTAAGTATACTGCAAATTTGACTATGGTGAGAAACTGATTGGTGATTAGTAAGTAAATAGTACGAGTTAGTTGAGTCTGCAGCAGCTGCTTCTCATCGAATTAGACAAGCACATACCTGTCAGGACATGCACATTCTTGTTTGTCATGTGTTACAGTGTTAGAATTGCGCATTCGTGCTAATCTCTCAGTCAGTCTCGTGCATTGCTACCCACCTTACCTGGTAATCTTACCTGGTGGGCTTTCCCTCACCTCAAGAACCACAATCAAGGCGGCAAAAGGAACATGGTCTATAAAGGGTCAGCCTGACTCCGCCGGGGCACCAGCACAGAAAAATAAGCAAAACATGTTAAGCTAAATTCAGGTTAAACGGCTGGATACTGCACCATATGCAGCAAATAGATTTTATTTTTTTGAAGTGGGTACTTATGAAAACCCGTACAAATCCTCACCCAGTGTTAATTCCAAAGCCTTTTTAAAAGCATTCAAATCAAAAAGAGAGACAACTGATGATGGCAGTGAATTCCAAAGGGGAATGCCTCTTATACTAAAGAACCTACTC
The DNA here is from genome assembly GCA_023014485.1 of Bathynomus jamesi. Lineage (NCBI taxonomy): Eukaryota > Metazoa > Arthropoda > Malacostraca > Isopoda > Cirolanidae > Bathynomus > Bathynomus jamesi. The sequence goes on along the minus strand of JAJOZX010001200.1, from coordinate 697,696 downwards.
CTGCAATCCAACAATCCAGTTGTGTTCTTACATAAGTAATTTTGTACTGGTGACCCCCTAGTTTTTGACAGTGGTGAGAATGTAAACAAGTCTTCAGGTTTCATAACACATTTGGCATTAAAAATTTTCCAATATTTAATCATGTCAGCCCTAATAAGCCTACCTTGGATTGAGTACAAACTTAAGGCCTTCAAGCGGTCTGCATAATGAAAGTTTTCCAGGCCTCTAATATTTTTTGTCCAGCGTCTCTGGACTGACTCAAGCAGTGTCAAATCTCCTATGTAACCTGTATTCCATACACATGAGCAATAATCCAATATTGGGCGAATATGAGTAGTGAATAATGCTACCATAAATCCACTCTCCCTATTCACTGTAGTTTTCAAAAGATTAGTTGCAAGACCACCAGCTTTATTGACTATAGTTTGTACATGCTTATGGAATTTCAATGATGTATCAATCGTAACTCTTAAATCTTGAGTATACTGGACAGTTCTGAGTGGCTGATTGTCTATGTAATACTGAGCAACTTGTCCAATTTCGTAATGACCAATTAGCCCTCTATGAACCGCAACACCAGACACTTGCTGTTATTCAAACTTAGACCCCAAGAGCGAGCTATTTTAAAAAGAAGATTGATGTCCCTCTGACCCAAAGAAACAGCTTCAGCCATATCACCTGGGTAACCCATTTCTATCCTCAAATAGATTTTTAGGTCATCAGCAAAGATTCTAAATTTAGAAAGAATGCTGCTAGCAACATGATTGATGTAAATAAGAAAGAAAACTGTTCCCAACACAGACCCCTGTGGTACCCCACTCAATACATTCCTCTCCCCGCTCACTTGACCACCCACAGAAACCTGCATCACTCGGCCAAAAAGGAAATCTCTAATCCACCTCAGCAGCTTCCCTGAAACGCCAATCTCCCTCAGCTTATCCAGCAGCACTATGCTATGGCAAACTACATCGAATGCCTTTGCAAAGTCAAATAGTATAAGATCTACTGAAAATCCTCATCCACCCACTTGGTAATATCATTATAGGTTAGCAGTAATTGGTCCTCAGTTGATCTACCTGCCCTGAATCCAAATTGTTCAGCAGACAATATAAAGTTAGCCTCCAAGTAATCTGAAATGACCTTCACTATAATTCTCTCCAGTGATTTACAACAAACAGATGTTAAGCTTACTGGTCTGTAATTGAATGGATCACGTCGTGCCCCCTTTTTAAAAATAGGGACCACAAGAGATCTCTTCCAAGAAGGTGGCAGAAGCCCTTCATCAATAGAGGCTCTAAATATCCTATACAATAGCAAAGCAAGAACCAAAGAGCAAGATTTCAAAAGCAGCGGATGTAAATTGTCAGGGCGCATAGTCACAGTCTTTGAAACATCTAATTGACACAATATCTCCTTAACATCATCACATGAAAAAGGTACATTGTCGAGATTGCCAATAAATGTCTGATGAAGTGCTGGGCCATCTGGTACCACTGCTCTATAAACTAATGAAAAAGAGTTGGCAAAGAACTCCGCCATACCCAAAGCATCAGAAACTGCATCTCCAGATGGTAACCTTAAAGGTCCTACACTAGGTTTGCCTACTTTCTTATGCCTTATATATGAATGTAAAAGCTTGGGCTTATCACCGAGGCTCATCACTAGGGATGCTTCATAGTCAGATCTACTTTTAAGTGAAAAATTTCTGAACTGGTAATTAATATTCTGGAAATGGGATAGCGCAGTCCAAGCCTCAACAGAATTCCTACCATACCTGGTTCGTAGGGATTTATAATTTTGCCAAGCATTACCTCTATTACGTTAAGACCTGCAGATGGTTTAATTGACCAAGGCACTGTCTCCTCTCCAGAGTCCTTAACAGGAACATATTGCTCAATCAGTGGGTATATGATGTTACAAAAATGACTAAACATTTGTACAGCATTGCAGTATTTAAATTCAAAATCCCAATCAATGTCTGCTAATGTACTTGATATTCTGTTATATTTTCCCTTATGCCAACATCTGAGCGGAAAAGATGTTTCTCTGTTTATACTGAAAATAATATATACAGAAAAAGGGACTATGACCACAATGTGGAAACGGAGGTAGCACAGCAACATCTACAGATCTACAGAAGCTAAGGCTAACAAAGACCCTAAGATCCACTCTAAGGCTAGCCCGAGAGAAAGGAGAGAGTAGGGGGTTAAGAAGAGAGGAGAATAAGGGGTTAAGTAAGGAGCAACACCTATCATTCGTGGGTTAACATTCATTCGAAAAAAGGGAAAAAGTCTCACCATCATCATCCGCCGGCCACTGCCGACAAGTCAGAAAATAGTCGGAGAATATAGAGGGGTGAAAGATGAAGAAGTAAAATAAGAACGCTTACAACCATGCAAACACAGTCTTAACTCACTGTCATACCATGCAAACTACAAACATGCAAGAAAAGAGTTAGAGACATGCAAAGTAAGGAGGATAAGAAAAAAAAAAAAAAGTAGGTAAAGTTAAACAAAAAGTGGGTTAGTTTACGCTATGAGCTACATCTACATTCGTGTTAGTCTAATTTTTTTTTTTTTTTTTTTTTTTTTTTTTTTTTTTTTTGCTGGCATCACGCTGGCATGTCAAGCTGGCATTCATCGTCAACAGACTCATCCTCGAGCACCACCACCAGAGCTCCTGTTGTTAACTTTCTTTTTTAATTTTAAACAACGTTAATATTTTTAAAATGTCTGTCAAGACGGTTCTTAAACACATTAATGCTGGTAGAATGAACGACTGACGCGGGAAGATTATTCCATTTATCAATACTTTAAACGTAAAGAAGTTTTTAGCGATATTAGTAATGAAACGTCTGCCACGCAACTTGAATCCGTTATTGCGAGTATTACTATTATCGAAAGTGAACAATTTGTCAAAATTTACGTTATCGATGTTATTAACGATTTTGAAAACTTCAATAAGCTCCCCCCTTAATCTCCTAGTTTCGAGTGAATACAAGTCTAACACTTTAATCCTATCTTCATAAGGCTTATTGCGCAATGCCGGAATAAATTTCGTGGCACGACGCTGAACCCTTTCTAACCTATCAATATCCTCACGCAAGTACGGGCACCAAAACTGAACGGCATATTCCAAATGAGGCTGACTAGGGACTTGTAAAGGGGCAATATAATATCCTTCGATTTAAATTCGAAATTACGCGCTATGAAGCCTAACATCCTATTAGCTTTTGCGCAAGACTCCAGGCACTGGTTCCTAACCTTTAAATCTTTAGTTACGCGTACGCCTAAATCTACTTCCTCGTCAACGCTCGCTAAATCCCTATCATCCATCGTGTACACGTAATTATTGTTGCGAGAACCTATATGCAAAACTTTACATTTATCTACGTTAATTGTATCTGCCACTTATCCGTCCACTCCATAATCCTATCTACATCGTCTTGGATCCTATTTCTATCGTCCTCGTTAACAACCTTACCGCCTATTTTAGTATCGTCCGCGAATTTTGACACGTTACTAATCAATCCTACATCTATGTCGTTAATGTAAATTACGAATAACAATGGGCCTAACCTGAACCCTGTGGGACACCACTACCTACCTCTAACCACCCGATTCACTACATTAACTACGACCCTCTGCCTCCTAGCACGAAGCCATTCCTCTAACCAGTTAGCTACCTGACCGCGGATACCGTGCGCTTTAACCTTCGCAATTAGTCTCCTATGCGGAACTGTATCGAACGCCTTTTTAAAATCTAAATAAATAACGTCAGCTGCCCTATGCCTATCGTATTCGCGCACTATTTCGTTATAAAATTCTAACAAATTTGTTAAACAAGACCTATGGCGTCGAAACCCGTGCTGACTACTATTAATCAAACCCCTACTTTCTAAGTGATCGATAATACGATCCCTAACTACGGATTCCAAAAGTTTACCGACAATTGACGTTAAGCTAATGGGCCTATAATTGCTAGCTACCGCGCGGTCGCCTTTTTTAAAAATAGGCGTGACGTTAGCTAATTTGAAGTCTTCAGGAATAATCCCCGTTTCGAGTGACTGATTAAAAATCTTCGCTAAGGGGCCTACGATAACGTCTTTCAAATCTTTCAAATGTCTAGGATAAAAGCGTCAGGGCCTGGAGCCTTGCTAACTTTTAGCCTATCGATATAATGCGCAATCTCAGCCTCGTAAACAGTTAGTTCATCTAAAATAGTCTCGCTACTAAATGGAACGATATCGTCAACGTCGGGAACATTATTTACGTCCTCTACGGTAAAAACTGTCGCAAAAAAGTTATTGAAAATACCCGCCATCGCCTGAGCGTCAGAAGCCAAAGCGCCATTTACATCCAATAGAGGGCCTATGTTATCCTTTACCGGCTTACGATTATTTACGTATTCAAAAAACTTTTTTGGATTATGTTTACTATCCGCAGCTATAACTATCTCTAAATTACGCTTGGCATTCCTAACTGATCTTTTAACCTGACGTCTAAGCTCGATATATCTATTAAAGTTAGCTACCTGGCCATTGCGCTTGTTAAGTCTATACGCTCTATTACGCTCGTTTATGAACTCGCCTACTTCCCTAGTCCACCACTTCGGCCTACCACGATTTCTAACGCGCTTGGGCCTACGAGGAATAAACTCCCTTTCAATATCTCCCACTCTATCATCCTCAGATGTAAGAAGCAAATCAAGAGTATTCCCAGAGAGATAAAAAGTTGGCTCCCTTACCCACTGTGTAAAGCCCAAGATATTAAAGCAATCCAAGAATAATTTGTCACTATGAGATATAGGCCCATGCTCTGCTTCCTCACTCAGCTCCCATCTCAGGCATGGTAGGTTGAAATTCCCTATAAGAATGGTTTCTTTATTGTTGCAAAATTCATAAAGGAAACTAATTAAGGCATTATTCTCTACAATACTATAAGAAGGGGGACGGTAAATAATTATAATAAATATGTCCCGTATCACTTAAATGCAAAGTCAAAACATTAGAAACATTGCACTGAACTTCACTGAACTTAATTGATTTTCTGATATAAAAACAAACACCATGTTTTGCTAAGTTCCCCATTACATCTTTTCTAACAATTTCATAATTGGAAATACCTACATAGGAAGATACGGATGGCAATAACCAGGTTTCACTTATACCTAATACATCTAAATCATTGTTTTCTAGCAAATCTTGAACAAAGGTCAATATATTTATTAAAGAATTCACATTAACATGGCCCACCCTAGGTGGATAATAAACACAGTTAGTGCTCAAGGCTGGCGAAGGCCACACCCAATGCCTACAAGGGATTGATCAATCAGTTTAAAGGCTGGTGAAGCTGATTGTTTAAAAGCTGGCAAGGTTGAATGCCTAAAGACTGACTATCAGAACCCAAAGGCTGACGAGACCGACCACCCATGGAAGTTTCAACTTCCAGTCTCCCCTGAGCATCTCTAGGCCTATTCCTGTTTAATGCCCGTCTCTGAAAATGTTCTTGGCGTGGTTATATGTCAAATCCCTGTGTGTATATATGTATTGATTGGAAATCCCTACTATCTTCAAGTTTGTTCGTATTATCTAGTAACAGTTTCCTTTCATCATCATCTAATATTTTACCTCTAAAAATACCCTTGGCACGGTCAATACAAACATCATCATCCAGAGATAAATCCCTGCCCATTAAACTAGTACATATTCTTGGAACTTACGACCCACCTCATCCACTGTCAAGTCTGGCAAACCCTTGATAATGATGGAATGCTTTCTCTTTTCCCTATCTCTAAATTCCCGTACCTCATCCCTTACAAATGACTTTATCTTATCTTCCTGGGAAACTGGAGACTGAGAGTGGGAAATAGTCTGTACAACAGTCTTCTGCAAGCTCTCCACTGGGTAATCAATGTTTTCACAGAAACGCACAAGGCCATAACCATCTCATGCAATTGTGTAAAGGCTTTATTCTGAGAGGAGCAGGCACCAGGACTACTGGCACCAGCTGCTCCAGAGGCTCCAAGCCCCTTTATCCTACACTTCATGCATACAAATAATATTCCCTTGCCTTCCAATTTCACAATATTATCAATTGTTTCGCTAGGTAATCCTAGACACATGGATGTTGGATGAAACCATGCATCGCACTATCGCAACGATCACATCCTATAGCATCCCCACCCAAAGGAGAGCTACAGGTGTCACATCTTTCCACAAATGGTGCACTATCATTGCCATTATTCCCACTCACTTTAACATTTATACTGGTCTGAGAAGTACCAGCAGCCTATACAGTCCTAGTCTGAGAAGCCCTAGCAGTCTGTACAGTCCTAGCCGGAGAAGCTCCAGCAACCTGCACAGTCCTAGCATCCACTCTGGCCGCCCCGTGCAAGTCAGAAAACGCACTTCCTCGATCAGCACCCCTGCCTCGTTTCATATTTAGCTCGTTTAGGTACAGTACTCACCACCACCAGGTATAAGTGCAAATCCTGCAATAATCCTCTTCTGTTGCAAACTCCGCAGTACAGTCCAGCAGTCTTATATGATTTGATGTTTGAGACGAGCTGTGATCCTATACCGGATCCTATACCAGTTGATTGATTAAGTGCATTTAATTATTCATTTTGTTTTGGTATGTATTTGGTGAAAAAAATAGTGTTTTGTGATATAAAAGTGGGACTGTCTCGTAAGTGTGCAAACAGCCCTGACAGTTTTCTTTTTGTGTGTGGTGAATTTACAACAAAATCTCAAAATCAGGGTTTCACTCCTTTAATTAAGAAGGAGTATGAGCTTTATTTCGGTTGCAAAGTAGGAAATCAAGACAAAATCTACGCTCCTCATGTATGTTGTGTTTCTTGTGCAAGATCTCTGAGAGGGTGGTTAAAATGGTACTCATTCTTCAATGCCTTTTGCGGTCTCAATGGTATGGAGAGAACAAAGAGACCACTCGACTGATTGCTGCGTCTGTTTAACGAAGATAAGTGGACATTCCTCATAATCTAAACATGCGATTCAATATCTTAATTTACTGTCAGCCATGCGACCTCTTTCACATTGTGACGATTTGCCAGTACCAAAACCACCAAAGACATGGACTTTAGATGACGATGAACCTGATGTTGAATCTCGTATTGAACCTTTGGACAAAGAAGATGACATGGATACAAAATTTCAACCACCTTTATCGGATGAACCTCATTTAATTTCTCAATCAGAATTAAATGATCTTGTCAGAGAGTTGAATCTATCTAAAAATCAGGCTGAGTTCTTAGGTTCTAGATTAAAAGGTTGGAATCTCTTACAAAAGACTGTAAAAACATCATTTCGTAAGTGTCAGACACACTGCACATCGTTTTTCTCTATGAAAGTGATTTAGTGTATTGTAATGATATGAACGCTCTCATGAGGCACTTGGTCGAGCTCACAATCCTAAGGAATGGAGGCTTTTTGTCGATTCATCAAAGTTGAGTTAAAAGCTGTACTATTGCAGAACGGTAATGTCCATCCTTCGGTTCCGATTGCACATAAAGTTCACATAAAAGAGTCATATGACAATATGCAGTTACTTTTGAAACATATTGACAATGATAAACACTGCTGGCATATCTGTGGTGATCTGAAAGTGATAGCACTTCTCCTCAGCTTACAGTTAGGATACACAAAGTTCTCTTGTTTCCACTGTGAGTGGAACAGTCGAGCTAAGGAGAGGCATTATACACAGAAAGAGTGGCCACTTCGACAAAATTTGATTCCAGGACAGAAAAATGTTGCCCATCAACCCCTAGTAGATCCAGCAAAAGCTTTCTTACCACTCTCCATATCAAACTTGGTTTGATGAAAAATTTTGTAAAAGCCATAAATAAAGACGGACCTGGATTTCTATATCTAAAACAGAAGTTTCCTAGAGTCAGCGAAACGAAAATCAAAGAAGGCATTTTTGTGGGCCCACAGATCAGAGAAGTGATGAAATACACTGCATATGATGATTCTTTGAATGAGGTTGAAAGAACAGCATGGACAGCTTTTAAAGAAGTGACTACGAATTTCCTGGGCAGCATCAAATCAAAAAACTATGTGTCTCTGGTGGAGCAAATGCTTAGTGCTTACCAAGCCATAGGGTGTAACCTGTCTTTGAAAATGTATTTCCTGCACTCCCACCTGGACTTTTTCCCATGAAACTTGGCCGCTGTCAGCGATGAGAATGGTGAAAGATTTCATTAGGATATATCAACCATAGAAAAGCGGTACCAAGGAAGATATTGCTCAAGTATGTTGGCCGACTACTGTTGAACACTTATAAGAAAAGCCCCTAGTACTAGTTATAAGCGAAAATCAGCTGTAAAAATATTTTAGGCAAGGTACTCTACTTTTTTGTACGATTAAATATACCAAAAAAGTAAGAAAATCTGTCAATTCTCACTTGCATTTCATTCGAAAATGGTGGGTGATAGAAAAAATTTTGTTTACAAATTCGTAATCAGCTTAAAAAAGTACATTGGAATTACATAAATTCATTCGGAGGAAAAGTTCTATTTTGTTGTTCAGTGTAATTGATTCCTTATGCGTAACTATGGTAATTAAAATGGGTCTACCATCCAGGTACTACGAAGACCCATTGTTGCTTATCTTCGTTGATCGAGTGGATGCGGGCTATGACACAGACTACATTGTGAACGGCCTAGTGTGAGTTGAGTCTTTAATGTGTATGGTCCAATTTACAAGGTTGTTTTAATGTGCTAGAACTGACTAAACATACATTTGTTTAAATACAGCTGTAAAAAGTGGATAGAACATTCTGTGCATATACTGAGATTGAAAAAGTCTCTTTATCATCGTTTGTACAGAATCTGAAGTGTTTTATATGAGGTATGTTATAAAATATTAAAATTATAAGGATTTAAACATACAAACTTGTATAAATGGTATGCTTGAGTTTGTAAATGCCTGTGGTTTGTACAGTTTGTGCAGAGCAAGCCTGAGCTGCTTCCTTATTGTCGTGTGAACAAGGGTCGTCGAGACAAGGAGCATACATCAGAATAAAAGCAGAGGGTTAATGCTAAGTTCAAATATGCAATAAGGTGTATAAAAGAAAATGAGGATGAGTTAAGGAGGGATAACCTGGTTAGAATTTTGCCAGTAAAAATCCTAGAGACTTTTGGTAATAATTAAAGCAATGAATAATAGTGCAGTGTTTCTCCCTGTTAACACTGAAATGTAACAGGGACTGATAATATATCCAAGTTGTGTAAAGAATACTACATTGTGTTATTCATCTTTGTGCATAGGAGTGATAATATTAATTGTGATGCCCCTTATAAAAGTTAGTGTATATGAGACTAAATAGCCATAAAATATTTAGAGTACAACAAATTATGTGACATTGGTAATATTCTTGCTGGACCTATGAAATATACTAGTGTTTCGATAGACACAATGTTATCAGTTGTTTTGGTGCCAGTAATAGAAGATAAGAATTGTAAAATCAATAATAAAGTTAACTATAGGCCAATAGCTTTGAACGGCATTATGTTTGAATATATACATTTGGGACAGGCCTACTTCTAACATATTAATTGGGTGGGTAGTTGACCACGTACAGAAATATTTCACCAACCTATTAAATAAAATAAGAGCATTTCGCCCAAATGATTTTATTTTCAAGTGCTTGAAATGCCTACCTAATTACTAAAAAATGATCTAGTTAGGGGCCTCGTGTAGATATTTTCCTATAGATATTTAGGGCTATAGGCAGGGCCGGCGAGAACTGCCACGGGCCCCGGTGAAGGATTGGTATATGGGTCCCCCCTGTTTATTCAGTATTTTATTATGAATGTTTTTTATGTACATAACAAGCAAACTGATATGTCCAAGTCACTATTCAAACCATACAGTATGATAATTTCTATAAAATGTATGTTCATTAACTATATTTCCTCTGTTATTTAATCAATTGCTTTATTAATATTTTTAGATTTTATCCCCCTCTTTCCGGGCCCACTAGAGGTCCGGGCCCCGGGGATTTAACCCGGCTTCCCCGCCCTCTCGGTGGCCCTGGCTATAGATAAGAAATATGTATAGTTAAGGTGACCAGACGTACTGATTTGGTCAATACAGTACTGACTTTCAGACAGAAAACAGTGTACTGACTGATTTTTTGGTTTGTACTGATTTTCTACTGTCAGACTAACGATTTCGTTTTTCTAAAGTTATCGATAATAACCACACATTTATAGAAAGTGAAAGGTTTGTTTTAATGCTAATAGGTGGTGGTTGCGCGCATTGTTTTTGTTTAGATAAAGTTTAAAGTGGGTGACACTGATTGAGAGCCTGAGAATGAAAGGTAGGCTTTGCTTGTTTTCAATTTGTATTACTCAAGTGTTAATATTATTCTGTTAATGTGATTCTCTATATATGCATGAACATATACATTTGATTTGATTTGTGTTATTTATGATCATATACAAATACGGTACAAAAAAAACAAAACCTATTTTAACCCACCCACTAAAATTGTCTTAGAATTAGGTCTGATCTGGGAGCAATGGCGAAGGTAGATGTATGTTTATTATGTATAATGTTTCATTGGCATCATGGCAGTACGGGCCGATATGGTTAACATGGCTAAAACATGGCTAAACCGGGCAGATAATTATGAAAATCCGGGCAAGTATGTTCGTGAAGAGAAAGATCTTTAAAACAATACGTACCTAAAATTCTATTTCAAAATCGTTTTTCAAATTTATTTTCTATTCCAAATTTATTTGAATTTTGAAAAAAATTAGTTAAAAATTTGAAGAGTTCTATTTCAAATTTATTTTCTATTTCAAATTTATTTTTACTGCAATAGAGATGTTGCAAACAAAGTTCGAGTAAACGATATGCACTGGATTATTGATTCCTTTGGTAAACATCTTATTTTCTAAAGCAGATGCCAAATGAAGAAGAAACATTATTTTTCATACTTTCAAGTGAATCTTCTTCGTCATAATGTATGCATCGTTACACCTGTGAGTGATAAGTTGTTTGAAGTTTCATCCTTAAATTTCTTTAATCTATTTCTTGAAAATACACGTTATGTTCATCACTCACGTTTATCATACCTTCAATTTGCATAATGTCAGAAGTTTTCCTGACAGGGCAGGCGTATAAGGTAGCCATGTTTTTTTAAACCTTCCCGTACGGCCATGATTGGCATACGTTGGCACTGCTCGTACAACTATCACTTAGCTATGGACTATCTACACGAATAATTGTGACGGTCGAACTGCGAACTTTCTTTCTTTCTTTCTTTGTCTCTTCTGGCCGGCCAAACCACTGGGCAGATTTGGATGAGACTTGGAGGATAGGGGTAACTGAGGCCGGGGAAGAACATATGCTATGTGGCGTCGGCCTCCAAGGTAAACTGAGGCCGCTAGAGGCCTCTGTATTCCGGATTGGTTGAAAGATTGTGACATCATCATAGACACGTCATAAGAGATAGTGACATAAAATGGGCGGAGCTCTAGCATATATATATATATATATATATATATATATATATATATAATAGTTTAAGTAATTGAATATTAGTGGTTTTTAGCGATTTAGAAGTTTTCATAGCGTGCCGGCTTAATTTAACTTAAACTTGTGACGGTTATAAACTAATTTTAACTGCGTGATGCCGTCGCAGAAAGCGTCGTGTGTTAGGTGTGGGGTAAACCGGTGGTATTCGGATTTTAAAGATTATAATGGCGGTCCTATGGCGATTACCGAGAGATCAGTTTGTTTCTTTTGCGAGTTAAGGAGGAAATAGTTGACATAAAACGCAGTGTACGTGAGGTAACGGAAAGACTTGCAACGCTTGATGAGGGCAGGGGTAGGGCTACGGTTGACGAAAGCCGAACCAATACTAACGTTGAAGACGTTAGTAATTTGAAGGGTGAGGTGCGTAACCTAGTTTTGTAGTTTAGGTAGCTTATCGGGAAGGTTGGATAGAGTTTAGGAAGGGGTTAAGGTTCCGAGATTAGTAGATGGGGAGGTATTTAGAGAAGTTAAGGGTGGAGCTAGGCTTTGTACGTTAGGTGATAGGAATCCCCCCCCTATCGAGGTTTCGAACCCTTTCGCCCATTTGGAAAGGGACGTGAATGAGGGGAAAACTATTTTAATTGGGGACTCTTTAGTGCGCCATATGGACACAGAGTTCGTTGAACGGCATCCAACCAAGAGGAGGAGGGTCTGTCTCCCAGGGACCAGGGTTGACAGAGTTAGAGACGAAGTGGATAGGATTGACGTTGCCTCCCGTCACTCGATGTTGGTGACGATGGTAGGAGGCAACGACTCGTATAGGCCCGATACGAGAGTGCCTGACCTTTTGGAGGGATATAGGGGGTTAATTGGGTCCCTAAAGGCGAGGTCAGGTACGTCTTTAGTTCTAGGTATTACCCCTAGGCACGGTTTGGGTCTTAGGATTAAGTCTAAAACGATATTTTTGAATACTAAATTAGAAGAGATTTGTGCTGAGGAAAATTTACCCTTCGTAAAGCTGTGGTCAGAATTCAGTGATCCTAGCCTTGGTAATTATTCGTTTTAACGCCCTCTGTTTTTATAATGAGAACAAACTTTTCTGGTCAATTTTGGTGTTTGCACGAATCTGCCATCCGTTTCCTGTGGAAATGCGTAGTTTTTGAGATATCGTCATCTCGAAAACTACGCATTTGCACAGGAAACGGATGGCAGTTTCGTACAAAACCTCAAAATTAACCAGGAAAGTTTGTTCTCATCATTTTCACTTAAACTAACGAAAATATCGCGACTTAACCTAACCAATCATCAAGGGTGTACAGTTGACCTAACCTGGCATTCAGTACCTAACCTGGCATTCAGTTGACCTAACCGGGCCTTCAGTTGACCTAACCGGGCCTTCAGTTGACCTAACCTGGCATTCAATTAACCTAACAGGTTAATATTGGTTATTTCACCTAAATATCTTCTGATCTTTTCGTATTAGGCACTCACTGTCACATTTCGGGCAAGTTAAGGATGAGAGAATAACGCCGTAATTGATAAAAACATCCAATCCTTTGTCTTCATCTAGGGCACATGACGAATCAAGTTCTCAAAGTCAAAATCACACGAATGGCACGCCATAATTCTATCACAAACACCACTAAACCGAATCCAATTAGAAAAAAAAATAGCCAGAACAAAACCCAACCAACTAATTAAGTCGCAGAGTAGCGAAAAATAGCCCAATCAGGAAAAATATTTTATGAAAAAAAGTACATTATAACCAAAACAGGAAATATATTTTATTGCGCAGACCTATATCTCCGTTATTATTAAGTTCTCGAACAAAAAAATATCGTAATTGTAAAGTATTTGAACTGCTTTACAGGTATATCTGACTAAAAATATTAAGTTTGAATGGGCGTTAAAACGAATATTATCCCTAGCCTTTTTATAAAAGATGGGGTGCATTTTAATGAAATATGTAATGCTAGGCTAGGTAGGTTAATTGACGAAAACGTACGAAAACTGTATAGGTCGAAGCCTTCTTTAAACGTTGTGGGTCCGAGGAAAGCGGGCCCGACGTGAAAAATAGTTTAAAAAGCCGGCCCTTGGTAAAAAATAACTTAAACGTCTTTTATTGTAACGCGCGTAGTATTAGAAATAAATTAAACGAATTTAAGGCGATAATTTATTCCACAACTACGATATAGTTGCTATCACTGAAACGTGGTTAAATACCGTGACTCGAGACTTTTTGGGGAACTTGATATAGCGGATTTTAAACTTTTTACTAATGATAGGTTACATAGGATTGGTGGCGGCGTTTTGCTGTACATTCGTAATTCCCTTAGGGATATCGAGGTTAAGATAGATTTTCCGACAGCAATTAATGTGATATGCGTTGAAGTTAGGGCACGTAGTATTAGTTTTAATTTTGTTGTTGTTTATAGACCTCCCGTTCAACCCCTCGATACCGATACTAGATTTTGCTCACTTCTTGGTAACTTTATTGACAATCGGAATAGTATAATTGTCGCAGACTTTAACTGCCCTAATGTTAATTACGAGACTTTTACTGGTAATGAGGAGGGTTTGAGATTGATTAAGTTCATGAAAGATAATTTTTTACGACAGATGGTTACCGAACCAACGCGGGTGACAATATTTTAGATTTGGTGATGACGAACGGCGAAAATATAGTCGAAGGTTTAGAAGTAGGCGAGAGTTTAGGATATAGTGATCATCAAATTCTTACGTTTAAGTTATTGATAGAAAACACTAAGGATAGTAACGTAATAGAAGTCCCTGATTTTCGTAGGGCTAATTTTGATAGTTTTGCGGATAGGATGAGAGTAGTGGACTGGGATAACTTATTTATGGGTAATGACACAAATTTGCGTTGAAGGCGTTTAAAGAAAGTTTTATGAATATTGAAAGGGAGTTTATTCCTTGTAGGCCTAAGCGCGCTAGAAATCATGGTAGGCCAAGTTGTGGACTAAGGAAATAGGCGAGTTCATAAACGAGCGTAACAGAGCGTATAGACTTAATAAGCGCAATGGCACGGCAGCTAACTTTAATAGCTATATCGAGCTTAGACGTCAGGTTGAAAGATCAGTTAGGAATGATAAGCGTAATTTAGAGATGCTTATAGCTGCGGATAGTAAACATAATCCAAAAAAGTTGTTTGAATACGTCAATAATGGTAAGCCGATGAAAGATAACAGAGGCCCTTTAGTGGATGTTAACGGCGCTTTGGCTTCTGACGCTCAGGCGATGGCGGGTATGTTCAATAACTTTTTTGCTACAGTTTTTACCGTAGAAGACGTAAATAATGTCCCCGATGTAGACGATATCGTTCCATTTAGTAGCGAGACTATTTTGGATGAAATAACTGTTTACGAGGGTGAGATTGCGCATTATATCGATAGGCTAAAAGTTAGCAAGGCTCCAGGCCCTGACGCTTTTTATCCCAGACATTGAAAGATTTGAAAGACGTTATTGTAGGCCCCTAAACGAAGATTTTTAATCAGTCACTTGAAACGGGGATTATTCCTGAAGATTTCAAATTAGCTAACGTTATGCCCATTTCTAAAAAAGGCGACTGCACAGTAGCTAGCAATTATAGGCTTATTAGCTTAACGTCAATTGTAGGTACTTTTGGAATCCGTAGTTAGGGATCGTATCATCGATCACTTAGAAGTCGCGATTTGATTAATTGTAGTTAGCACGGGTTTCGACGCCATAGATCTTGTTTAACTAATTTGTTAGAATTTTATAACGAAATAGTGCGCGAATACGATAGGCATAGAGCGGCTGACGTTATTTATTTAGATTTTAAAAAGGCGTTCGATAGAGTTCCGCATACAAGATTAATTGCGAAGGTGAAAGCGCATGGTATACACGCGATCAGGTAGCTAACTGGTTAGAAGAATGGCTTCGTGCTACGAGACAGAGGGTCGTTGTTAATGGTAGTGAATCGGGGTGGTTGGATGTAGGTAGCGGTGTCCCACAGGGTTCAGTATTAGGCCTATTGCTATTCGTAATTTACATTAACGACATATAGGATTGACTAGTAACGTGTCAAAATTCGCGGACGATACTAAAATAGGCGGTAAAGTTGTTAACGTGAACGATAGAAATAGGCTCCAAGACGATGTAAATAGGATTATGGAGTGGACGGATAAGTGGCAGATGCAATTTAACGTAGACAAATGTAAAATTTTGCATATAGGTTCTCGTAACAATAATTACACGTACACGATTGATGGTAGAGCGTTGACGAGGAAGTAGATTTAGGCGTACGCGTATCTAAGGATTTAAAAGTTAGGAACCAGTGCCTGGAGTCTTGCGCAAAAGCTAATATGATGTTCGGCTTCAAAGCGCGTAATTTCGAATTTAAATCGAAGGATATTATATTGCCCCTCTACAAGTCCCTAGTCAGGCCTCATTTAGAATATGCCGTTCAGTTTTGGTGCCCGTATTTGCGTGAGGATATTGATAGGTTAGAAAGGGTTCAGCGTCGCGCCACGAAACTAATTCCGTCATTGCGCAATAAGTCTTACGAAGATAGAATTAAAGAGTTAGACTTGCATTCACTCAAAATTAGGAGATTAAGGGGGGAGCTTATTGAAGTTTTCAAAATCGTTAATAAAATCGATAACGTAAATTTTGACAAACTGTTCACTTTCAATAATAGCAATACTCGTAATAACAGATTTAAGTTGCGTGGCGGACGTTTCATTACTAATACCGCTAAAAACTTTTTTACGTTTAAAGTAATTGATAAATGGAATAATCTTCCCCCTCCGTCGTGAACTCTACCAGCGTTAATATGTTTAAAAACCGTTTAGATAGGCATTTAAAAAATATTAACGTTGTTTAAAATAATAAAACAATTAGCAACAGGAGCTCTCGGGGTAATGGTCGAGGATGAGTCTGTTGACCATTAATTCCAGCTTGTGATATGCCAGTAATAAAATTATTAAAAAAAAATTTAGACTAACACGAACGTAGATGTAGCTCGTGACGTTAACTAACCCACTTTTTGTTACTTTTCCTACTTTTTTTTTTCTTTTCTTATCCTCTCTTTACTTGCATGTTTGTAGTTTGCGTGGTATGAAAGTGTTTGAGTTAAGACTGTGTTTGCATGGTTTGTAAGCGTTCTTATTTTACTTCTTTTCATCTTTCACCCCTTTCCTATTCTCTTCGACTATTTTTCCGACTTGTCGGCAGTGGCTGGCGGATGATGATGGTGAGTCTTTCTTTCTCTTTTTCTGAATGAATGTTAACCCACGAATGATAGGTTTTGCTATTTACTTAACCCCTTATTCTCCTCTTTAACTCCCTACTCTTTCCGGACCTTTTCCAGTTTGTGTACCGTTTTTCATATAATTTATTTTTGAGAATATTTTTGTTAAAACTAACGAAAATATCATGACTTAACCTAACCAATTATCAAAAATAAATTATATGAAAAACGGTACACAAACTGGAAAAGGTCCCTCTTTCCTTTCTCTCGGGCTAACCTTAGAGTGAATCTTAGGGTCTTTGTTAGCCTTAGCTTCTGTAGATCTGTAGAACTTCTCTAATATGTGGACCAACAAAAAACCTTTATCTTCGCCTCACTTATTCATGGAAACTTCTGTTTTAAGTATCGAAATTTTTCACCTTTTCTGTTCATCGCTTTTACAAAGTTTTTCATTAGTCAGAGCTTAATGTGAAGAGGTGGCAGGTATATCTTCTTGGGATCAACCAGCTGTTTATGTGCGACGCTCTTTTGCCCAGGAACTAAAGCTTGACGAAGTGGTCACTCTTTAATGGCATAACGAGAATCTCTGCCCTGACTACCCTACTCACAAAGAAAGCAGCAGTACTTTGTATATCCCAGCTGCGTACCAAGAAGAAGCGCTACGACTTTTAAATCCCCACAGATGTGCTAGTTATACTTAATGTACTCTATGCAATTCAAAACAAGTTCCATATTCTCATATGATTCTTTCATATGAACAGCATGACGGACGGGAATTGATGGATAAACGTTTCCATTATGTAACAGCACACGCCTTCAGACTTACCTTGGATGAATCAGTGAAGAGTCACCATTCTTCTAAATGCAAAAAACTTCTTTTCTACGTGAAGGTCAAAATATGATAATAAAAACGCACTCTAATAGACAGAGTTTATTTCCACAACAGTTTCGATGCCCACTGGCCAGTGGGCATCGAAACTGTTGTGGAAATAAACTCTGTCTATTAGAGTGCGTTTTTATTATCACACCATTCTTCTGGTTTATGTTCATGACCAAGTGCTGTCATCAATCAGTTTACATTGTTGTTATAATAGATTTTTGCTCAAAGAAAAATTTTGGTCAGATCGTTTTGATGGTTGCGGAACACAGAAATGTTAGTGTTTTTGCCGACAGATTCCACCCTTGCAGCCTAGAATCCGGTTAGGTTAATTAAATGTCCGGTTAGGTCAGCTGTACGCCCTTGACGATTGGTTAGGTTAAGTTGTGATATTTTCGTTAGTTAGCCTTATAAGTAGGGACCTAGGAAAGTTCGTAAAAGTTTTTATGAATTTTTTTTTTTAACTTTTAGCCATTTTTATGAACTTCTTTAACTTTTCAGCTCCATTTTTTTGGAGAACTTTAACAACTTTTTATCACTTTTTATCTAATTTGTGACCTATTTTTAGCGGTAGAACATTCTAAGGCTCTAAGCCTTATTTGCTGAAATTCTGGTAACGCGCATGAAAAGTGGCAACGTGCTTAGCGCTGATTGGCTGAAAAGATATCACGTGCTTAACGCTGAATGGCTGAAAAGTTGGCTCTAACACGCTGGTCAACTTGGCTAAATAATTACTTCTATTATGCTAAAAACTTTGTCAAAGTTAAAACATTTGTTTTAAGACTAGAACCTGCATCACAAGCCATTACGCTACCCAGGAATTACTGGGCGATCCAAAACTATCAAATGATATTGCTTTCATCGCATCAAACTTTCTGTGTTTGACAGATGCCATCAAGAAACTAGAAGGTCGTTTAAACCTAATGGATGCTATGCACATTGTACAAAATGTTAAGTATACCATAACCTGTACGCCTTACAAAGAAAAATTAAAAGTAATTTTGAAAAAAAATCTTGAATTTGAAGTTCTCACAAGATATGCCCAGGTTCTGCAAGAAAAAGAAGTTCCCAATTTTACATGCGATCCAAATATTGTGTGCGCATTTAAATGTACACTAGGGTGTTTCATACCTATAGGGTAAAATAAAAATGAGCTTGGAGTTTTAATCCACACGTTTCTCCGTATTCTAAAGAACAAGAAAACACGTTTGTGCAAGTTTGAACCAGATCGCGCTGCATTTAGAGGTCCCCAACTTTGACGACTTTTTGTCAGTTCATTTCTCGCCTGCCTGCAGTCAAGACGGTTTTCTTCGTCACTTGAGCGGTTCGTGTTGTATAGCCTATTGGACAACTATGGAGGTAATTATATATGCTACTAATTATCTCATTTTACTGTGGTATTGAAATTTATTATTATTTAATTTCTGTCATTTTACTGTGGTAGTGATATTTATTATTAATATTACATGAAATTAATTAGTCTGTTGCATATTGGACAACTAAGCTGGTAATTATTTATGATACTAATTAATGTAATTTTACTGCGGTATTGAAATTTATTTAATTAATGAATTGTCAAAGAGAACGTAGTGTACACGTATCAGTTTTTATAAAGAAAAGCAGTAACTGGGACTCGAACCAGTGTCATAGCCGTTTGGCGGCATCGCTCAAGTCGGCGTACACAGCACGCTATCCACTCCCTAGATGGTGTAGTGGATAGCGTGCTTTGTACGCCGACTTGAGCGATGCCGCCAAACGGCTATGACACTGGTTCGAGTCCCAGTTACTGCTTTTCTTTATTTAATTAATGAAATTAATTACGATGTGAAATTATTAAATTATTTCTGTGGAATTATTTAGTTTGTTTTCTTTTCCAGGTGTCTACCAGAGCGAAAACAGAAGTGTTTTCTTATTGGCCAGACGGATGCGAACATCACATCAAGTGGCCTTCCAACTCAGTTGCAAGTACTCAAAAGTACTTTTACCACCAAAAGGAGCAAAAATTTGGACGTACTAAATGCCTGAACCTGTGCCTGGATGCCTCTCTCATATTTTGGGAGAGAGCGAGAATCCCCATGATGCGTCGAGATTCGGCCTTGAGGAAGATGGAATCCCTTCTCAAGGAATACGACCGGCTTGTGAAGCACAAGTCACATAAAGCAGAGTCCTTCCGAGTGAAGGAGGCGATGTTCAAGGAGGCAATAGCGAAGGAGATCATGGACATTGCTCATTCACAGGCTAAGGAAATGATGAAGAATCAGGAGGACATCCACTTTCTCGACATGCAGCGTGAAGATCCAAATTCCTGCAGCATGGGCCCTGTTGACATGAAGCTTCACTATAAGGAGATTAAGAAAAGGAAGAGGCTGGACAAGATTAAGGAACAACAGGAGAAGGCCAGGAAGGAACAAGGAGCTGCAGAAGATACGGGGGCTTTAGTGATTTCAACTTCGTCAGAGACTGACTCAGATGTCGTTGACCCAACCGTGGAAGTTTTTCCATCCTCCTCCAAGGGAAATACCAAGAAGCGACGGAGGAATCTGATCTCACAGGATGTGACGACTACCTACGATCGGCTGAATATTTCGTACCGCGATTCAGCTATGTCGTACGCTGCAGCGGCTAAATCACTAGGTTTTGACTTGGATGAACTGTCCATTTCTGCCAGTACCATGTACCGCACACGCAAGGCTCTCAGGAAGGTGGCTGCTGAAAGTTATCAATCCGACGAAGTTTGTCCTGGTCAGCCTCTTGTCTTGCATTGGGACGGTAAGCTCCTATCTGACAATGAGCAATGGAAGGAGAGCGTTGACCGGATCGCCGTCCTCGTCTCTGGCGACGGCAAGGAGAAGTTGCTCGGCGTTCCTAAGGTGACGTCCGGAACCGGCGAGAAGATAGCGCGAGTTTGCTTGGATTTGGTCAAGGAACACAGGATGGAAGAGCGCGTGCGGGGACTGTCTTTCGACACGACAGCGTCGAACACCGGGATTCATATCGGGGCCTGCGTCCTGATTGAGAAAGGTCTTGGCAGAGAACTCATGTACTTCCCCTGTCGGCATCACATCTATGAAGTCATCCTCAGCTCCGTCTTCAAGCGTGCATACGGCCCTTCAAGTGGCCCCGATATACCCGTTTTCAAGAGGTTTCAGGCACAATGGAAGTTCATCGACCGGTTGGACGTGCGGCCGTACGATTTTGCTCAAGTCAATGACTCTATGAGGGAACTGAGGGAGAAGTCAGTCCTGCTGGTGAGAGGGATGGTGAGCACGTCGCATCAGCGCGATGACTACAAGGAACTGCTACAGTTGGTTCTCATCTTCCTGGGAGAAGCAAAAGTGGTGGATTTCCCTCTCAGAGCCCCTGGCGCTTACCATCACGCTCGATGGATGGCGATAGCCATCTACTTGAAAGTAATTCTACTGAAGAAGCAGTTCAAGATGTCGAGTCACGAGTTGGAAGCTCTGACAGCCGTAGGTCTCTTCCTGTCCCTCGTCTACATCCGAGGTTGGACTCGTGCTGCAACCTCAAGCAAGGCTGCCGCAGTTGATCTGGAATTTCTGCGTGACGCGGAAGCCTTTGCCATGTCGGGATATTCGTGTGTTAACGCTGCGCAAGAAGCCATGTCTCGACACCTATGGTACATCTCTGAGACTCTTATTGCCATGGCGTTCTTCGACGCAGATGTGGCAGATGAAGAAAAGGCTCAGATGGTCGTCAGTTTGGGTAAGCCCGCATCGAAAAAGGAACTCAAGCGACCCCAAGGGAAGAACGTCAGGAATCTTGCCTCGAAACACCTGGCGGAGTTCGTGACAGGAAAGACGATGGCTTTCTTCCATGCATTCGACTTGGACACAGAATTCTTGAAAAAGCCAGTTGCTGAGTGGACTGAAGTAGAGGGCTTCAAGCAAGCAGCGGCAACTGTTAACAAAATCTCTGTCGTCAACGATCGGGCCGAAAGAGCCATCGCGCTCACCAAAGAGTTCAACTGTTCTCTGACGAAGAACGAAGCAGAAGCAGTATTTGCTCAAAACTGTGATGCAGCATAGGGCGAAATACCCGAATAAAACCAAGAAGGATTTCATGGACAAATGATTCGCAAGAAGTGGTTATGTTTTTTTGTATCTTTGTGAAAATGTGTAGTGAAATGGTACTCGTTTGTTGAATAAAAATTCATTGGCAGATTTTTGTTTAATTTTTTCCGTTTATGATCTGCCAGAGCATCAAACTGGGGACCCGTAAACTTTAAACTATTGAATTAATACTTCGGTTTATCAGTCTCCTCAGCAAATGGAACAAGGGGATCCATGTGGATTAAAATTTTTCCAAACTTTTAATTTATGAAACACCCTAATGTACACCAATAGTCTCCGTCGAAGTTGAGCGCTTCTTCTCTCGTTACAAGGACGTAGTGTTGTCGAAGAGATTGAATTTGACCGTCGACCATGTAAAAGAATATGCTGCTGCAATGGAATGAAGACGTTTCAGATGATAAAGCATTTTTTTCTGCTTGTTTTTCAGTAAAATACTCCCAGGGTTATGTTTACTTTTATTTTTGTGTTTTTATACAAGTACAATAAAGTTTATTTTTGTTTCATATGTGTTTATCAATAAATATAGTAAATAATATAGTTTTTTGACCTTAAAATATGGGATTGTCTTTATGAACTTTTTTGAACTTTTGGGCCAATTTTGTGAACTTTTGTGAACTTTCAAAGCAAATTTCATGAACTTTTTTGAGATCTTTACTTATAAGGCTAACTAACGAAAATATCACGACCTAACCTAACTAATCGTTAGATCAACTGTACGCCCTTGACGAGTGGTTAGGTTAAGTCGTGATATTTTCGTTAGTTAGCCTTATAAAGCTAACTAAAAAAGGCTGGGGGGGGGTCCTGATCTTCAGGTGAGCCAAAATTTCTTTAACTCTAACTTAACCAATATGCTGTATATGCAGTTATGCACATTTTATGTATACAAAGAAATAAATATACAATTCTTTTTTACGCTTACCAGTTTTGAACCGCTCTCCCTGAGACCTTTTACGCGATACAGTTTTTTCCTCGCCTCCCCATTCGTAATTGTTAATGCGTTTAACAAATTAGGCATTTATAGCTTTGCCCTACATTATAATTTTATTAAATAACTTTAAGGCAAAAAAATTTGTATTTGCATTAAAAACTTTATATTCAGAAGAAAATAATAAACACTTTGTTTTAAAACTAAAACAGATAATAACAATTCTTTATTGACGGACTTTTTGTAATGTCATATTATGAATGCGTTCATATGTATGAAACCTTAATATTAATTTTCATAGCATTCAGTCAGAAAGGATTAAATCGGAATCCGCAAATGATTAACATTTAATTTCCATTATGCAATTAATGCAAGCACGAAAACAGACTGCAAAAGGCATACAAAAGACTCATTACATATTTTTATTATCTCAACATAAAATTGATGGAACATAATGCAATATTATACCTTTTACAGTAATTTGTAGAAAGTTTTCAGGCAATTCTCAGGAACAGTTTCAGCGGTAATTGTATCAAAACTGGTGTACTCTGTTTCTGTGATACGTGATTAATTCATTCACTATAAAATAATTGTTTTATTTAATGTTGTTTTAATCGTAAAGTCGAAAAAAATCCTTCGGCATACTTTTCACTTTATTGTTCGTACTCTTAAAGAATGAAAAGGAAAACGATCTACACCAATTACACTGATCAGCAAAGTTTTTGCCATGGAGATATTTTTACTTGAACTATACGTAATTTTTTACGTTGATTACGGAAATGAAAACAGAATTTTTCTATCACCCACAGTTTTAGAGTGATACATGAATTTACATTACTTAGGATTTGAGTCAGAATAGGAAGGGGGCTAGGTCTGCCCCTTGTTCTTCCTCTGCTTATAAGTTACTGCACGTCACTGTTGGCTTTCATTTGTCAGTAAGACAAGCGTAAATCATCAGTAGCTACATTTTAGCTGAGTTCAATATGCATTTTCTACTTTGATATTGCTATTACGTCTATAAATTAGTCCAAATTTCACTTTCGATTCACTCAATATTGGTGGGTGATAGACAAATTTTGAAGTCATTTTTTAACTCAGCGGTTAAAAACATAAGATTCACCCATTTTTTGTTCCTGTGACAAAAAAAAATTCTTTTTTTCATCCAGTGTTATACGCGGTAAATTACGAAACCCAGCTCATACGCTCCGTCAGAAGTTCATCCCTGAAGGCGGTAATCCTCTACTGTTTTGTTATAGGTAATTGTTACCATCTGGTTTATCAGTCCAAGTTTAGAATTAAGATTATTTGGATACGGTATTTGGTATAAAGAGATTCGAAAGTAATTATTTTATCTTCATTATTAATTCTCAATAAAGTTTTTAAATAATCTACATAATACGATATTACGATAATATGATAATTACACAGGCCTGCGAATGAGAACTTTGTAAGGGTTGTTTTCTTATAATAACTGATTTTATATAATTCAACTACGCTGATTTCGAATAAGGTGTCCATTTTTTTCTATCACGTAAGATTTTCTGCAAACTGGAAGGGAAAAACAACAACATAAATAAATATTATTTATTTCAATTTACATTAAGTACCTATTTCGCTTTGTTATACTAATTACAAATACAAACAACTTTTAAAGAAAGAAGACTATTAACGTCAATTACATATTCATTTTTATTTGTCCTGAGTTTTCTTGTGAGATCTATCCCTTTTAGTCTCGAATGTATGCACTGTTCCTTTTCTTTTATGTAATAATTCTGGAGTATCCCGTTTCAACATCCAACAGTAATCAGTCACTATGCTGATGTTCCACCTTCCCTGATATATCTTCTCCATTTCTTTGCTGTCTTGATGAAACCGTTCTCCTTGTTCTTCGCTGAGTGCTCCGAAATTCTGAGGGAAGTAATACAAGTGTAAATGTAAGAAATGTAATTTTAAACTCATATTACAACCCAACTCTTTGAACTTATTTAGTATGTTGTTCACAATGTTTTGGTAATTTGGGTCCTCGTTTTTCCCCCAAAATTTGCTAATAACATCCTTAAAAGCAATCCACGCTTCTTTTTCAAGATTGTTCATTGTTTTTTCAAAGTGTTCATCCAAAGTCAGTTTTCTAATCTGGGGACCAACGAAAATTCCTTCTTTCAATTTTGCTTGCGAAAGAGTTTGAAATTTACCACAGATATACTTAAAATAATCTCCATCTTCGTCCAAGGCCTTAACAAATTGCTTCATCAAACCCGATTTTATGTGAAGCGGGGGTAAAAGGACTTTCTTCATGTCAACCAAACTTTCACGTTGAATGTTTTTAGAATCAGGTGTCAGGATGACTTTGCGTGGCCATTCCTTTTTTATCCAGTGCTGAGTTCTTGCTCGGCTATCTCATTCACACAAAAAACATGGAAACTTCGTATAACCTGGTTGTTGACCTAACAACATAGAGATCACTTTTAAGTCTCACAAAGTAGCCAACCGTGTTCTTTGTATTTAACCTTAGCTACAAGGAGCTCAAGATTTTCGTACGTTCCCTTCAAGTGAACCGAATGAGCCACAGGAACGGATGCATACAAGTTACCGTTGTGAAGGAGGACGCCTTTTAGACTTATTTTGGAGAAATCAATGAAAAGTCTCTACTCATTTGGGTCATAGACTGCAGCGCCTAGCTTAAGTATTAGTTCCGAAATATTGTTGCAATATACCAGTGAATTTTCTTGAGAAAAATATTGGATGAATTCTTTTTCTCGATTTCTGTACCAGTAAAATGACGTCCCGAGAGAAAGCAAGTTCTTTGCACGAAGTCTGGATCCCAAAATCTCTGAAGAATCCTTCGGGAGACACAAATCTCTTACCAAATCATTAAGTTCACTTTGTGTAAACAATTGGGGTTCACCAGATGTTTCGGTTTGAAAACAATCAATATCATCGTTTCCATCGTCATCAGACACCGAATCAGATGAAGTTATATCAAGAGTATTTGGTTTAGTAGGTACAGGTATACCAGGTCCATGAGCAACAGGTCTTATAGCAGACTGAAAGTTTGGATAAGAAATTTCCTTTTTATTTTAGTATTGTATCCTTGCACGTTACATGAACAAAAATAGCAGTCATTGCTGTGATTTCTTGACTCACGCCAGACCATTGGAATCCCAAAAGATAAAGAATCGTTTTTACCTTTACTGCACAGTCTAAGTTGTTCAACACAAACACTGCAAACTTTATGTGGAGCCCATGATTTTTCTTGATCCCCAAGTTTTATTCCGAACTACGCATAGTATGCTTTCTTGACGAAGTCTGTAATATCTCACCTTTGTTTTTCACAGTAAATTTTCCACAAATATAACAGAAAATGTTTGGGCTATTTACACACCCTCTGGTTGCCATAGCGACAACTAAACAAATTTCAAGAGAGAAATATAGTCACCGCGCACCTTTAAATAATATGAACTGTAACCTCGCACGCACTAGACAGACTGACTCATCTCGTGGCTTGTCAATCACTTATACAGGGTGTCCCAGAATTAACTATCTATTTCAATGAAATCGGACAAATTTTTTAAAAACACTTTTATTTATGTTTATCATGTTTAATATGTTAAAAATGTATAAATTTCTAAATTTTTTTCATAATTTTATTTTCATAATTTTTTCATTATCTGGTCCAATGAAAGACCGTCTGAAGTCAGAATGGCAAAGAGACTCTCCAAAAGTTAACGTATGGCTTGGAATGACCAAATCCAAAATTTATGGCCCATTCTTCTTTGCGGAAGCAACTGTAACAGGTACCGTCTACCTTGATATGCTTCAGCAGTTTCTCGAGCCACAGCTTCTTGATGATGGCATTCTTGATAATGTTGTGTTTCAACAAGATGGAGCACCATAAATTTTGGATTTGGTCATTCCAAGCCACACGTTAACTTTTGGAGTCTCTTTGCCATTCTATGACTTCAGACGGTCTTTCATTGGACCAGATAATGAAAAATTATGAAAATAAAATTATGAAAAAAATTTAGAAATTTATACATTTTTAACACATTAAACATGATAAACATAAATAAAAGTGTTTTTAAAAAATTTGTCCGATTTCATTGAAATAGATAGTTAATTCTGGGACACCCTGTATACTAGCAGTGCGTTTCTCGAATGTTCTAGGAGACGCTATGACATCACTTCTGATCTGGAAGCATTTATAGGCAGTAGTTTTTAATCAAAATTTAATTGAGTCAGTTTTAATGAAAATTACTTCCATATGTAATATGAAATATGACATTTTGTGAAAAATTTGTACGTGATGGCGAAAAATGAATATTATTTTCGGAATCAGCGTGCAAAAATTACTATATAAGTGATAAAATATTTCGGACAACAAAACCATCGCAAGCCTGTGAATTATTAGTCAAATGCAAGAAAACTGTACTGTTTGTGCGTATCATGTCTCATTCCCTGATAAAGAAATAAAGAAAAAGTAAATAAATAAATAGAACTGAAAGCATTCACAAGGATTATTTGTCTATTTTAGGGTTAAATTGGATATACAGAGGGATGACAAAAATAAATAGACACCTTCGGTCTTTCCATGTTTTTTATTTGATAATAAAAGTCAGTAAATAGTAAGAGACGCATGCAATCAATATGTTTACAATCGTGTTGCTTTCCCCTTTCCATAACGTAAAGCTGACACACGTTCTGGCATTCCATTCATGAATTCTGCCATTTATTTGTGAGAACAATCATCCAGGTGTCTATTTGCTTTTGTCATTCCTCTATATATATATATATATATATATATATATATATTATATATATATATGGTGTCCGAAAAGTCTGGAACCATAGGAGAAACACTTTATTTACACGCGCTTCAAAACATCATGGATGGTACTTTTCGGTACTCCAATTTCCAAGCTTGTCCGTCTCAATGACTTTTTAGGACTTACATAAATTTTCACCATTACGGTCTCACCGACTTCTTCCGAGGTTCTGAGACAACCTGAACGTGGTTTGTCTGCTACAGAGTTAGTTTCTTTAAACTTTTTCAATAATTTTCCAACCGCGCTATGTGTTACTGGATTTCTTTTCAGCATGACGACCGTTAATTTATCTGCCACACTTCTATGGGACCAGCCATCACGTCTACACAGAAGAATAATCTCTATACTCTCTTGTAAACTTAATGCCATCATTCACGGATACCCTGAAACAAAAAAAATTAAACAATTTCTCTTATGGTTCCAAACTTTTCGGACACCCTGTGTATATATATATATATATATATATATATATATATATATATATATATATATACACCTCGTAACCCCGTAGCAGTTCCGTGCGTAGGTCTCTCTTCACACAAAGGTTAAGCTGGTGGCCCCCACCTCTAGGCCCAGCTTGGTGGAGCAGCGAGTTGCTCTCTTGAGCCTTCCATTGCACACCTGGCTCATTTTGTAACGTCCTGGGCCACGAATCTAGTCTCCTTTTGAAGACTTCAACTTTGACCCTTGTGAGTTTTCTGAGGTTCTTTGGAAGTTAATTAAAAAGACTTCGCCCCCTGACAACCAAGCTATTTTCCTTGTGTTGAAGGGGTCCCTTGTCGGACTTTAATTTGGGAACACTACACTTTCTGCCTTTCCTATTTTCCAGTGTTGTTCGGATGGTAATTGGGTTTAGTTTGATATTTGGTACCAGTTTTTCGATCATTTTCCATATGTAGATTAAGGTATACCTCTCTCTTCTTCTTTCCAGGGAGTACAGATTTAGTTTACGGAGTCTTTCCCAGTAGTTGAGTTCTTTGCAGCCATCAATCTTGGCTGTAAAATGTCTCTGAATTTCTTCTAGTTTATTAACATCTTCCTTTTTGTATGAGGACAGTAGCATGACCGCAAAATGGTGCAGTGCAATTGTAATGATCATCATTGTTGCAAAGGGGGGGTATGCAACAAGGGGGTAACCCCCTAGTTGCATGAAGGGGTGGGGGTAAACCTGAGGTTACACGAAGGGGAGAGCTTTGGGGGGAGAGGGAAGATGACCTTCCCCCAAAGAGGATGACCCTAACCTAAGAAGGTAAACCTTAACTTTGGGGGAGAAGGGAGGAGGGCCTCCCCCTAAGGGGTATCCCTAACCTAAGAAGGTAAACCTTAACCTAGCCCTTGGTCTTTGCACTTGGCTTAGAAGGCTTAATCTGGCTTAGATGGCGTAATTGGCTTGTTTAGGTGTATGTGTATATATTTATATTATTAACTTTTGAGTTGCCAGGTTGCGCTATTTATTTAATTAAAGAAGATGTTCTTAACAGTTGGCTTAGAAATCTTAAGCAGCCAGTTGGCTTAGTTTATATATATATAAAATGAAGGTGCATTGTTTATATATATTCCCATCACGCCGGTTATTCCTTAATATCGTTTATATATACATATACACACAGGAAAGCATTTATTGGATAATAAAACACAAGTACATCAGTCTTTTTATTTAGACGAATTATTTTATTGGAAATAGTTTCATGAAGTATATAGAAAATAAATATACAATCAAAATAATTCAGGAGAAATGTATATACACACTGTATATACATTCTTAAATAATAATATTAGTACAGGGGAAATCTATATACACATTTCTATAAAATAATAATAATAATAAAATTTTAACAAATATATAGAAAATAAATATACTGCAAAATAATATACATCGAAATACATACACTTTATGTTCTACTGCGCTTAACTAAACTACTAAACTCGCACGTGATCGAGTCTACAGTTACATCATTGTTGCTTTGTACTATGTAATAAATAAGATTTAACATTATTTCACCGCTCAAGGTATGTGGATGCCTATATTCGATGTAAAGGGCCTTCAATTCGTTCAATACTATTTTTGTGCCCACTTTACATTCGGTTGGCAAGTTATCACTCTCTTTAAACACGGACAAAATAAATCAAAAGCACGCACAAAGAGGGCATCGTTAGCTACAACATCATTATTAAATTCAAGTTTATAAACACTCCTTTCTAATCGAGGGTTTATTCTTACTGATCCGCGCTTTTCAACCGTGAACTCTTCTTCACAATGCATATCGGTAGTTGAAATAATCTTCTAAGTCGTAGCGACAACTGCTCATTAGATAAGAAATAGTTCTTCAGGATGAACGGTGTAAGTGAGCTGTACCGCTCAAGTCCTTTGTACCAAAGTTCATGATATTTCGAAGAGTCTAAACCTTTTAAATAAGCATCCAGTTCTAGACCATTCTCGCCATGTTCATTCCTACACTCGGTAAACCCGTCGAACAGAGCGGTGTATGCGTATTCAAGAACCGTATCAAAATAAAGCATACCCGTAACACGTGCGTCTAATATAGGCTAAAAAGTTAGCTTGCAGAAACCGACGATTTCAAATATTCTGTCGATGATAAAACGGTTTCGCGTGGGGACAAGGACGTTATTATCAGACGCATTCTTCCACATCAGCCGTATATCAATGCATGGCTGGTCGTGATTTATACATAACGTACAAACAATGGCGTATGAGGGGTCATCACTAATCTGTTCCCTTCTTGTATCTACACCTGCAGGTATTTTATAACGATCCTCGCTCCACTTCTCAACTATCACAAAGACTATTCATCTCCTCAACACTTAAATAAATAATATTCTGTTTACCAGAGTTTGTTTGTCTACAAGTCGTTTCAAGTACATACTTAACGGCACCGGTTTTACGCCTGAACATACGCAATGAATTCGTCACGGACACATCGTATACGGCATTGAGAATGCTGCTCAACGGAGGATCCATCGTATTCTATTGTGAGGAGTGCACGTCCGATTGGTTCAAGCTCTGAGCTGACTATGAGCAGCCGGTGTGTGGTTTGGCACAGAGACAGGTGTGGGAAACGAGTCACACCATAAGTTAATGAATCGTGTACGGTGTTGTTCCAACGTGAAATAGTCATGTGAATACCTGTACCCCATTATACTGGGCAATCGTTTAGAGAATTTTCCCATCTGCGACACACGAAGTAATATCGGCTTTAATGTTTTATCACCCACTCCCCAGAATGCGCATCAGACATTTTTGTTCAGGGGTATTTTCACGAACTAAACACTTTTTATTAACACTCCGGCGCACTGTTTGAGAGAAACATGTGTCCATATTTATCCTTTTTGCTTAGCAAGCGATACTCGTCTCTAAATTCTATTAAAAACTCACACAGGCCTTTAGCCATAACCTCACTGCAAACCTCGTCATGATATATATGATTGTAATGATAAAAATACTTCAGATTGTCCATTATAACAAGATTTACATTCGCAGCGGCAGGGTACGAGTACTCGGTATGATGCAGCATGACATAATACCGCTTGTCACATCACCCATCAACAAGACTCACTAACCATACCCGTTGCTTCTCTTCTGCACGTGTTGTTTCTTTCACTTCACGGTATATGTAAGCTTTTACGCAGTTTAGTCCTACAATATAGTCCATTACATTATTTGTGCCACGAAATCCTGCATTGCTCTCACCAGAATAGCCGTAGAGTATTTGAACCTCTTGTTCCTCAAGCTTCGCACGATTCAATGTAGCATTAAAAGTCTCAAAGGAGGGAGGAAAAGGGAGTTTTTCAGTATCCACCACATCTGTAGACTTTACCGAATACCACTTCATAAACGTCGAACACGCAATATCAAAAGTAACCATCACTATTTTTCTTCTACGTGAGAATTCTTCAAATACACGTCTGAGATCCAGGGCTTGCAGTTTTTCTTTTTCATGATGCTAGCCCGACGTGGGCAACGGGTCACTCGCAAAGAGGTCCCATAAATATAGCTTCCCTCACCAGCTATCTGCAAAGCAGACAGGATCCAGCTTTGGGACATGGATCTATGGTTTAAAGCAGCCTAGCCCTGCTACATTTAGAACCTCAATATAAGCAAAAGACTCGCTGTCTTCACGTCAGATTGAATACATCAAAGAAAAAGGGGTAACTATTATATTTTAGCCAAAAACCGAAACTTAAACCTCAACTGGCAGAATTGAGCGTCCACTTTTCAAGGCACATAACATGTCCGTTTCAAGGTGGGAATTAACTCAGAATGGTCCCCTGAGTTTTGATGAGTCTTTTGCTTATATTGAGGTTCTAAATGTAGCAGGGCTACGCTGCTTTAAACCCTAGATCCATGTCCCAAAGCTGGATCCTGTCTGCTTTGCAGATAGCTAGTGAGGGAAGCTATATTTATGGGACCTCTTTGCGAGTGACCCGTTGCCCACGTCGGGCTAGCATCATGAAAAAGAAAAACTATGGTATTTGTCATTTACCATTACTTATTCGGACTATAGTGGATTTAATTATCCCAGAAGAGTTCCTTGTTCCATGTTCCATGCACGGTCTGTGTGTATCATATATATATATATATATATGTATATATGTGTGTGTGTGTGTATATATATATATAACAATCAAGGGTTATGGTAGCCAAAGGGTACGGTATCATAAGTACTAGGCACCTGGTAACGTTTCCTATAGGTGTTACGACACACTTTCGTACCTTCCTTCACCCCTCCCCAACTTCTGGGCCCGAAAATTGTGGGTCCCTACAGTCAGTTGGGGTGGTTGGTCGCCCTCATCTTCCACGCACACTAATTCCTTCAACGAATCAAAGTTAACGATCCGTCTGTTCGTCTGGTTAAGCGTGATGCCCTAAACCTTCACGATATATTTCAGCTCCTCCCCCACCCTCACCGGTACCCCATAAGTTTTTGGACCTGTTGAGAAAAAAACAGTCGGCGTATGCGATGTCTCCATACTCATCCTTGATCTCATCAGTCAACTCTCCAAGGAATTCCCCAATAGGCGGCATGTATTGACCCTACCTCGCTGTGAATATCACACTATTTGTGTTGGCGTACAGAACCCTCCGCCCAAGAGAATGCAATAGATCCCAAAGTTTGATGCGAGCGTATATGGTTGTGAAGCTGGCTATAGGTATGTTTGTAACATGTGAGTTATCTGTAGCCAATTCTGTAATGTTGTACTTTATTATGTACGTATTACCTACATTCACATTCTTTATCGGGAGCATTGGCATAATCCCACACCTCGTTATAACTTTGGGCTAGATGAACGTTCCCCTTACCCGTATTCTGCGCAAATTTTCCCCAAAGACTATTTAGATACTACTTTGCATTAAAGCGCTTGCCCGGGTTCTTAGCAATTTTGGCCCGGTCAAGTTGTATCCCTTCAAGGTAGCGGTAGCGTTGATTATACGCCGATTTTTCATCTTTGGTATCAACTCCTCGCGGATACCCTGATGCTTCTACCTTATCCTTCAAAAAAGTGTTTATATATGGCGTGAAAAGGTTGGGTAGCTTCTGGAACCTCCACACCTCATATATCTGCAATACTTCGTAGCCGTGGCGAACGGCTAGGGACAGCTCAGGGCTTGTATATACGCCTCTGATCTTCCGCTGGTTGGTTGTGTGACTACAGGCCCCACTGTTCTCCTCTGCGCACTTCACGCACAGGGGAAACATGAGTTTGTGGTCTACAACGATGGGTAAGATCGGCATCCATAAATCACGAGGGGGGAGCACGTCTACGAAAGAAAGACCGAAGTAGTTCTTGCTCAAATTTGTTGAGAACTCTTCGATAGTGGGCAGGGCTGGTCCCACCAGCTTTTCAGGTGCTCCTACGGGGTACGGGTTGTTCTTCATCACGTAGGGGTATAAAGAACAGAAGTCGTAGTAATGGAGTTTCACGCCCTAGGTAACCGGAAAGTATACCTTCAAGGGATTTGTACGCCCTCCGAACAAGCTATCACCCCATCTGAGAGGATCCAACACCATTGAACGCTTGATGGTGTTTATTTCTTCACGGTACTGTCCATCTGTCTCCATCCGTGCATCATATTCATGCTCTCACAAGATCTACCGTGGATATCTCCTACGATTCCACACTCAGGACGTGGGCATCCGTGCCACCAGCAACCGTTAAAGGAGTACACAGTCTTCTCACCAGTGACACGGTCTTCGCTTAGACCATCAATCCAAAAAACACGACCATTGACCTTAATGTGTACCCCCCCCCCCCGTGTTGTGAGCGTGTTTTATGTATTACACCGGTCTGCTGCTGTAGGTGTATGAGCCAGTAAATAGCCTTATGCTCATAACTGCGAGGGTTGCTTCTGTGAATGACGGCTAGGGCATGAAATTGTTCTTGAACACCGTAAAACACAATGAGGCGATCGTGGTTGCGACTTGCAACGGATCGCATTTGAACCGGTCATAACGCTCACATTCATCCGATATATTGTAAGGAGTATCTCCATTAAAACTGTTGTAGTAGCGGTCAAAATCTTCACGCTCACTATCACTCATGTTGGCATAGTTAAAATAATGTTTGGAGGGAGGCAGGCCTACGTAATTTAAAATGTCACTAGTGAGGAAAGTGTAAGGGAAATACCCTTTTGAAACTTCGGCTGCTACGCCCATCACCTTGGGTAGCTTCGCTAATTTACAAGGTGTGAATAATAAAGTGTCTTTAAACTGAACATTACCTCTTATTTGCATCTATATAAGTTTGTTTCCTCTTTTCAAAGGATCGCCTGTAAATATCTCCGATGATTCGTGCTCAAGCAGTTCCTTATAACGGAACTGTGTCAAATTTTGTTCCGTTCTGGGCAAGAATACACACAGTCATTTTTTTTAA
Organism: Bathynomus jamesi; assembly: GCA_023014485.1. Lineage (NCBI taxonomy): Eukaryota > Metazoa > Arthropoda > Malacostraca > Isopoda > Cirolanidae > Bathynomus > Bathynomus jamesi. The sequence goes on along the minus strand of JAJOZX010001200.1, from coordinate 663,350 downwards.
CTTGTTCGCTAACTTAACAATGTAGGACACAAAGAGTTTCACAGGGCTTTCGTGTGCGATCGTTTTAAAAACGTTTGTTCGTTTACCACATTTGTGACACTCATCACACTCGACTTCCATGCACTCATCGCAGATAGTCTGACTAACAAGTAGATGTGGGATAACCTCTTTGGTTTCAGCAACCGTATATGTTTCTATATCATAGTTCACAGTTATACAAGGTCTACTTTTAGGCTTAGCATTTTTCATATGACATACATGCTTTATACCATCTGTCTTATATTTCTCGTGGCACGTAAAACAGTGAATTTCATCACATTTATGCTTGAATTTCCCCGTTATCCATCATATGAAACATACCACATTCACAGATTCTCATTTTCTTGCAAGTGCCAATTGACTTATGGAGCTCAAAACAGTTATTATTGAAAAATGTGCGTCTACGCACATTACAGTCCCTCTTCTCAGCTTCAACTACACGACTTTCACATTTGGAGCTTTTACACTGTTCACATACTATGTGGCAATCCTTACAATGTTTCACTATATCATCCGAAAACTCGAGACATCCCTTACACAAATCATGATGCCTTCCATATTTTCGTCTTTTATCATGGGGAGATACGTTGACCCAACCAGCACTAAAATAAGTAGGGGTCTTGTAAGATCTCTCACACAGCTTTTAAAAACATACACGGTCCTACGACGATCATCCATTCCAAATACAACTACACGAGCATTCATTTCCTGTTCTACCCTTCTCAGCTATTCAGGACCCATATTACAGTCAAACTCGAGCTTGCAATCTGAAGCCAGTTTACGAGCACGCTGCACAACTGTAGGCAGCCAAATTTTTTGCGCCCTTGTATATAGCACAGTGAACATATGAGCTAAGACTAATGCTATATAGCCGCAACCACGATCGGTGTTTATATGCCGTCTGTAAATAGCCTGAGAATTGAAGTTAAGAGTATGAGGTGTGGCACTATGACCCGCAACACAGAATACACGGTCAATATCTACTGTGAAGTTGTCCATATTGAAGGCTGTACTACTTTGAGAGGTCTGCATTATACGGCCTAATATTTACTCTATATCTACAGCTGCCAAGCGTCTGAATGGTATTATTACCCAAAAATCATCTACATCCCCGTCATCTGACCCGAACCCGAAGGACAGCCTCGTCCCGACTTCACGTTCATCGCGATTCTGAACGGCAAACTCCACAATACATTCAACTACGCGCCGTAGTCCGTGTTCAACACTATTGCTATGCATGGATACAAGGTCAACCCTGACTATGTACCGATTTCTGGTCAGGGCCGGGGTAGGGGTAGCGGTGCGCACCAGTTCGAACGTTATACCATCCTCTACAGTACGAGAAACTGCTGCTGTTGTGGAGGATGCGATTGGAATTGAACAGGAATAAGGGGGCACATCTTTATTTGAGGAAGGAACTAGTGTGGGGGTTGTGTCGTAAGACGTAGAGGGTTGGGGCTCTATTACTGGGGTATAACAACAGGTGTACTCCTGGTACGCTTTATACCTGACGTGGAAGGCTCTTCATCATGCCTCCACTTTGAGTTGTTGCGTGGGGGGCTACAGGTGTCGCTGGTGTTTGTTCGCCAGCGGGGATGAATACTATAACCACAACTACACTGTCATCGGGGTCGTCTGTAATATCGATGATGGGCAGATGATGCTGTACCTCGTCATCATTCACGGTTCTGTGGAAGAACAGGAAAAACAAGACTGTAGAATATAAGGAACACCACTTAAATTTTTATTATATTTTGTAAATGATCCACTTAGGAATGTGACGTGTTAAAATGGATTCTGTAGAAAAATTCAGGTTCACGAGCCCGTCCACGTGTATTATATCTGGTCCTACAAGATGTGGTGAAATTGTGTTTATGCTTAAAATCATGGAAGATAAGGGAGAGATGTTCTCATAATTTGTCCATAAAGTCATATGGTGATAATCGACGTACCAGTTAGTGTTCAACGAGTACCAAGATGATATTTTGTTCCACAAAGGTGTATATGACGTTAATTCGTTAAAGGAAAATGAACATACAGTCATTGTAATTGACGATCTCATGTTGGAAATGGATAAAACGTTTGCCGAGACATTTACAGTGTTCTCCCACCATCTTAACATAAGCGTATTCTTCATCAAATACATGCGCGATGTGTCGTTAAATACACAATATCTAGTCTTATTCGTGTAACGTAGAGATGTGTCACAAATTGGGGTATTAGCCAGTCAAATGTTCCCGAATCAGCGTAAGGAGTTTTTGGAAGTTTATAAAGAAGCTACAAGTCAACGTTACGGATATTTGCTTTGTGACCTTCACCCGCGAAACACGTTTAGGGTGCTTCTAAGAATGAATATATTCCCAAACGAGCCTGAAACGGTGTATATTCTAGAATGACAAATGGGCTAAAGAAATACCATGAATTAATAAAAATCTATCATCGATTGTCCCAGCATTGCAGCAGCTGTTTGTTAAAAATATCGACTCGGACTTTTTAAAATGTATCTGTGAAATCTGTCTTAACGTTATAAAATGTAATGTACCAATGAAGCCCCCTCAGAAGGCTCGCCTACGCCGTTACAAGAACATAATACGTACACTCGCTCGTAAAAGTCAAACTGTAGAGAAGAAAAAACGAATTATTGTACAAAGATGGGGGTCATTCCTTTTCATCTTATTTTCAGTTTTGGGGCTTTTACTTACGAGATTAATATAATGAAGAAAGTGGCAGTGATTCCGCACGAGGTGTATGCTTCACTGCAAAGTTCAAAGAGTCCAGAGTCCAGACACGGTTCTAGAACCCCGTAAAAGAAGGTTTAAAAGAATGGAAAGCGAATTGTTAGCCCTATTAAACAGTGAAAAGTTACCTGATGAGAAAATACTCTTATACCAAGAAGCTCTGCAGAAATTTCTTAATGAGTACAAAATTATAAGATTCCAATAGAAATCCCAGTGGTTATTAGACAGCGCAGACAACGATGGGCATGGCGACATAGGACCTGAGGCCGACGTTAGAGCTGACCAGTAAAAGAATAACGGTGCGCCCTCACAACATATAGAACATGTACTAAAAAGCAGTCTCCCACATACATTGAGGAATAAAGGCTTCAGTCTTTATAATCTATTGAGTGAGGACCCCATCATACAGTGGTCCGATACAGGCGAGATCATTGTGGAAGGAACAAAGGTACAGATCTCGAATATCGTCGATATCGTCCATGATCTGGTGAGAAAGTGGGATAGGCCCTCACCATCAGGATGGAAGCAAATTAAACCAAGACTACAACAAATAAATGTCCAAAAAACATTGACAGGAAATCTGAACAGGTTAAAAGACTTGGAGCAAGCCTCGCACGTGCCGCAACTGAACACGCCATCATCCCCAATGAAAGAAGAGACCAAACAACAACGGTCAACCCTGTCCACGTGCCTCTAAAATATGCAAATGCCTAACATATTAAGAAAACGTTATTAGACATTTCTAGCCCAGCCTCCTACGGCGGTGTTGATAGACTGTACAAAGATGTTTATAATGATGGAGTAGGGAAAAAAGATGTTGAAAGGTTTTGAGGGAGCAGGATGCTTATACACTTCATAAGCCGGTGAGAAAAAGGTTTAAAACAGCCAGGACAACAGCGGCTTCGACTGACTCTATTTGGCAAGAGGATTTAACAGACATGCAAAGATATTCACTATATAATGATAGCTATCGCTACATCTTATTCATAACAGATGTATTCTCTAGATATCTGTGGCTAATTCCTCTGAAAAACAAATCGCCTGAAACAGTTGCTAAAGCTACCAAAACGCTGATGTTGAAAGGAAACAGGGTTCCAGGCTATTTTTGTACGATATGGGGAAAGAATTTGTAGGCCGAGCTTTTCAGAACATGTTGGCAGAGTTTAATACCAGTTACTACACTAGCAATTCTATGTATAAGGCCTCTTTAGCTGAAAGAGTTCAACGTACCATAAAGGAACTCATGCCTCGCTATTTTCCCCATAAAAACACATACAGATATATAAACATTCTGAAATCATTGGCCTCACCATACAACCGTTCACACCATCGCGCAATTGGGATAACGCCTAACGAGGTTTTAGAAAGAGGAACGCACATACAGCGTGAGGTGAGAAGAGATATTCGTAGAACACCGCCACACTTACACGTTTAAAAATCAATGATTATGTAAGGCTGTCGCTTTCGGGAAATAAATTCGCGAAGGGATTTGAGCAAGGTTGGACACGTGAGATTTTTAAAGTTAGAGCTATGAGACCTAAAGGCGAGATAATGCTGTATTACGTTGAAGATTTGAATGGGAAAGAAATCGCAGGCTTTTACCGCGAGGAGTTGCAGAAAGTGACATTTAATTTAGGAAAAAATGTGTTTAAAATTTTTAAAAATTTAGGCAGCAAAGGATAAGGAAAGAGAAAAATGTACCTGGTGAAATGGCTAGGATACCCAGAAAGCTTCAACACCTATATACAAGCTGATGCAATAATGAAGTTTAAATAGTATGTAACATGGCGCCTAACCATTTCTACATCACACTACCGTCCTCTTCTCTCTCTGTACATCCTGACAATGCTCTGGCCAACTTTGTAACAGAACTCCATGGGCCCGTTGAATTGGCTCGTGATTCGTATGAGGTGGGCATATGCGAAATTCAGCTGGACACCCTCTTTTTACGTATTGATTATAAAGAACCCGTTTTTACTGTTCTTAGAGACCTTGATGAGTGCGAAAAAGCCGGGGTAACTCTGGATGAAACCATGCGTACCGCCCGGAGTGGGGATGCACGGTATTACACTACAGGCCCTGGTCGTTATGGTACGGCCGAGGGTGCCCGCAGGATTGGCGTCGAAACAGATAGAAAACATCACCCTGGGAGCTCTACCTAGGTTATTAATTGGAATGCAGGATCACGCTTCTGCGAATGGGAAATATAAACATACCTTCGCGTACGGTGAGTGACACTAAGTTCGAAAAACATAGAAATTGAAAAAAATTTACTACATGCCACAGTAAGATACCAAATTAACAGAGTACAGATCAAACTATACACAGTGCCTGAGGTGTTAGCCTCGAAGTAGATAGAAAACGTGGTCCTGGGGAATTCTACCTAAAAGGATATCAATTGGAATGCAGGAACACGCTTCGGTGAATGTAAAATATAAAAAGAACGCCTTTAAATTCGAGAATTTCGGCCTTAAAAATATAACTCGATACGTCAATGGCATAGCGTTGGGGGGAAACATTGGAAACGGATTATTCATCAGAAGTCGTGTTCCTTCTTTGCTCGAGCTTAGAGTAATCTTGCACATAACGCCGGTGCTTGTCATGAATTAGGGATTCGTGTAACGCAGAAAGAATTCATCGAGCAATTTAACCTTTATCCGTTGGACATCACTCCTGACTTATCTGCTAGTGTAAATACACACTTAAGTCCAGAGCAGAGTAGAAACATTTCAGATTCGAATTCTCCAAACCGCTAGACGCCCCTCTTAGTTTACTAGTATATCTCGAATCACAGGCCCTAATAGAAATCAACAGACTCAGGAGTGTAGTCACTGACTTTTAAAGTGGATGCGAATACACTCCAGAGAGTAATGAATAGGGACCGAATCACACGCTCCAAATTTATCGGTGTGTTTGCGAAGAATGAAACATTGAAGATCCCGGATACAGAGACTGTGGCGCAATTATGCTGTACACAGATGTTATTGGTGGCGAAGAGATTAATTAGATAGCCATCTTTTTTAAAAATCGGGAAATAATGTACTATTTTAACTCGATGGGGACTCATCTTTGGAATGACTCTATTATTCTAAAATTTCTCGAACAGATGCATATCCCCGAAATTGTCTGGAATCTTTACCGATTCCAGGGATACTTTAGTAATGCTTGCGGCATGTACTGCCTTTCATTTCTCTTAAACATGGCACGTGGAAAGGAATTTACAATTTTTTAAAATTATTCGATCAGTGTCACACTGCGCTGAATAATGAAATGGTATGCAGACAGATAAAAAAACGGTTACCGTTTGTGCGCACTCGATGTATTGTGTGATGTTTTACGCGTATATATATATATATATATATATATATATAACAGCTGTAAATTGAGTAATTGCAACAATACTGTGTAAAATATAAATTGTCTGCAATAATGTTAGTTTGTGTCTGTATAAAGAGAGGCCTTGTGCCCTGTAGCTTATTTAAAATGTAATGGATGCTAATTCTGTAACTAATTTATGTTGGATATAAAAATTGTTCTATTTTGTAAAACATTCCTTATGATTCGACCATTTAATAAATTGATAAAAATACACTACGTCTTCTTATCCGAAACACCAGAAAAAGAAAAAAGCTTACATTACTTCGTTGATGATTCAGCAATCACTGGGGCGGGTGTGTTGCAATACTTCAACCTCCATATAGAGGTCACTGTCATAACACCGCTTCCCGGAGATTAGCGAAGTTAAGCGACATTGGGTCTGGGTAGTAGTTGGATGGGAGACCGTCCTCTGCGCCCAGATTATGTAGCGACCAGTGGTTCGGATCCCACATAAAGCTGTAGGTCCCCTCCGTCATATGACCTTAGATGTTGCGAAGCAGGTTAAACAACCCCAATTTAAAAAAAGGGTCACTGTCCACGACTTGCGTTTCTTCAAAACTATTACGAAAATATTCTATAACACGATTTAGCTCCTCATTGGTCCTTTAAGGAGAAAAGATACGGATGTAGACGGAAATTTTCAAATTAATTTGATTAGGTTATACATTTTTCTGAATCTTTTTTAATAATTAAAAAAATCCGTTTGTTTTTCATCAAAAATGCACTCAGAGGATACACACACACACACACACACACACACACACACACATATATATATATAATATATATATATATATATAATATATATACACTCATGAATGTTAACTTTAGTAGTTATAAAACAGATACTTTAATTTGCAGGGATCGTTTGTCGACGGGGCTATATCATTCAAATTAATCGAAATAAACTCGGAATATATATGTAAAGTAGAAATTTGAGTCCCTTTAAGAGAAAATGTAGAATAATAATAAGCAGTAAGTCAATTCATTCACATATATTCTGATACAATCTTTATTGTGAGGCCGGATGAATAGCTGAGTATGCTGGACACAACCTGCCGACACTGGGGCCCGAGCCCCTGGCAGATAGCTTTACCCTTCAAAATGTGATTATTATGGATTTTATAAAAATAATTAACACTTGCAAAAGAATCTTGATTATTATAATATTTAATATGATTCCCGTTCTTTGCCTATAAAATATACCTCCATATATATATATATATATATATATATGAAGAGAGTTACAAGGAGTTACAAGGTGAAGCCTCAAACACCTTCGAACCACTCAGGGAAGTTCGCGGTTTGTGGTCCATTTAAGAGAAAATGACGAATAACTTCGCATTTCAAAATGAACTTATTATGGATTTTTATAAAATTAATTAATAGAAATATCAGAACAGGACTTTTACCATAATATTGAAGGTCTTTTTAAAATATTAATTATTAATTATATTAATCAGTTAATACTAATTGAAACTAACCTATAATTTAAAAATGAGGACACCTGCTATTTTAATGACACATTTTACAACAAAGTGTAATGAGTTGAAAATATATTATTACAGTCCCTCCATATATATATATATATATATACATATATATATATATATGTATATATATATGTATATATATATATATATATATATATATATATATATATATATATATATGAAAATAACCACGAAGGAAACAGAATGGTGCTCAAGAGCTTTCGCCTAATGTCATCCTTAGGAACACTAAAATAAATAAGAAGTTCGCGACTAAATATAGGCCACAAAAAAAAATAGAACTGCAGGTACATAAAATTGTTATACTTACATTTCAACTGTAGATTCTCCCGCTGGATCAAACGGATCATCATTGCAAATGTCAACAATGGTTTGCGTTGAAAATAATTCTTCCCGTTGAAAATAATTCTTCCCGATCGGCCGCGTTGAAAAGACTACTTGTAGCATCGGCGTTAGAGCACCACTCTTCATATAACGCCGGTAAACTGTAAAGTTGTTGTTATTTTGGTTGTTTAGCCGATCAGCCCACCCTGATCGAGCAAGCCGGCGGCACGCAGGTAACCGATCGCCCTCTTCAGAGTGGACCAGAGGTTCAGCGCACTAGTGATGTGTTGTGTTCTATGTTGTGCTAGAGTCTGTCATAATGTGTTCAATTGTTTGTGGTGTGTCCTGGCACAGGCGGAAGGTGTCGTCTATGGAGTTGTCTAATAAAGCTGTTTAGCGCTATCTAGCGGCCCAAGTCCGTACTACGGCCTGTTAGCGCTCCACACTGCCAGTCCGGGAACTTTTGGATCGCACCTCGTATATATATATATATTACTGGAATAGATGTTAGACCCACAAAGAAAAAAGAAAAAGAATCATTTTCCTCTTTGTGGTCCTGTATATATAGTTCCTCCATTTAATGTCATATAGTCCTTCATTCTACTCTCGCATTTGAAAGAATTCCACAACGCAAATATTCTGTACAGGGTGTGTTATAAGCCAGATTAGGGCTTCATTTAATCATTATCCTACACTGAGGGTAGCACGGCGCTCATATCAGATGAATCCGGCCCATTGCGCTAATTCCCGAATTATTATTATTATTATTATTATTACCAACACTATCTTGAGTTGATGCCTTCCCGGTAGCTTAGTGGTATCTGTGTCTGACTCTGGGCGGTGAGGCTCGGGTTCGCTCCCGGTTGCTGGAGCCTGGGTTGGGTTGAGCCGGCCTCTCACCCTTTACTAGTCGATAATTTTAACGAGTGTAGAGCCGAAATCATACTGCTTTTTTTTTAATATGTATAGTATTTGTCTTTTTAAGATAATCAAATATGATAAATAATTCGCACTTTCATGTTACTATACTAAATTTGACAATAAACATTATAAACATTCTATGAGAATAATTATTTCGAGTAAAAATCATATTAGTTCATGTATAAAAAGAATAAAATACACTGTCAATCGTGGCTCTGATGTTTTCCTGTATCTGCACCATACATCTCGACATTAAAGGGTAATTATACATACATATATATATATATATATATATATATATACATATTAGAAATTATACAGTGTGTGTGTGTGTGTGTGTGTGTGTGTGTGTTTTATCGAGGTTAGTAATAATACTAACAATAACAAATAGCGAGAGTGATGCTTAAGAAATAAATTTATTTGAAAATTATATGTTGAGCTTTGTGAAAAAATGTTTTTAGTGTAGGCGGAATGGATCCTAAAAGCCGTGGTGGACCACAATATGATTTTTTCTACGAGCTGTGTGGTTACTTCTAGAAAATAGGCGCTTCGGTTCAAGACTTCAAATGGACAAGTCATGTTTTAAAAGAATAAACTGAAGTAATGATTTCAGTTAGCGTTTTATTTTCTCCTGTGTGTGTGTGTGTGTGTGTGTGTGTGTGTGTGTGTGTGTGTGTGTGTGGTTTATCGAAATTTACTTTAATTGAAAACATGAATTGTCATACTTTAGGAAAATTATTAAGGTAAATAATAATAATAGTAATTTCTCTTCTTGCACCTACACCTACATGTATTTTATAACGATCCTCACTCCACTTCTCAACTATCACGAAGACTCTTTGTCCCTCCTTCGTGGTTAGAAAAGCGTTGTTGCGACTAATGTATCATCGGCTTTTCACAGCGAGATTTAACCTGTTAAGCAACGTTGGATCTGCAGTGTTGTTGTATGGGTGACCCCTATCTTCCACGTTTAGATGATATAACGGATCGTAGAGAGCTGGACCCACATAAAGCTGGAGGTCCTCTCTACCACATGACCTTTGTCGTTACGAAGTAGAATAAACAGTCCCAGAACTTTTTTTAATGCATGAAGGATGGGCCAAGTCGGAGTAATGTAGTAAGCTGGTTATTAATAAACCCAAAATTAATAAAAAGTTTAAAAAATTACTAATTAGTAATGAGTGAAATTTTATTCTGAACCCCCTCACAATATTATCAATTAGTAAATTTTTATGTTTTTTATGAAAGAGCAGGGGTTTGTTTTAATTGGATTTGTTTGAAAGATGTCAAAATAAATGGCCGTTCGGTTAACGTGCCAGTTTATAACTGTTTTTTGGAACATTTGTCTTTAATGATGTACGGGGACATCTAATTAATATCTGTCGTCCTCTCCATATATAAAAGCGCCATCATATTGGTGGCATTACCAGTGCTCCTGGCCAAACATTTTCAACGATTGTACGGGTATATAAACGATAGAAATAACTGAGGTTATTGATTTTTATATATAAGGGATAACTGAACATTTCGAATATGGATCAATTGAAGTGCTCTCAATACTGCCTTTAATAATATATATATATATATATATATATATATATATATATATATACAGGGTGGGCCGAAAGTCTGGATCCATAGGAAAATATTTATTTTAATACATAAATTACAACAAATGGTAAATACTTAAAATGAATATCAACTTTAACTCGTAAATGCGTATCCGTGATACTATACAGTGGTTCGTACTCCAGTATAAACAACAAATTATAACAAATGCTCAAATTGGCGGCCTCTGACATCGAGACACTTAGGGATGGAATTTATGATTTTTAATAATTCTTCGAATTGACGTTCTCGAGATGCGTGTTTCATTTGATAATCTTCTTGTTGACTTTACTGGACTATTCGTTAAAGTTTCACATACCATTGCAGAGGTATTTTCATCAGTTGCAGTTTTTGGACGACCAGAACGCCGTCGATCATGTACACTTCCTGTTTCTTTGAAACGTTTAAACAACTTGCCAACAGTCGCATGTGTTACTGGATGCTTATCAGGATGATTTCTATTGAATTCGGTAGCAAACTTCTCTGTGTGTAGCGCCCTGTCTTGCGTACAAGAGCACAAGTTCTACCCGGTCTTCTGTTGTTAGATTCGAAGCCATTTCTGGGCTGAAATAAAAAAGTATTTGAGTATTTATACTGGAGTACGAACTACTGTACAGTATCACGGATACGCATTTACGAGTTAAAGTTGATATTCATTTTAAGTATTTACCATTTGTTGTAATTTATGTATTAAAATAAATATTTTCCTATGGATCCAGACTTTCGGCCCACCCTGTGTATATATATATATATTATATACACACACACACACTATATATATATATATATATATATATATATATATATATATATATATATGGTGTGTATATATATATATATATATACGGCTGGGAACGATTCGTTATAAACCTTTTGACCATTCCTGCTGCTGGTAGCTGGTGGCATTACCGAGTGGCCTGGACTGATCCAACAATATATATGTATACCGTTAATGAAATTACTCTCTTAATATGGCTTTCGCTATCTCATGTGAACATCTCCTCACTGTAATATATATGTAAAGGTTAATTGAATTGAATTTTAGTTATATATAAAGAATGACTAAACGTTTCTAATATGGCTCGTTTTTGGAATATATAATTACTCTCTTAATGGTGCCTTTAATGATATATATATATATATATATATATATATATATATTATATTATATATATATCTATATACGACTGGGAACAATTCTTTATAAACCTTTTGACCATTCCTGCTGCTCGTAGCTGGTGGCATTACCAACTGGCCTCGACTGATTCATCAATATATATGTATACCGTTAATGAAATTACTCTCTTAATATGGCTTTCGCTATCTCATGTGAACATCTCTCTGTAATATATATGTAAAGGTTAATTGAATTGAATTTTAATTATATATAAGGAATGACTAAACGTTTCTAATATGGCTCGTTTTAGGCATATATAATTACTCTCTTACTTACTCTTACTCTTACTTACTCTCTTACTTATATAATTACTCTCTTACTTCATTGGGTAACATCCCTCCAAATAATTAAATGGTGCTATATGTCAACCCCTCCATATATAAATAATTAAAATAAATAGTGCTAACTGGCAACCCCATCTAAACCTAAAGCATGCCAATCAGCTGATGCTGGGCCATTATGCGTCTGGCCACTCTGGCGGTCCAGGCGAAAGGATGCCCTCTCTCTCCTCTCTTAGGTTAAGGTTTACCTTCTTAGGTTAGGGATACCCCTTTGGGGGAAGGCCCTCCTCCCTTCTACCCCAAAGTTAGGGCTTACCTTCTTAGGTTAGGGTCATCCCCTTTGGGGGAGGTCATCCCCCTCTCCCCCAAAGCTCCCTCCTTTATGCAACTTGGGGTTACCCCACCCCCTTGTTGCATAACCCCCTCCTCTATTATCCCCACCCCTTCATGCAACTTGGGGGGTCGCCCCCACACCTTTGTTGCATAATCTCACCCCCTTTTTGTAACATTGTTCAACAATTGCAATTGCACTCTACCATTTCTGAAGCCATACTACTGACGACGTCAAGACTGAGCAGTGTTCAAATTTTGGTGTGATCATTGTTTTCAGCAGAATCATTACTGTCTTGTCCCTTCTTTAAAAGGTTCTTAGTACCTGTCCGCGACTCTTTTTGCTTTGTTTATCGCTATCTGATTTTGTGTCTCGAATTTCGCATCATCGGTCATTATAACCCCCAAATCTATCGCTTTCGTGCTTCTCCGAATTTCTTGTCTATCTGGGGCATAATATGCTGTGTTTAAGTTCCTCATTTCTACCATATCTCAAGAGCTAAAATTATCGGTGTTAAATGTCATGTTATTGTCTTCTGGCCGTTGTATATTCTATTCGTGTCCCTCTACAAGGCCTCCAACTCACTTGCATCGCTGATTTTTCTGCTGATTTTTGTATCGTCTGCAAAGAATGATACAATACTCTTGCCGTTTACTTCATTGTCTGTGTCTGTCAGCATGATTCCACTCGTATGTAGGGGAATTACAAGTACTGACTAATCGGGGTCCTTGGTGCAGTGGTTAGCATATCCACCGGCAATTGGATGATCCCGGGTTCGATTCCTGGGAGGCCTCATTTTTCATTTACTCGTTCTTCCTCCTCATCTTATGCGGAACGTTCTTCTACACAAGAGTCATTCTTTACATTAATTATACTGTGTGTTGTTTGCAGTTAAATATATATATATATATATATATATATATATATATATATATATATATATATATATAATGTTGGTGAACCTTGGTTTTGCTTCCGCTGGAATTGTTCATTCTGACGAAGGTCAAGCTTGTCACTCCACCTTAGACCTACACTTTAACGTGGAATCCGAACCACGCCTCACCAGCAGCCCAGCGTCTTAACCACTAGGTTACCCAGGGTACCCATTTATCTACCAGCCAATTTTTGTGCAGTATATTCATATTTTTTATTTTTTATCTCTTCTTAATTCTATGATTACTTACTCTTAGATCTGTGAATGAAATCATTGAGTCTCAAAATACAATAAATAGCAACTACATGACAGTGGACACTTTGTTTAGAGCGACACAGTCACGGAAACATATCTATTTTGAACTTACTGTAAATATCAGAAGCCTTCCAAATCACTTTGATGAGTTGACAGCCAATATAAAATTGTTACAATATGAATTCACATGTATCATATTGACCGAGACCTGGTTAAATAATAATGTCATTTTTTAATATACCGGACTCCACGAGTCACCACATATGTAGAAATAACAACAGAGGCGGCGGAGTAAGCATTTATATAAACACTAATCATAAAAGTAAAAGTATTGAGCAATTAACAGGCATAAATGATCATTCTGAAACCCTTGCAGTTGAGATGTATATAAATAGTATCATATTTCCTATTCAATATTACGCATCTACCGACCACCAAATGGTAACGTGCCATCATTCATTGCGAGTAGGCTTGCCAGACGTCCCGCCTTTGATAAAAAAAATCCCGCGTCCCGCTTTGTATTCAAAATGTCCCGCAAAAATATTTTTTAAGCAAATTTTTTCAGGATGAATTGATTTAGAATTTTCTAGAATTATGTACGATCATGTAGAATTCTGTAGAGTAATGTTGAATGTTCTAGAACATCCTAGAAATTACATAACGCTTATAAAATGTTGTGTTTCGCCACAAGTTGGCAGTTTTTCGGCTGTAGTTATATTGAAAGCTTTGAATTAGTGTGAATCCTGCGATTGCTTGACCATACAACTTGAGATTGTGTAATTCAAATAAAATCTGTAAGTATGTCTACTTTTTATTAGAAATCGTTCAGGTGTAAATTTCAATATTATTCACGATGTTTAATTGTTAAGTATTATTTTAATAAAATTTTTCTAATTTTGTTTGTTTTAACCTTTGAAGAAATCTGGTTTCAATGTGAAAAAAATTTGGTCATAAAAAAAAAACCTCAGAAATTTTTTTTGTCCCGCATGGGCATTTGAAAAGTCTGGCAACCCTAATTGCGAGCATAGATAAAACTTTAACTTCTAATCACATCAACAATAACTGCATTATTGCGGGAGATCTAAATATCGATCTCGCTAAAATAAACTCTAACAATAATGCTAACTTCTTCTACAATCTCGTTACCGCAAACGGCTTTAATTTAACTCTAACTAAGCCAACAAGACTACATAATACCATAGAAAACTTTACTTTATTAGACCAAATCTGGGTGCGACCTCCACTTGACTTCTATTACACATTACGAACCATCTACCCACATACACAATGCTAATTAACCATTTACAAATACAGGGAAAAAATAAAAATTGACTATAGACCCTACACCTATAATAATAAATTAAAATTTATCAGAGAGATATCAAGTTTTGACTGGTCGAGAATAACTGAAAGTAACTTTGAAATAGAAACAAGATTTCAAACATTCTCAAACACACTAATGGATATATTTAATACTAATTTTCCTCTAAAGTCGAAACTCGTGTCAAAAAAGAACAATAACAATCAGTGGATCACTCCAGCCCTCATTGTAAGCATAAACCGTAAACATTCTCTCTATAAACTATGGAAGAATGATATTATCAATGAACAAACATAAAAATTATTGTAACAGACTAAGTTTGCTCATAAAAACCGCAAAAGCGGGCCATTATTGTTCTAAAATTACCAAACAAAAATCTAATCCTAAAGGATTATGGAATACTTTAAAGGTCCTATTTAACGCCAAAAAAGAAAAGTCAACTCACGTAACTTTGTTAACACAGGATGGAATTTCCTGCAGTGATCCCAAAGACATGGTGGTCAATTTATTGAACAATTTCTTTTCGAAAATAGGAAAAATACGGCAGTCGCCATTCCAGAAAGAGAGTCACTACCAACAATATATGCCACAACCCACACCAAATACTTTCTTCTTTTAACCAATTCTGCCAAACGAAACATCAGCTATACTGAAAAACTTAAAAAATAAAAACGCCGATACCAGTTCAATTCTAGTGAAAATATATACACTAATATCAGATGACATAAAAATCCCACTCACAAGACATGAATGAGTCACTAGAACAAGGTGTATTCCCTGATCACCTGAAGATAGCCAGGGTTTGTCCAGTATTCAAATCAGGCAGATCTGATTCTCAATCCAATTACCTACCAATCTCCGTCTTACCAACTCTGAGTACAGTACAGGAATACCTCAAAATTCGTCGTTTCGCAGATTCGTCATCAATCTTTTACTACTTATAGGTTCGCAATCCGTCGTCCATATTCGCAGATTCGTCGTTTTTTGAAAAAATGTGAAAAAAAACAACGATCGAAATTGACGAAATTCAACTGTTTACCAACGCAATATACATTAGATTTTGCCGAAAAACGAGTAGAATTTGATTAATTAATCTGTTTAATAACATAATACAGTAAAATGTTTTCTCATTGAAACATGTTGTAATCTACCTCGAATTTCGTCGTTTCGTATTTCGTCGTGTTATTTCGGAAAGAATTAACGACGAATTTCGAGGTATTCCTGTATTTGAAAGAATCGTATACAATAGACGAATCAAATTCTTAGCTAAATACGACATCCTAGCAAACACATAATTTGGGTTTAGAGAAGGCTATACCACAGAAGACGCTATCAACATGCTATTAGAAAATATCTATAAAAACCTAACCTACAAAAAACACAATCTTCGTTTTCCTTGACCTGTCGAAAGCCTTTGATACGCTCTCACATGGTATCTTACCAGATAAATTAAACATACATGGCATAAAGGGAAATATGTTGAATTGGTTTAAGTCATATCTCCTTAATCGTCATCAGTATGTTAAAGTAAATGACATTTCATCAGAATACAGTATGCTGTATTGGAAAGTGGGGTTCCACAAGGATCAGTCCTTGGATCCTTACTCTTTTTAATGTATGGAAATTACTTTTATCGATCAACAACATTAGACTGTATTCAATATGAAGATGATACCTCACTCACTTCTGCACACCACGATATCAGTTACTTAATGAACGAAGTGAAGAGGCAATTAAATCATGTCTATAAATGGATGTTTGCAAATGAGCTTCTACTAAACTTGACAAAATCATCATATATGATCGTAACTCAAAAAAACTGCAATCGTGCACACACCATTAATGATTGGAAACACTCTTCTTGCAAAAGTAAATGAAGTTAAAGTTCTTGGCATCAGGTTAGATGAAAAATTAAATTTCAAAAGTTACACTCAACATATCAAATAAAAAATATCTAGATTTCTCTACATAATGTTTAAACTCAAAAAAACAATTCCCCAAAATGCCCTCCTCACACTATTACTTATTTATCCATCCACACTCAATATGGAATCACAGCATGGGGAGTACAAAGAACCATATACTATATCTGCTGGAAGTAATCCATAAAAAATGTTTACAAACTCTTTCAGACAATGATAACAGACGATTTCATACCTCTCCAATGTTTAGAAACTTCAATATTCTAAAACTAAATGACCTGTATAAACTTACTGTTGGTATCAGTATGTACAAAGTTGCTAATAATAGAAACTATACTTCGCCCATTCACAGGGCGATTATTCCCCATCAGACTAACTATAATCATTATTCAAGGCTTCCCAATGATTTCATACATAAAAGAAATTGTTTCACGCAAATGGCAGGAAATGCTCTCCCCTACAAAGGGGCAGATAACTGGAACGCTATACCCATAAACATCAGAGAAGCACCATCATTAATATCGTTCGCAACTCGCTAAACAAACACTTTGTAAACTCCTACTAATGTATGTGTGTATATGTTACGGCCTTTTTGCGAAATTGGCCATTTTGAAAAAAGATCGGCCTTTTTGCAAAAGAACCAAAAATCCGGCCTTTTTGCATAATGGTATTAAATGCCAGGCCACTTTGCAAACAGGCCGGCATATTGGCCGTTTTTCAAAATGGCTGGTTATCCAGCCGGCCATTTTGCGAAAAGGCAGAACTTCAGTTAAGAGATTCAATCCAGTTCGATTGAAATTACTGAAATTATTGAAATTTAAATTACTGAATGCCCGGTTAGGTTAACTGAATGCCCGGTTAGGTCATCTGTCCGCCCTTGACGATTGGTTAGGTTACGTTATGATATTTTCGTTAAACAACAAAAATAGCATGATTAAACCTAACCAATCGTGAAGGGCGGACAGCTGACCTAACCGGGTATTCAATTGACCTAACAGGGCATTCAATGTCCAGTTCGACACAGCTTTGAAGGGTATACGCAAAATGGCCGGCAGGATTACCAGTCATTTTGCAAAATGGCCAATATGCTGGCCTTTTTCCCAACTGGCCGGCATTGTAATGCACATTTGCAAAAAGGCCATCATATTGGCCTTTTTGCAAATGAGCCGGCCATTTTGCAAAAAGGCCGATTTCGCAAAAAGGCCGTAACATACGCATAAATATTGCAACTTGTAAATATTACTAAACAATGAAAATCACCTATTATTTTGCAAAATTTACAATGTTAAAATGGGTACAATCATAAACCATATAAATTAGATGTTAAAAGTTTCAAATATATTACGCCATGGTTATAATATGCCTCACTCATTTGTTTGTATCTTTGTAACTTTAAGATTGTATCATGATTTGTAATGTTCACCATTTTTCTTTTCTATTACTTCTATTATTATCATTTCTATTATCATTTTCTATTATTTCAAAGATTATTTCAGTTTTCATTTGTAATGACAGAGTTAACTAAATGCAAGATTATTTTATTTTTTACAAATTCTATTTATATTTGACATTTTCCTGTGTAAAAATAGAAATGAATCTCAAAGACCTTTGCCTGAAAAGCTGTCATGCTTCCCAACGGCATAGTCAGATAAGAATACTGTAATTAAACTACAAAATTAAATGTTAATCCCAAATTGTGTAAACCAGTATGGATGTAATGTATATCTTATGTATTGTGTTCTTTCTGAATAAAGATTATTATTATTATTATTATTATTATTATTGTGTGGAAGGAGAACAGCTGGGTTTTGCTGCGTGCCGCCTCCCGTCACCGGGTCTCGATCGCGGAGCCGATGGATTCGTAGTCAGCGACGTTAACCACAACACCACCGAGGCCCGAGGCGATCTAATCCCCTCGAATCACTGAAGGGTTGTGGGAAGTTGTTTTTATAATGCTTGAAAGTAAGGTTGGAAATACAATCATTAAATTTATATGTATAGGTTCCTATTATATGTCCTTTTTTGGCCAATGTACGGGAAATCATTTGGAAAGAACCCTTCTGATGACGTCCCCTATTCCACCAGCGAGCCCATCCCTCAAGCACAACGTCGTGGTCTCCCCCACACCTACGGAAAGCCTTAAAAACCATTCTTCAAGCAAACAAGCACGCTCGCCCTCAAGTACGCACGCATCCACGCAACCGGGGGCACTGCAAGCACAACATCAAACGGGCTCATGGTAGCGGTCCCTTGCCTCCTTCAACTTTCTGCTTGCATCAGTCCGTGGATGCCCATTTTTTCTGCTTGTTTCCATGAACGACACTTTTTCTTTCCCTTCGACAGAAGTGCATTCATTGAGGAAAATTGTCGTGCGACGAGCCTTGGGCACCACTTGCGAATTCAATACAGTTCCCCTTGCCCCTTCTTGTCGCCTCCTTTTCTCCCCCACCCGCTCTGCGTTCCTCCCGTCCCCAACCCCATCCTCTGTGGACCTTAGCCGAGTACCTTCCTCAGGTTCCACAGACTCCCCCATTTCACCAATTTCAGCACCCTCCCTCATGCCACGTCTCTCCGAGCGAGCGTCTGCAAGACCTTCACTATTCAGAACGAAACCATTTTATTGCTTGTCTCATGCGATCTCTTTTTTTTTAGCGTTTATTTCGCTCTCTTGGGGATGACTACTGTAGCGACGAGAACACCTTCAAATACTTTCGAGATTACCACTTTACACCAGACCCGCTGTTCCATCCACACGACCACGACCAAGATAACGTCACATCGCGAGGGTTCACTCAAGGCATTTGCCTCTGCCTTGTCTCACACCTCAACCTCGTTATAAAGACTCCAGGGCACGACTCCTCGACCTCTCTCTTCGAAGGACCCCAGTGACACGAGAGACTCCATCATATAAACGTCGTTAGCAGGCCCATTTTGGCCTGGTGTCATTCACCTAACTTTATGTAAAGGCTAATCATTACCTCGCGCATTATTAATATTGAAGTCATTATTATATTGAAGTCATTAATCAAATGCACATTTAATTTCAACTGAACTTGTATTCAAACAACCAACTTTTATTTTGTCTCATTCATAAATCATTTATTTTGCTAAATAAAGGAAGAAAACTCATTCTATAAATCAACCTAATTAATAACATTACTTGGTTTGAAAAGACCTGGTGACCTCGGCCTCCATCAATCAGCATCAAGCAGTCATAATTAACATTCATTAACAATCAATATTATTATTATAGTACCAACGAGGCACTATATATGTATCGGAACTAACATTAAAAGTATTAATATGCTTAATACACGATGTTTCAGTTATATTTTTTTCAACGTTATTATTTCTGAACAAGACACTCGAATTATTGCAGTCATTTGCATGAGTGTTGTAACGTAAATAAGTATTTGTGTTGGTTCATTCTGCAAGGTGTCTCAGAAGTCGCGCCGTCAGAGAAAGTTTTTCTTAAAACGCAGTACTGTACTGTCTCGTCATCAAGTGCCGCAGCCGTACGTCTTTTTAGTTTGTGGGGAATGGCAGATTACCCAAAACGAAGACGATTGTCCGATGAAGATTTTAAAAATTTGTTTCAAGACATTAGGACAGCAGTAAATATAGAAATAGAACTCCGATTTATTAGCATATTTATTTATTTTGATATAAAGTGTAGGGTACATATATTATAAAAACAAAAACCTTGCACCAAGAAATGTATCGTCGAACGTATTGGGTATCTCGTATCTCACCTCTGATTTAAAAAATATCTTGTATCGTGTGTCAGTAATACTTTTAAAGTCTCGATCTAATGTAGATATACAGTCTGAACAACGTAAAAGAATAGTGAATCAATATGAACGCAATATCGATTCGGTGTGGTCTTCTTTGTGCCATACGTATGTTTTGAATGACCAATGCTATTATCTAGGAAATCTCATATATCATATAGAAATGATTTCTTCCCACGGCACCGTTCCCGAAAGTGGAAATGCAAGAACTGGAAATTCAAGATTTGGGGAAAGATAAAACAACGCCATAACGCATTTTCAGGCTCGAGGGATATTTTCTATAAAAAAAATGTTGCTTGAAGTAGGAAATCCTTTGGTGGGAATGAATATGAATCGATGAGATTCCTATTTTCCAATTTCTCCTTATTAGACGAAGACTGAAACGGAATGACAGATGAAACCTTTAGAAATATACAATTTTTTCTTAAAAACGCAAAAAACTGTTTTCACTGGGACGAAACTTTTTTGAGTTTTAGTAGTGATTTTTTTCTTCAGTGAAAGAGGTCATCAAAATACAATCGAACGCTTCTCTGCTCTTATTAATAAACTTAGCGTCCTTAATTCTCTCTTGCCATCCGATGTACGCCCATTTTTCAGCCCATTAGGCTTCATCAGGGCCTCAGGAGCCATTACCTTCCCCTTAGAGTCATTAAATCAGGTCTGGAAGGGGTTCCGAAGCCAATTTTTATAATAGCGGTGTTTGTTATGCGTCTTTCAACATCCTCGTTTGAGGCGAGCGGCGGCCGCGAAAATTACCGTATGCTAATTGCGTTGGTGAAAGCAACACGACGCTGGTGGGGTTTTAAAGAGCTATAGTGTGGTGCGTTCCTTATCTGCTGTCCTCTCTCTCTCTCTCTCTCTCTCTCTCTCTCTCTCTCTCTCTCTCTCTCTACCTATCACATAAAAAGCAGAAAATTGTTTCATAAAATTAAATGTCATGAGGCATCTGGCAAAACATGTGTATGGATAAATAATTAATTGGTTGCGTAACAGAAAACAGAGAGCGGTTTTACATTACAATTAACTTACGACCAGACTGGATAAATATAATGAGCAGAGTGCCTTAGGGATCTGTTCTCGTGGCGCTAGTATTCATATCTGTATATTGAAGAAGTCGAGATGGACCTGAGTGATAAAGTCTTAACCATTCATTGATGACACAGAGGTAATGTAACTTTGGATAGGTCCATGTAAGAGTGAACACACTGTAGAAAAAAAACCTGTCCAAAATTTGACATGTTTTGGAGTGTCGAAATCGAATTAGAAATATACACTATATTTTTCCATAGACTCTTTGTCCACATCCATTATGAAAGTACAAATTATGATTTATTTAACAAAAATTCTCTTAACACTAAAAACAAGCTGTTTAATTGTATTTAAACACTTATTTGAACACAGATTATGTAAATGTAAAGATTAATTAGTTACCCTTCTATTATAGAAAATATATAGTACAAATATGAAGAAATAAAAATTTAATATACTACTGCATTACAATTTTCAGATTGTTAGGTTTTGTATAATAATTCGCAATTTTTTTTTAAAATTTTGTGTTAAGTTAATAACTCTTTAAAAACTACTTCTATGTACGGGGCTCCAATAAACCTTATCCTCCCCGCACATGGCCCCCTTAAACCATTAGAAGTACAGTAAAACTAAACATACCTTACAAAAGAGAATTTAATCCTGCATTTAATGAGAAACAATTAAAACTTGGTGTTCCCGCCATTGGCTTCCAAGACAGCC
Organism: Bathynomus jamesi; assembly: GCA_023014485.1. NCBI lineage: Eukaryota > Metazoa > Arthropoda > Malacostraca > Isopoda > Cirolanidae > Bathynomus > Bathynomus jamesi. The sequence continues at coordinate 641,070 of JAJOZX010001200.1, read as the reverse complement.
TGAATTCGCTTTTGGTAGCTTGCCAAAAGTGACGTGAATAGATCTTGATCGTTGCGCAAATTTGCTAAAGCAGTTTCAATATGTTGCGTCATTGTATCCTTCGAAAATCGATTTGCTGCAGGTTCTTGAAACAAGAGACATTCAACCTTGTCCTTTATAACTGATCCAACGTGTTCACAGACGTTCAGGTGAGGAGAATTTCCTGGCCATTCTTCATTTCCAAAGAAATCGATCTCATAGTTCCGCAACAACTGTTGAGTGGCTAATGCCTTAAAGCAAGGGGCCTTATCGTGCAGAAGTGTGACCTGATCGACATCCATAACATTGTTTGGGTTTCTTAGGAAAGGAATGACATGCTGGGATAGAATAATATCACGAAAATACAGTCCATCCCAACTCTGACCATTTGGCTTCAGCGCCCACATGAGCTTCTTTGCAGTGAACAAAATAAACACACCAACACGATCTGGACTTTTTAATAATTCGCGATAATGTTCATTGTCATCGATTTCATCTGGTGTTGTGGCCCACACTCGATCATTTTGGTAGTTAGGCCGACGTGTTACGTAAACAAAAAATTCATCGGAGACAGCTAAATGCATGAAATCATCCACATCCCAATCTTCAAGATAATGGGCAAACCACATTCTGTCATCGATGTTAAGTTGAGTTTTTCTTGGCTTTGGAAGTTCATGCCAAGGCTTTAAACCTTGCCTATGACGGTACAGTCGAATGATCTCACCACTAACGATCTTTCCTCTCAACACTTCGATCTCTCTAGAAAGTTTAGCACAGCTGTTTTTCCGCTTACGTGTACCGCTTTCAATGATGTCCTTTGTTTCCTGAGAGAGTGGCAAATTTGGGCGCCCAGATTTGGTTGTATCCATTTCACATTCCTCCAAAGTTTTATTCCAATTTCTTTTGACGAAGTCCTCACTTCTTCGCAACTTTTTGGCAACCTATGAACGTGTTATAAAGGTGGCTCGAGCATCACGAGCTTCCCGAAATGTTATTGCTCGTATGCGATCTATCACACGTTGCCTCTCCGAATCACCAATTAATTGAGAAGCCATTATATTATCACTTTATCAGCTAGAGTAATTTTAATACCTGCAATAAATAAAGAATTTTATATATTTTTATAATCACTAAAAACTATTTCGATATAAGTAAACATGTAAGCTGCAAATGGGGGGGGGCTAAGGTTTTTTGGAACCCCTTAGATTAGCACTCATAACTTAGTGAAGAAGAAAATATGTTTCTAAATAAGTGTTGTAATATAATCTATATTCACGTAATTATATGCATTAATAAATGAATTATGATTTTAACCATGCAATTGGTATTATAATTTAAAACAGAAATACCAAAAACAAAGCTTTATTGGGCAACGTAAAAGAAAAGCAAATTTTGACAATGTGTAATTCTGACCTGGGACAAGGTAATTTCGTGAAACCTGCCTAATTGGGCTATGTTAAATGATACGTTTTTGATGTCCAGTTGAACGCATTATTATAGAAAAAAATTGTCCAGGGAGGCACTAACAAAACAAATTTAATTGTATATATTGGATCAGTTAGAGAATTGGGATCTTTACACGCTAGCATTATTTTTTGTTATTAAGGTTAAAGTAGCAGGTCTGAAACTACATAACATTTGTCATTGCTTATACCAGCGTTTTCGAATCGGGGTGCCGCGAAATTTCATGAAAATTACAAAAATAACTGAAAATTCAAAAGTTATTGAAGATATGAAACAAATTCGCAATTTATTACATCCACACGGAAATTGTATTGGTTCACACTGAATTTACGTGGTGTTCAAAGGGGTAGGGGCCAGGGAACTGGATGCTGAACAGTGAGAGACGAAAATTCTCTAGGGTGTCGAGAAAGAAGAAAAGATAGCATTGAAGTGCCTTGAACCAGAAAAGGTTGAAAACCAATAACCTTTACTTCCAAACTTTGTTCAGTAAAATTTCTTTCCATTAACAGCGAAGGACTGAAAGAACACAATAAGAATAATAATGCTTGAGATTGTTTAACCTCATTCGTAACTTCTTAAGGTTATATGACGGAGGAGACCTACAGCTTGACGTGAGATCCGACATTACCGCACCACATCAAGGAAGACCCACAGAAGCACCTTAATCGTTGAAATTTGAAGTTCCAGTAGGAACTCGAACACAAGGTTTTCATATTAACAGGCCGGCGTGAGGAAAAGGCCTCCGAGGCCTTTTCCTCACAACTGTAACTCACTTCCATATTAGCCATTGCGTATTATTCCACCCGCAAAAAAAAAAGGTTCCAAAACAAGACATACATTTCAACATTTTTTAGTTCTAATGAATTACTTTTGCAAATTTAATTTAAAATAAACTTTCCTATGAGAAAGGATTTACGGGACACCCTGTAATATATATATATATATATATAGTTTCATTAATTCGCAATACACTTTAATATTTTGCATATGCTATATTCAGGAATTGGAACATACTGTACTTACACAAGATGTAATGTAAATATGGTATCCGAGCTTTTGAGATTTACGTCTTTGTTTGTTTGTTAAGAGAATTCACCGCTGTTCCAACATGTGAAAATCTCATCATGGCGACAAGAAAAGGATCGTCACAGCTGCAAAGGGGGGGTGGGGTGTGTTGCAAAGGGGGGTGGGGGTGTTGCAAAAAAACCAAAGGGGGGATGCTGCAGGTGCAACAAGGGGGGTCATGAAACTTGGAGGCGGCGTAATCCCCCAAGAAAAAGGAGAGAAAGGAGGAGAAAAAGGAGGAGAGGTGTTCACCTGGCAGGAGTCAAGTGCATATTAAGACTTCAGCCGAGTAGGCGTTGTTTTATAGGCTCCTAATCAGCCAGTTGGCTTAGAAGGCGTAAATGGCTTGAGTTGCCAGATAGCGCCATGTATTCAGTTTGTGCTATATATTTAATTCTAATCGAAGACTGAGTTGCCAGATACCATTGTATACATTATTATAGACTCCTAATCAGCCAGTTGGCTTAGAAGACGTAAATGGCTTGAGTTGCCAGATAGCACCATGTATTCAGTTGCCAGATACCACTTTTTAGCATTATTATGGTGAGTTGTCTCACTAAGCAATTAAAAGATTTCGTTCCATCAGATACCATTGCTCAGGTACACAGTTGCCCGATTGTATCATTTATTTAGTTGGTTTAGAATTCCGCTAGTAGGTTTAGAAGGCGTAACATGTTATAATTAGAATTAAATAAAACAACATTGCATCATTCTGTTTATTATAAATATATAGAAAATAAATATACATTTCAATAATAAATGAGGAATATGCATATAATCCGTCAATACAACAGTACAGGAGAAATATATATACACACACACACCACACACACACACACACACGCAATTATGGAGATATATAGAAAATACATATACATTTCAATAATAATTGAGGAATATGCATATAATCAAAAAAATATACACACACACACAATTATGAAGATATATACAAATAAATATACATTTCAATAATAATAGAAATATGCATATAATCATAACAGTACAGGAGAAATATCACACAAATATGTTAAATATATTTCACTTTTTTTTCAATATACTAAACTCGCACTTAATCGAGTTTACAATTACATCATTATTGCTCTGCATTACGCAGTATATGCGGTTTAATAATATTTCACCGCTTAAAGTATAGGGAAACCTGTATTCGATATGAAGGGCTTTCATATCGTTCAGTACTATTTTTGTTCCCACTTTACAACCGGTTGGTAAGTCATCTTTAAATACGTCTAGAATACAATCAAAAGCATGCACAAAGAGTTCATCGTTAGCTACATTATTAAACACAAGTTTATAAACACGCTTTTCCAATCGAGGGTTTATTTCTACCGACTCGAGCTTTTCAATCGTGAACTCACTCAACATAGCGGCAATTGAAATAATCTTCTAAATCGTTACGACAACTGCGCGTTATATAAAGAAATAGTTCTTCAGGGTGAACGGTGTAGGTGAGCTCAGCCTTGTACCGATCAATTGCTTTGTACCAAAGTTCATGGTATTTCAAAGAGTCTAAATTTTTAAATAAACGTCCAGCTCTAGACCATTCTCACCAGCCCTACACTCGGTAAACCCATCGAGCAGAGCGGTGTATGCGTATTCAAGTACTGTATCAAAATAAAGCATATCCGTAACACGCGCGTCTAATATAGGTTTCAGCTTGCGGAATCCGACGATTTCAAACATTCTGTCGAGGATGAAACGGTTTCGCGTAGGAACAAGAGCGTTATTATCAGAAGCATTCTTCCACATCAGCCTTATATCAATGCACGGCCGATCGTTATTTATACACAACGTACATACAACGGCGTATGAGGGTGCGTCACTAATCTGCTCTCTTCTTGTACCTACGTTAGCAGGTATTTTATAACGATCTTCACTCCACTTCTCAACTATCACGAAGATTCTATTCATCTCCTCGACACTTAAATAAACCCGTTTGTTTGTTTGTCTACATTCCGTTTCCAGCACAATGCTGCTCAAAGGAAGTTCCATCGTATTCGAGGAGCGCACGTCCACTCGGTTCAAGCTCTGAGATAACTATGAGCCGTATGAGGCACGTAGGTAGGCAGGAACGGTTCGACGGGCGGCTGACTCGATGATACGTGAATGGGCTTGTTCGTATGATCCGCGAGTCGCACCCAATTGTTGTACATATTTGTTTTTCCGGTACAAGAATTAATTTTATCACTACCAGACTACGCACCAGACAGTTTCCCTCAGGATAAGAAATAGGCACATTTTATGTTTTACTAAACATCTTCACACTCCGGCGCACTATTTGAGAGGAACATATGCTCATATTTTTTCTTTCTGCCCATCAAACGATACTCGTCTCTAAAGTCTGTTAAAAACTCACGCAGGGCACTAGCCACAACCTCACTACGAACCTCATCATGATATACATTAATATAGTGATAAAAATACTTAAGATTGTCCATGATCACGAGATTCACATTTTCAGCCGTAGGGTATGAGTAATCGACATGGTGTAGCATGAAGTAATACCGCTTGTCACACCACCCATCCGCAAGACTCATTATCCATACCTGCTGCTTCTCTTCTGCACGCGTTGTTTCTTTTACGTCACGGTATATGTGAGACTTTATAAAGTTTAGCTCTGCAGCATACTTCAGCACATCGTCTGTGCAACGAAAGCCTTCAACGGTCTCACCAGAACATCCGTAGAGTATTTGTACATCTTGGAACTTCCACAATCCAATGTGGTTTTAAAAGAGGCATAGGAGGGGGGAATAGGAAGTTTTTCGGTATCCACCACATCCGGGCACTTTGCTGAATACCATTTCATAAACGTTGTACAAGCAATATTAAAGGTAGCCATTTGAATACACGTCTGATCTTTTCTTCTGAATACACGTCTGATCTCTCGGGCTTACTGCAGTCGACTGACCACGCAGGGACTCCCAGATAGTAGCATGACTCACGGTCTTACAGTGGGCGGAGCTTAGAACTTTCACCTGCGCGCACACACACCACACACACACACACACACACACACACAAAGGAGAAAGTGAAACGCTAATTGAAACATGATTTATTTAATAAACGAGATATTCAAGTTATATATATATATTTACAAATACGATTTAATAAACGAGATATTCAAGTTATATATATTTACAAATACGTGTAATAAATCAATAGATACGATTATATACAAGACAAATACGTGTCAGTTAACAATAGAAGCATCAAACGTTATGGTATCCAAAGGGTACGGTATCATAGGTACCAGGTAACTGGTAACGTTTCCTATAGGTGTTACGGCACACCTTCGTACCCCTAAGTTCCTTCACGCCCCCCAGCTTCTGCGCCCGAAAATTGTGGGTGCCTACAATTAGTTGGGGAGGTCGTTCGCCCTCATCATCGTCCAAACACACTAATCCTTCAACGATTCAAAGTTAACAACCCGCCGATTCGCATGGTTGAGCGTAATACCCTTTGCCTTCACGATATATTTCATTCCTCCCCCACCCTGACCCGTACCCCATAAGTTTTAGGTCCTGTTGAGACAAAAGAGTCGGCGTATGCGTTGTCCCCATACTCATCCTTATCTCATCAGTGAGTCGCCGAGGAACTCCCCAATAGCGGGCATGTATTCACCCTCCCTCTCTGTGAATATCACGCTATCTGTATCGGCATACAATACTCTCCGCCCAAGAGAATGCAATAGACCCCAAAGTTTTATACGGGCGTAGGCTGTTGTGAAGCTGGCCACAGGTATGTTTGTAACCCTTGAGGTATCTGTGGCAATTCAGTGTTGTTGTACTTTATTATGTAAGTATTACCTACATTCACGATCTCCATGACCTCTTTATCGGGAGCATTGGCATAATCCCAGACATCACTATAACTTTGTGCCAAATGAATGTTCCCTTTGCCGGTATTCTGCGCAAATTTTCCCCATAGACTGTTTAGACACAACTTTGCACTAAAGCGCTTGCCAGGATTCTTTACAATTTGGACACGATCAAGTTGTATACCTTCGCGGTCGCGGTAACGTTGAATATAGGCAGACTTTTCATCTTCGGTATCAACTCCTCGCGGATACCCTGATGCCTCAACCTTATCCTTCAAAAAGGCGTTTATATATGGTGTGAAAAGGTTGGGTAGCTTCTGAAACCTCCACACCTCATGTATCTTCAGTATTCTATAACCATGGCGTACGGCTAGGGCCAGCTCAGGACTTGTATATACGCCTCTGATCTTACGCTGGTGGGGTATATGGTTACAATCGCCGTTATCCTCTTCCGCGCACTTCACGCACAGGGGAAACATGAGCTTGTCGTCGATAACGACAGGTAAGATCGGCATCCATAAATTGCGTGGGGGGAGTACGTCTACGAAAGAGAGCCCAAAGTAACGATCATTCAAATTTTTGAAAATTCATTGATGGAGGGTAGGTTAGGTCCCACCAGTTTCTCAGGAGCGCCCACGGGGTACGGATTGCTCTTCATCACGTATGGGTATAAAGAACAGAAATCGTAGTAATGGAGCTTCACGCCCTCCGTAGGTGGAAAGTATAGTCTGAATGGATTTGTACGTCCTCCAAACAAGCTATCACCACATTTGAGAGGATCCAGCACCATTGAACGCTTGATCGTGTTTATTTCCTCACGGTACACCTCGTCTGTCTCCATCCGTGCATCATATTCATGCTCCCACAAGACTTTGTGAGTGAACTGTGATCCTATAAGTTGATCGCGGGTGCGGGTCCATGCAAGACAGTCGGCAGGAGATCTACCGTGGATATCTCCGGCGATTCCGCACTCAGGACGGGGGCATCCATGCCACCAGCAACCGTTAAAGGAGTACACAGTCTTCACACCAGTGACACGGTTTTCACTTAACCCATCAACCCAAAAAACACGTCCATTAATCTTAATGGGTACTTCACCCGTGTTGCGGGCGTGCTTTATGTATACACCTGTCTGTTGCTGTAGGTGTATGAGCCAGTAAATAGCCTTGTGTCCGTAACTGCGGGGGTTGTTTCGGTGAATAATGGCTAAGGTGTCTTTAGGCATGAAGTTATTCTTGAACACCGTAAAACATAATGATGCGATGGTGGTTGCGACTTGCAGCGGATCGCATTTGAAACGGGCTATGTACATCCTTCTAAAGGCCTGGAAACATACTCTAAGCACGCGCACATCATTCACGCAATAACGCTCACATTCATCAGCTATATTATAAGGGTTACTTTCATTAAAACTGTTGTAGTATCGATCAAAGTCTTCACGTTCATCCATACAGTCAAAATAATGTTTGGGTGGTGGTGGGCCTACGTAGTTTAAAGTCTCGCTGGTGAGGAAAGTGTAAGGGAAGTATCCTTTGGAAACTTCAGCTGCTACTCCCATCACCTTGGGTAGCTTTGCTAATTTACAAGGTGTGAATAATAAAGTGTCTTTAAATTGTACATTGCCTCTATTTGCATCTGTATTAATTTGTTGCCTCTTTTCAATGGATCACCTGTAAATATCTCAGAGGATTCGTGTTCAAGCAACTCCTTATAAAGGAACTGCGTGTCAAACTTTGCCCCGTTATGGGCGAGAATATACACAGTCATTTTTTTGAACTTGTCGGCTAACTTGACAATATAGGACACAAATAGTTTCACAGGACTATCGCGGACATTCGTTTTAAAAACGTTTGTCCGTTTACCGCATTTGGGGCACTCGTCACATTCGATACCCATACACTCATCACAGATGGTCTGGCTCACAAGTAAATGTGGAATTACCTCTTTGGTTTCAGCGTTCGTATATGTTTCTATATCGTAGTATACAGTTATACAAGGGTTATTTTTAGGCTTAGCATCTTTCATATAACATACATGCTTTACTCCATCCGCCTTATATTCCTCCTGGCATGTAGGACAGTGAATTACGTCACACTTGTGCTTAAATTTTCCCCAATTATCCATTGTGTGAAACATACCACATTCACAGATTCTCATTTTCCTGCACGTGCCAATTGATTTATGGAAATCAAAACAGCTATTATTGAAAAATGTGCGTCTACACACATCACAGTCTCTCTTCTCAGCGTCAACTACACGGCTTTCACATTTGGTGCTTTTACACTGCTCACATACCATGTGACATTCTTTACAATGTCTCACAATATCATCCGCAAACTCGAGGCACCCCTTACACAAATCATGATGTCTCCCATATTTTCGACTTTTGTCATAACTCGCGTAAAGCCACCTTATATTACAGATGGGGAGATACGTTGTCCCTGACAATCCTAAAATACGATCTCTCACACAGCTTTTAAAAACATACACAGTCCTACGACGATCATCCAGCCCAAATACAACTATACGGACATTCATTTCCTGTTCTACCCTTCTCAACTCTTCAGGACCCATATTACAGTCAAATTCAAGTTCACAGTCTACAGCTAGTTTACGGGCACGCTCCACGACCGTAGGCAACCAAATTTTTGGGGCCTGTGTATTTTGTACAGTAAACATATGTGCTAAGAGTACTGCTATAAAGCCGCAACCACGATCGACGTTTATATGCTTTCGGTAAATAGTCGGAGAATTGAAGTTAAGAGTATACGGTATGGCACTATGACCCGCAACACGGAATACACGATCAATATTTACCGTGAAGTTGTCCATATTAAAGGCTATACTACTTTGGGCGGCTTGCATTATACGTCCTAATATATATTCTACATCTTCAGCCGCCAAACGTCTAAATGGCACTATCACCCAATAATCGTCTACATCACCGTCATCTGACCCGAATCCAAAGGACAGACTCGTCCTGACTTCACGCTCGTCGCGATTCTGAAGAGCAAACTCTACAATACGCTGTACAACCCGGCGTAGCCCGCGCTCAATTCCATTGCTATACATGGCTCTAGGGTCGACCCTGACTCTATACCGATTTCTAGTCAAGGCTGGGTGGGGGCGGATCGCACCAATCGAACGTTATATCATCCTCAACAGAACGGGGGGCAACTGTGGCGGATGAATTAGGGGATATATTAGCGGAAGGTGCTGATGGGGGGCCTGTTGCGTAGGAGGTTGAGGGTTGGGGATCTATTATTGTAGACTTAACAGAACGGGGGGCAACTGTGGCGGATGAATAAGGGGATATATTAGCGGGAGGTGCTGCTGGGGGGATTGTTGCGTAAGAGGTTGAGGGTTGGGGCTCTATTACTGGTGCAACAGGCGCGTATTTCGGTCGCTTTATACCTGACGTGGGGTTCTCATACCTCCGCTTTGGACGTGCTACCGGTATCGCTGGTGAGGGTTCGTTGGCAGGGGAGGAGATCAAACTACACTGTCGTCGAGGTCATCCGTAATGTCAATGATGGGGTGCTCTACCTCATCGTCATTCACGGTTCTGTGGGAGAAGAAAGCAAAATATAAGGAACAGCACTCAAAATTTGTAATATTTTGTAAATGACCCACTTAGGAGTGTGACGTGTTAGAAATGGACTCTGTAGAAAAATTCAGATTCACGAGCCATCCACATGTATTATATCTGGACCTACAGGATGTGGTAAAACTGTGTTTATGCTTAAAATCATTAAAGAAAAGGGAGAGATGTTCTCGAAATTTGTGCATAAAGTTATATGGTGCTATTCGACGTATCAATCAGTGTTCAACGAGTACCAAGATGATATTTTGTTCCACAAAGGCGTATATGACGTTAATTCGTTAAAGGGAAATGAACATACAATCATTGTAATTGACGATCTCATGTTGGAGATGGATAAAACGTTTGCCGAGACATTTACAGTATTCTCCCACCATCTTAACATAAGCGTGTTCTTCATCAATCAGAATCTATTTTTCAAAAATAGATACATGCGCGATGTGTCGTTAAATACGCAATATCTAGTCTTATTCGCGCAACGTAGAGATGTATCACAAATTGGGGTATTAGCCAATCAAATGTTCCCGAATCAGCGTAAGGAGTTTTTGGAAGTTTATAAAGAAGCTACAAGCACGCGTTACGGATATTTGCTTTGCGACCTTCATCCGCGAAACACGTTTAGAGTGCTTCTACGAACGAATATATTTCCAAACGAGCCTGAAACGGTGTATATTCCAGAATGACAAAGAGACTAAAGAAATACCGTGAATTAATAAAAATCTATCATCGACTGCCCCGGGCAATGCAGCAGATGTTTATTAAAAATATCGACGCCGACTTTTTAAAATGCATCTGTGAAATCTGTCTTAACGTTATAAATTGCAATGTATCAATGAAAACCCCTCAGAAGGCTCGCCTACGCCGCTACAAGAACATAATACGTGCACTCGCTCGTAAAAGTCAAACTGTAGCGAAGAAAAAACGAATTATTGTACAAACAGGAGGGTCATTTCTCCCCATCTTATTTTCAGTTTTGGGTCCTTTACTGACTAGATTAATATAATGAAGAAAGTGGTAGTGATTCCCCACGAGGTGTACGCTTCACTGCAAAGGAATCCAGACACGGATCTAGATCCCCGTAAAAGCAGACTTAAAAGAATGGAAAGCGAATTGCTAGCCCTATTAAACAGTGAAAAAACACCTGATGAGAAAAGAATCTTATACCAAGAAGCTCTGCAGAAATTTCTTCACGAGTACGAAAATTATAAGAGCCCTACAGAGATTCCTGTGGTTATTAGGCACAGCACGGGGGACGATGGACATGGCGACATAGGATCTGAGCCCGACGATACAGCTGACCAACCAAAAAGATTAGCCACACAACATATCGAACATGTATTAAAAAGCACCCTCCCACATACATTGATGAGTAAAGGCTTAAGTCTTTATAATCTATTGAATGAGGATCCAGCCATACAATGGACCGATACAGGCGAGATCATTGTGGAAGGATCAAAGGTACAGGGATCGAATATCGTAGACATTGTCCATGATCTGGTGAGAAAGTGGGATAGGCCATCACCATCAGGATGGAAGCATATTAAAGCAAGACTACAACAAATAAATGTCCCTAAAACGTTGATAGGAAATCTGAACAGGTTAAAAGACTTGGAACATGCAACGCATGTGACACAATTGAAGGCGCCGTCACCCCCGGCGGTAACACCTTTGAAGAGGAGCAAGAAGAGGTTAAACCAACCCTACCCACGTGCCTCTAAAATACGCAAATGGCTAACGTATTAACTAAACGCTATTATGACATTTCTAACCCATCCTCTTACGGCGGCGTAGATAGACTGTACAGAAGTGTTTACGGAGTAGGAAAAAAAGATGTTGAAAGATTTTTGAGGGAGCAGGACGCTTATACGCTTCATAAGCCTGTGAGAAAAAGGTTTAAAACAGCCAAGACAACGGCTTCCTCGATTGATTCTATTTGGCAAGCAGATTTAACAGACATGCAAAGATATTCTGTGTATAACGATGGTTACCGCTACATTCTATTCATAATAGACGTATTCTCTAGATATCTGTGGCTAGTTCCTCTGAAAAATAAATCACCTGAAACAGTTGCTAAAGCCACCAAAACGCTAATGTTAAAAGAAAACAGGGTTCCTGGCTATTTTTGTACGGATATGGGGAAGGAATTTATAGGCCGTGCTTTTCAGAACATGTTGACAGAGTTTAATATCAGCTATTACACAACCAATTCTATACATAAGGCTTCTTTAGCTGAAAGAGTTCAGCGCACCATAAAGGAACGCATGCACCGTTATTTTACACATAAAAACACATACAGATTTCTAGACATTCTGGAATCATTGGCATCATCCTACAACCGCTCACACCATCGCACGATTGGGACAACACCTAACGAAGTTTTAGAAAGAGGTACGCTCCCGAGAAGAGATGGATCACCAACACCACACTCGGCGCGCTTCAAAATCAATGATTATGTAAGGCTGTCGCGTTCGGGAACAAATTCGCAAAAGGTTTTGAGCAAGGATGGACACGCGAGATTTTTAAAGTTAGGCTATGCGACCTGAAGGTGAGATAATGATGTATTACATTGAGATTTGAATGGGGATGAAATCTCAGGAGGTTTTTACGCGAGGAAATTGCAGAAAGTTGCGTTTAATTTAGGAAAAAATGGTTTAAAATTGAGAAATTTTAGGAAGCAAAGGTTCAGGAAAGAGAAAAATGTACCTGGTGAAATGGCTAGGGTACCCAGAAGCTTCAACACCTATATAAAGCTGATGCAATAATGAAGCTTAAATACAATGCAACATGGCCTAACCATTCTACGTCACACTCCGTCCTCCTCGTCCCTGTACACCAACACACTAGCCAACTTTGTAACAGAACTCAACGGCACATTGAAATTGGTCGTGATTCGTATGAGGTGGGGAAATGCGAAATTCAGCTGGACACCATCTTTTTAAATATTGAACATAAAGAAACCGTTTTTACGATTCTTAGAGACATTGACGAGTGTGAAAAAGCTGGGGTAGCTATGGATGAAACTATACGTATCGCTCGGACTAAGGTTGCACGGTATTACAGTACAGAAGAAGACTAGGACCGGGTCAATATGGTTCGGCCGAGGATGTTGTGAGAGGCTTAAACGTAAGTTTAAGAAACTCAAACCTTACGAATGATTTAGTATACGAAATCGTAAACAACCTGCACATACACTAATCCTAAAATCAAAGACTAACAGACGTATTAAAGACCATAGAAAGTTCCAAATTCTAACCAATGGCCGATATAGCGCAGCCTTCCAAAGAGACACATTTCACGAGACACAGCATGACTTGTCCAGATTAATGTATCAATTGAAGATGGAGAAATTGGCTGAAAGGTCCCCAGACATGTGCTATATTTACAGTAATATAGTGGAGCACCAGTTTGTTGGGGATACCCAGGCACGCCTGCTGCGCATTGCTCACATCCCCAACCATAGAGGAAAGAGTTTGAGTATTACAAATGACAGACCCCATTATGTGAATGTCGCAACTAATTTAATAACCAATATCTCAATATATATAACAACGATTGAGGGTGAAAACTTCCCATTCGGTAACGGGTGCTTAACAGTGAAGCTACACTTTCGACGCACTGAGTTATAATGGATGTTTGAGGGGTGAGATACCAGCGTGGTAGTGGACTTGGATCCATTTTTTCATCCATACTACGTACGGCTGTTCCTTTGCTGAAGAGGGGGGCCAGATACCTCGGAAGGAAAGCGCTACAATCAGGTCTTAACACTGCAGAAGACATATTGGCCGGGGCTAAACCTAAAGAAGCTCTAAAAAAACATTTAAAGCGAACACGGGACGAAATCATCAAAGCTGCAAAGAGAAAAATGCGTGGTGGCGGGAAGAAGAAGAGGGCTTCCCGGAAGAAGGGGTCACGTGGTATTAAACGTAAAAGGCTATCAAAAAAGAAGTGCTGTAAGCGAATGAAACCTATGGTTGACCACTTTTTTGACTGATATAAGCTAAGGACATTGATCTCATGAATCATAGTTTGTTTACCACTTGTCGAGAGAGGAGTCACTATTTCGCCATGGCACGCTTCATCCACCCATGTAGTTCACAATGCTGTAAATCGGAGCTGTCCTTTTTTGAGCTGCCTCCAACCCAAGTTTCTATTGAGCACAGTGACTTTATTACAATTAACCCTTTAAACACAATTAGTTCCCCGAGTGCACCTATAGAATTCGTGATACCCAGCTCAGGCCCTTACTTTTTTGATCCAAGCTGTGTGCACATGTACGCTAAGCTACGTATAGCCCATTCTGATGGAACGGTCTGCGATGACAAATATGCTGTATACCCTGAAACAAACTTTCTGCACTCCATATTCAACCAGTGTGACGTATATTTAAATCAGACCAACATATCGGCAGGCACGGGGTACTATCATCTACGCGCCTATCTGGAAAATGTCCTCAACTTTTCTAAAGCAGCGAAGGCTACCTTTTTAAGTGCCGAGGGATATTATCAAACTAAAGATGAAAATAGTATAAAGGACAAATTTAAAAATTCTAAAAAGAAAATACACGAGTGTTTTGGACGGTTGCACACAGATTTCACTTTCCAGGAGAAGTTGCTTGTCAACGGGGTGGATATGAAAATAAAGCTCACCCGCACGAGTCCTGAGATCTGCTTAAATCTGGATGCTGATCAAGAAGAGGGTGCAAAGCCCGTTGTGGTTCACATTATGGACACATACCTCCGCGTACGGCGAGTGAAATTAAGTTCACCAAAACAACTAGAAATTGAGAAAAATTTACTAAACGCTACAGTGAAATATCCTATTAACAGTGTACAAATCAAACTATATACGGTTCCTGCAGGGTTGGCATCGAAGCAGATAGAAAACATTGCCCTGGGAAATCTTCCTAAAAGGATATTAATCGGTATGCAGGACCATGCTTCGGTGAATGGAAAATATAAAAAGAGTGCCTTTAAATTCGAGAATTTCGGACTTAAAAATATAACTATACGTTAATGGCACTGCTTTGGGTGGAACAATGGGTGCGGACTATTCATCAGACGCTGTGTTACCTCTTTGTGCCAGAGCCTATAGTAATCTGACCCATATTGCAGGTGATTGTGATGAGCTTGGTAATGGGGTAACGCAGGAAGAATTCATTGATCAATTTAACCTTTATCCGTTTGACATTACACCTGACTTATCTGCTAGCGTAAATACCCATTTAACCCCACAGCAGAGCGGAAACATCTCAGTGCGGCTGGAATTCGCCAAGCCTATAGACGCTCCTATTAGTGTACTAGTATATCTCGAATCGCAAGCCCTAATAGAAGTAGATAGATTTAGGAGCGTTATCACTGACTTTTAAAATGGATGCTAATACATTTCAGAAAGTAATGGAACGAGTCACACGTTCCAAATTTATCGGCGTGTTTGGGAAGAATGAAACATTGAGTTTGCCAAGTACGCGAGAATGCGGTAGTCTTATTGTGAACACAGATGTCATCGGTAATGAAGGGATTCATTGGATCGCTGTCTATTTTAAAAATAGACAGCGCCTGTACTATTTTGATTCACTCGGTACTCAACCCTGGAGTGACCCTATTATTGTAAAATTTCTCGCTCAGTTACATATTCCCGAAGTTTGTATGGAACCCGTTTCGTGTACAAGGATATTTTATTAATGTTTGCGGAATGTACTGCGTCTTATTTCTCATGCATATGTCATGTGATAAAGAATTTATAAATTTTTTAAATTTATTTGACCCGTGCCACACTCGCCGAAACGATGAAATGGTATGCAGACAGATAAAAATCCGTTTTCCAATTGTACGTACTCGTTGTATAGTATAATGTTTTTGTTCGTATATTTGTAACAGTATATTCTGTAGTTGGTTATTGTACTGATTTCTTTCATTTAATAAATTTATGAAAATATATTGTCTTCTTACCCCAAAAAGATCGAAAAACACTTACATTATTTCGGTGTGACATTGCTGACTGATCAGTATATCCTCCGTATTCATGACACGAGATTCTTCAAAAGATTGTATAACACGTGTCAAATCCTCATCGGACCTTAAAGGAATAATGCTCATTCTTGTAAAACATATACAGAGTATACAGACAGTTCCCCATTATGTGAAGATATCTTTGGTTCATTTAAGAGGAATAACATTTAAAACGATTGCCATAAAAAATTTCGATTTTAGCATAATGGCGATAAGAGGTAAATCCAAATAACATTTAAAACGATTGCCATAAAAAATTTCGATTTTAGCATAATGGCGATAAGAGGTAAAACCAAATAACATTGATTGCCATAAAAAATTTCGATTTTTGGTGAGTATCTAAATGAAGTATTTGACGAGATACAACAACCCTCCATATATATATATATATAAAATCGAATTATAGACACTTACATTTCTATGGTAGTCTCTTGCGTCGGATTGTAAGGAGCGTCACTGCAAATATCTTCAACGGTTTGCGTTGGAAATAATTCATCACGGTCAATCGCGTTAAAAAGATTAATTGCAGTTAATGCTGCAGTGTCACTTTCTTCATACAAATCCGGGGAGACGTACAGGTCCATGGTGGAGGATGTGTGACATTGCTGACTGATCAGTATATCCTCCGTATTCATGACACGAAATTCTTCAAAATATTGCATAACACGTGTCAAATCCTCATCGGACCTTAAAGGAATAATGTTCATTCTTTTAAAACATATACAGAGTATACATACAGATCCCCATTATGTGAAGATATCTTTGGTTCATTTAAGAGGAATAACATTTAAAACGATTGCCATAAAAAAATTCGATTTTAGCATAATGGGGATAAGAGGTAAAACCAAATAACATTGATTGCCATAAAATTTTTGATTTTTGGCGAGTATCTAAATGAAGTATTTGACGAGATACTACAACCCTCCACATATATATATATATATATATATAAATCGAATTATATACACTTACATTTCTATAGTAGTCCCTTGCGTCGGATTGTAAGGAGCGTCACTGGAAATATCTTCAACGGTTTGCGTTGGAAATAATTCATCACGGTCAATCGCGTTAAAAAGATTAATTGCAATCAATGTGCAGTGTCACTTTCTTCATACAAATCCGGGGAGACGTACAGGTCCATGGTGGAGGGAATGATTATTCACTGACGCGAAAATAGCTACTGTTACTCCCAACTGAAAAATATCTCCTTTTATATGCACAATCGCCAAGCTCCGCCCCAAAAGACCAGATGTTCATAGTGATTGGTTGCCAGTGTAGCTGGGTGGAGCTATGATGTGTACCAATCCGCTATAACGGGGCCGGACGACTAATGACATCTTTATATTTTCTCAAAGAAATATATCCTAATTATATTTTTAAAAAAGCAATCGGTTTCCGCGTTAAACTGTGGGTCTAAGGCGGAGTGAAAACCTTAACCGTTGGCACTCTTCGAGCTAGTTATTATTATTATTAAAGAGAAAATCATGCATGCTTTTCGGTCATACTACTGCCTCGGATCAAATGATCCTGTTATTTTAAATCCGGTTCAATAATCCTGTTATGTTGAAATGTGGAAGAGTAAGCAACGACCCCCATCGACGAGATGTATTTCTGAATCCACGTTAAACTGGAGGTCTAAGGTCGGGTGAAAAGCTTACCAATTCGGCGAGAAAGAGTTAATTATTATTGCTACATAGAAAAAATCGTGCATTACGATGTTTTCGGTCATACTACTGCCTCGGATCAAATGATCCTGTTATTTTAAATCCGGTTCAATAATCCTGTTGTTGAAATGTGGAAGAGTAAGCAACGACCCCCATCGATGAGATGTATTTCTGAATCCACAGAACAGCTGTTCACTGAAGACTGCATGTTACACATTTTATAATAAAGAAATTATAAATATATCCTAATTATATTTTTAAAAGAGCATTCGGTTTCCACGTTAAACTGTGGGTTAAGGCGGAGTGAAAACCTTAACCGTTGGCACTCTTCGAGCTAGTTATTATTATTATTATTAGAGAAAATCATGCATGCCTTTCGGTCATACTACTGCCTCGGATCAAATGATCCTGTTATTTTAAACCCGGTTGCACACCTCATGCACCTTGTTTCTTTCGCTGATTATTATTTAATATAATTGTGTGTATTTCTTTCAATAACAGAGATGTTATCTAAGAATATGACACCATACAAATTACGCGTAAATATAAAATATTTTAATTGTAGAAGTAATAATAATGATAATATTAATATTTGAAGTGAACGGAGGTTTTTGCTCAAGTAGTCGAAGAAAGGTTGACTCTCGGTCGGAAAAGGTCTCTAGGGAGACGATTCGAATTGACCTAGTTTCTGCCTTTCCTCGTGTGTGTGTGTGTGCACGAGTTGTTCATATACAAACACAGCTGGGGAATGTACGAGCATGCTTTTTGGTTTTAATTCAGCGAAATTCAATTTATATATATATATATATATATATATATATATATATATATATAACACAGATGGGGTTCGATTGATTAACTATATAAATATATTGTGGTATTTTATATGGTTGAATCTTCCAATTGATTAACTATATAAATATATTGTGGTGTTTTATATGGTTTGTGCACACGAGTGGTTCATTAGTTTATTATATATACAAGCGCAGATGGGTGGGGGAATGACGATCGTATGTTTTGAATTGTTTCGCAAATTTTATTTTCCGTTCGTTTTTCACACTGATATTCGTGACTTAAATATCAGTATATCCTAATTATATTTTTAAAAGAGCATTCGGTTTCCACGTTAAACTGTGGGTCTAAGGCGGAGTGGAAACCTTAACCGTTGGCACTCTTCGAGCTAGTTGTTATTATTATTATTAAAGAGAAAATCATGCATGCTTTTCGGTCATACTACTGCCTCGGATCAAATGATCCTGTTATTTTAAACCCGGTGCACACCTCATGCACCTTGTTTCTTTCGCTGATTATTATTTAATATAATTGTGTGTATTTCTTTCAATAACAGAGATGTTATCTAAGAATATGACACCATACAAATTACGCGTAAATATAAAATATTTTAATTGTAGAAGTAATAATAATGATAATATTAATATTTGAAGTGAACGGAGGTTTTTGCTCAAGTAGTCGAAGAAAGGTTGACTCTCGGTCGGAAAAGGTCTCTAGGGAGACGATTCGAATTGACCTAGTTTCTGCCTTTCCTCGTGTGTGTGTGTGCACGAGTTGTTCATATACAAACACAGCTGGGAATGTACGAGCATGCTTTTTGGTTTTAATTCGGCGAAATTCAATTTATATATATATATTTATATATATATATATATATATATATATATATATATATATATATATATATATATAAACACAGATGGGGTTCGATTGATTAACTATATAAATACATTGTGGTATTTTATATGGTTGAATCTTCCAATTGATTAACTATATAAATATATTGTGGTGTTTTATATGGTTTGTGCACACGTGTGGTTCATTAGTTTATTATATATACAAGCGCAGATGGGTGGGGGAATGACGATCGTATGTTTTGAATTGTTTCGCAAATTTTCTTTTCCGTTCGTTTTTCCCACTGATATTCGTGACTTAAATATTTATAATAAAAATTAAGTGTGTAAAGGTTTAAATTATTTATTTAATAAACAGAATTTAATTGGATTCATCGATTACCTACCATCATATATTGTGGTACACTATTTAAATGGATGATTAATATATGGTTTTAAATATTGCTATCTGGCAACTCAGCATCTGAATACATGACGCTATCTGGCAACTCAGCCAGAATAGAGGTTTATAAAAGACCGAGAGACGACTGACGGAGTCATTACAAGCTCGGCTCCCAGCCGAGCAAGGACCTCTGGTCCTTTCTCTTTCTGGCCCTTTGGGAAAACCCCTTAGAGGCCTCTTAGGTTAGGTAAACGAAAATAGCTTGGGGGAGAACTCCGCCTCCAAGTTGCATGCCTTGCAATCAAAGGCAACTACTCTCTCTCTCTCTCTCCTTCAGGTGTACCCCTCCCCCCTTGGCTCAGCCAACTGGCTGATTAGGAGCCTATAAGACAACGTCTACTCGGCTGAAGTCTTAATATGCACTTGGCTCCTGCCAGGTGAACACCTCTCCTCCTTTCTCTCCTCCTTTCTCTCCTCCTTTCTCTCCTTTCTGGCCCTTTGGGGGGAATAGCTTGGGGGAGAACTCCGCCTCCAAGTTGCATGCCCCTTGCAACCCCGGTTGGCAACAAAGGGCCCTTTGGGGGGGTATTTTTTTATTTTTTATTTTTTTGCAACACCCCACCCCCTTTGCAACACACCCACCCCCTTTGCAACATTACGTAACCACTTGCAACATTCCTGCACTCTAACCTTTTGCGGCTATACTACTGGCAATGACGAAGGTCCGTGTATTTATAACATTTGATAAAGGATGTTGTTGAGCGTAATCGAGATGAAACTCGCGTCACAAATTAGAGGTAGATTTGCGGCTAATTTGCGGGTGGTTTATAGTGGTTAGCATGGTTGACTATAAATCCACCAGCCCCAGGTTCGATATCCGTTGACGGCAGTCAGCGCGCAACAAACCCAGCTGCTCATCTTTCTATAAAATAAAATTGGTTCGTAGATAAATGGGTACACTGGGTAGCCTAGTGGTTGGATGAGTTAGGCTTTGCTCTAGTCTGAAGAGGATATTTCGAGGTTTGTACATCGTCGCCGCTCACCCCAAATTTTGTTCTTCCAACCTTATTAGAATAAAGAAATTAAAATTAAAGTGACTTCAAATGGAAAGGAAGAGGAACACGAACGGATCATAAAAACGGTTCCTAAAACCGTTCATATAAAGATGTGTCGTCCAACTAGAAAAGATGTTGTATGAGAACCATTAGAGAGAGAGGCCTTTGCGACACTATCGGATGAAATCTTAAATAGGAACCTCTCTGGGATCATTTAAGACCTTAAAAGGCAGTCAAACACCCGCAGAAGAGCTCTTCGAAACCACTCAGCGACGCAGAAACGGCGGAAGGAAGTCGAGAAAGGAAGCGCCCTGAAAAGGTTCCAACATTGAACTGAAACGCGTTAAAAAGGTTTCTACATTTCTATTACAGCGTTTAAAAATTTAATGATAAACACCTTTTTATGCCTAGCACACAAAATAAACACACACACACAACACACACACACACACACACACACACATATATATATATATATATATATATAATTCTATCTTCAGAGGTGTAGATAAAATAAAATGAGAAGTGAAAGAAATTTTTTCCATTCTCATTTCTGAGTCTTGTTGCTAAAATATCGGTCGATTCCTTTAAAGGGAGCCCTCCTCCCCTCTTTACCTGTCTCCAACTCCCTCCACCGCTCTCTGAATAGTGGAGAGTCACAGGGGAATGAATGACACATCGTAATTACGGAACTTAAACTGTAACGTGCACTCACCTTTAATGAATCAAGCTCGATACTTTTAAAGCAATATTCTTCTTTTCAATGTGAATCACCAGCAACCTCCATTATACAAACTAAATTCATTAATTTCATTCACGCATACCTCTCTCTCTCTCTCTCTCTCTCTCTCTATATATATATATATATATATATATATATATATATATATTGTATGGTTATACAAAGTCCTTGAGGGGTTTTAAAACGTAATAACTTTTTAGCTATTTGAGACACGACAAATTAGTAAGAGCCATTATAAAGCTTAATTAAGTTATTTTAGGTTACCCAGCCAAGAACTGTCACCACCCAGTCTGAGCAATGAGGAGAGAGGTTGCAGTGACTAGTCCGCTGTATTTAGTGTGTTTGGCTCGACCAAGTTTCGTTTTAAAGGAGCCTTATATTTTCCTGTTGGTGGAGTTACCGTTGGAGGTGCTGTTATAGACTAAATTAGACTATAGACTAAAAGGGTATTAGTTGAAGAAACAGTAAGTTCTGTTCTGTAGTAAGCCGAATTTAAATTGGTTACAAAGCAAGACGAAAGTTCAGAATCCGTTACAAGAAAGACCTACTTTGTGAAAACTAAGAAACTGGATAAAAAAATTGAAAGAGGCCGACAAGGTTAGTGAATAATAAAAAACATTGTCATAGATCAATTATAATCGGTGAAGAAATTGTACCAACTCTTCGAGATGGCTTTCAAAGAAACACAAAAAATTGCTCGCCCGTGTTTCAAAGGTGGTGAACAGTTCAGTATGAACAGTGTGTAAAATTTGGAAAGTGAAGCTGCATAAGCATATTTAAAGTGGTCCAGGACTTCAAGGAAGAGAATTTTGCTGCTAGCTAAACTTCTGCGAACAACATCTGACGAAAATCACACTCATATTTTGGGAGCAGTTAACATTTTCAGATGAAACATTTGTGGCATTTGGGGAAATGAAAAACCAATGAGCTTTAACATCATTAGAGAAACTCTCTTGAGTGTGCGTCGCGACCTACGAAAGTCACGGGTCATTGCCTTTATCTTTATTGAGGAGGCAACCGTAAAAGGAGCGAGACATCTTGCAAAGTTGCAATACTCGCATATTTCGCACGAGTTGGCTGACTACTGGTATCAATACAGTAATAGTGTACTGACTAAGATTTACTAAGAGTTTATAATCTGACCATGTGTACATATAAAATGTATAAATACATTAGTTACCGTTCTATTATAAAAAATATATTGTACAAATAACCAAATGACAGATTACTGTGGTAATGAAAGGTAATTTCGCAATTATTATTGTTTAATATAATAATTCAAGCATTTGTTCTGAAATTTTCAAATGAGTCTACAACTTTGCCAGGTTTTGTATATATTAAATTAATTTGCTGATTTTGGCTGAAAAAGATACATTATTCATCAATAAATACCCTTTTATATATATATATATATATATATATATATATATATATATACACCTACGTTTATTTAATAAAATCCTAATGTCATCTTACCCCTTTTATAATTCCCAATTAAATTAGACTCTCTTTAAAGTACAGTATATATGTATTAGTTACTCTACCATTACTTTCAAGCACGCCATTAACCATATGATTTGTTTTGATTTTCAAAATTTAGTCTATCTGCTAATTAACCATAAAATGAAACTAGTGAAATGATTTAGAAGCAGAATATGTTTCAAGAAAATTAAATAAGTCTATTTATTTTGGATCGCCAAAGACTAGCCGTAAATTAACTACTTCAGATTTAATGATGAGTTACAAGTACAATTCTTTTAGGTCAAATAAGGGATCACCTGAAGATCAGGGCCTCCAACCTTCTTTAGTTAGCCTTATAAGGCTAACTAACGAAAATATCACGACTTAACCTAACCAATCGTCAAGGGCGTACAGTTGACCTAATGATTGGTTAGGTGAAGTCGTGATATTTTCGTTAGTTAGCCTTATAAGGCTAACTAACGAAGACTAGGGGCCCTGATCTTCAGGTGATCCCAAATAAGTTACAAGCTCAATTTTGAAAGTGATGTGTTTGTTGACCTGGACCTAAAAAAAATTTCAGTGCCAAAAACTTTGATTGTGAAGCTTTATAATGGCGTTCACTATTTGGTTCTGTCTTGAACAGGTAAAAGGCTATAAAATTATTATTATTATTATTATATTATTAGTAGTAGTAGTAGTAGTAGTAGTAATAAGAGTTTAATCCATCCTATAATGACCTTTGTGAAGCATTTCTCTAATTCATCACGCCTGGAATGTTGTTTGTAGAACATAACACAAAACACGATTCCATCAACAGAACGTTCTTTGTTTATTTTATATCTATATAGTGTATAAAGTCTTACAAACACACATTTCTCCACATGTTATTCATTTGTGGCTTAGAAATTGGGAGTCTTCTTTCCCCGACTTCTCTCGTCTCGAGGGATGAAACGAGACAGGAAATGCGCGTTGCAGTTTCATAATCCGTATCAAACAGGTTTCAACAAGTCGCAACAAGCAATCATTGAATGGATTTATCTTTTATTTCGTTTTATTTCAACTTTTTCTTTTTAGTTCGTTGAGTCGAGAACTGAAGACGCAACGAAGTGAACATAAAATGTTTTTCTCATCCATGGAAATATTTTTACATGAATAAAAAAATTTTTATTTTGTAATATATTCATCGCTTAATTCGGTAAAATTAATCCAATTATACAATAATTAAATAAATGATGTGGTTAGAATTCATTGTATGAAATAAATAAAACTGACTACTTATTCTTAATTAACATTGATCATAAACTTCACGCAAAAATGCTTCTTTATCGTTTCAATGAAGCATTTCCCATCTATTACAGCCATTGATGATTCTTCCAATACTTAAATGCCTCTCTTTTTAACGTAATAACGAGACCTTTTTTTGGGGGGTCTTTTGTATTTTACGGTCCATCGAGATTAGGGAAAGGATAATGAAATTTCGAAACGTTGGATAATTAAAAGGTACAGCATCGAACCCGAGACAGAAGACCCTAATTACCTTCAATCAAAACACTCCACCAAAGTATGCCTTTCGGAGTACTTAACTGCGAAGAGTTTGGAATCGAAACAGCTTTAGATGAGAGAGAGAGAGAGAGAGAGAGAGAGAGAATTACGAATTTCGTCAGCAAAATCCACGAAAATCTCCTTTACGGTTTTCTGCAGAAAATGAAAGTTTGAAACAAATTTTGAGACACACACACACACACACACACACACACACACACACACACACACTAAAAGAAGGAAAACAGATAGGACACCCTCTGACGCCAGACAGTGCTGACAGAAAATGTACCATAAAAAATGTTACAGGAAAGTTTGAAAAAGACAACAATACACTCGAACGCGTACAGTTATTTTAGTTAGTTAAAAAAGAAAAACTAAAGAAACCATAGAATAGACGATAGAGTAAAAGTTAAAGTACAGGGTGGGACATTTAAGTGGAACTATAGGGACTAATAAAAACTAAAAAGTCTACTTACATTTATTTATAGTGTATGTTCGACATGTCGGACCACGATAGAAAAATGGTCCAATAATTGTTGTACCCCATATACCACACCACACCACACCATCACCCTGGGAGATCCCTGTTCTTCGCTGACCTCCATCCAATGAGGATTTTCTAAAGACCAATATCGGTAGTTTTGTTTATTCGCTTCTCCCGACATATAAAAATTAGCCTCGTCTGAGAACGGAATTTTGCCTGGAAAATCAAGATCACTCTCATATTGTTCAATAACCCATTCGCAGAACTCGCATCTTCTGTCCTGGTCATTCTCATTCAATTTCTGTAATACCCTTAATTCATATGGATGCCATCGTTCTTTTTTTGAATGGAACCATTTCGTATGACCATTTTTTCTTTTTTTCGGATTTAGATTTGTGAAGGTAAAGTGAAGATGACAACTTTATTCAAAGATGAAAGTGTATTCTCGAGAAATTTGCACTTAGCCCACATTGGAAATGTATATCGAGGACCACAACCAGAAGGTCTTAAGAACTTTTATGCGTGTAATTCGAGAGGTCATGAATCAGTATAATGACTACAGGGAATGGTTCAGGAAAAGTGTGATCGATCCCGAAAAGTAACTAATTTATCTTTACATTTACATCTCATAGAATTGGTTTCCACTCTCCTCCTGCCCTCGGTGCCAGCCACGCATGGCTGGTCATGGGCTTTCTGCAAAAAATTCTCCAACTGGTTATTAAAATTATTCAGGTTGGTGTGCCGGAGGTTCCTCAGTTCTTTTGGCAATACATTGAAAAGTTTCGGGCTTCGTATTTTGAGGGTATTTTCTATCCACATTTTCATGGCCCCCTGTCTCACCGCAGCTGAGATAGTACAGAATCTGCTTCTTCTCTCATTCCAGTGTGTTTCTATTTCATTCTAAAGTTAGGGACACAACCCTCGTATATTTTCCATACGTATATTATTGTGTACCGCCTCGTGTCTTCTTTGCAGGGAGTAGAGTTTCAGGGACTAGTCGAGACTACTAGTCACCTTCTTTTGGTATTTCTTCGCATATCTTTCTGTCATCTGCGAAACACGAATATAAATATGGCCTCAAATATAATGACGGGGTGTCAACGAACTTGGTTTTAAATTTTAAAAAAATGTCATATGCTACTTACTGTTGGCGGATAATGATCGTCATAACATTTTTATTAATCATATTTAAAAAATAATTTGTAGAATATGTAAACAAAAACTTGCCAAGCAAAATGTTTTTTCATAGACAATTGAGCTAAAGTTACTTTACAGTTTTGCTTACTCAGGAAGGCACCAGGATACCACCTCAGTTATTTCTTCCCACCTATTTAACAAACCCGCTGAAAAGCATATTCCTGTTCACATTTTACATACGTGTCCGGCAAAATGGCACATCGTTTTTGTGTGCATAATAATAAACCTTAAAAAGAACAGAACAAGAATAACAAAAAACATTTGTCGTTAAAAATTCAAAGTTAAAAAAACTTTTAACATGTACACTGAGACTACAATTTTTATCAAGGTGTGAGAAATTCTTTCGTCGAAAAGTGTCCTCAAGTGATGGGAGTATTTTCATCAAACTTCGATGCTTGATGAAGTACTTTTGGGAGAAATGATTCCTTGAAAGTAATATAATCGAGGTGGGTGGCTCCATCTATTGGAGGAAATGTCAATTAAATACCTCTTCAGTTTATTTTCATTAAACGAATGGGCGGACCACAGTTTTAGAGCCCTCCATCTATTGCATTAATAAGAAAAATAAATGTAATAAGCACACTAAAACTAACAACCTAACCTAATCTAACCTAACCTAACCTAACCTAACTTCTGAACTGCTTAAACGAACGAGAGATTGCAGCCGTCACACGCCATGACAAACAAAACAACATTTGATGCGCCCTACGGGCGGGGCTTGTGCTTCGCAAACTCGCCTACGGCGAGGGCACGTTAGGGTTACCCCTTTGGGGGAGGTCATTCTCCCTCTCTCCCCAAAACCCCTTCACCCCCTTTATGCAACTTGGGGGCTAACCCCACCCCTTGTTGCATAACCCCCCTCCCCTATTACCCCCATCCCCACCTCATCCCCCAGGGGGAAGGGGGCCAGCACCTTGCAACAATTTATCAACTTTGCAATTGCATATGCACTCAAACATTTTGCGGTCATACTACTACCTTGAAAGATTGTGTAATACTGTTTTCAATTTTGAAAGGATTTTGAAAGAAATTTTTTTCATATTTTGAAAGGAAATGGAAGAAAATGAAGATTTTTTTTTAATAGTTAAGGATTATTATGTACATAAAAAAGGCTTGCCTTTTTGGCAGGATGCAGATTTTAGACTAGTTCCTGAATTTTGTAGGCAACGCCACTTTGTTTTAAACAAATTTTTCACAAAATTAGCGTTCACCCTATCTTTTGAATAGAAGTGTTTAAGCCAGTGACAACTTAACATTTACTTTAAGCTCACGAACCACTTACATTTTGAGCGCAGCTTCATAAATTTGTCTCACTGATTTTGGATGTGAAACTCGTTTTTTATGGTTCTGCTATTTTTGTAAATTTATGGACTGACTTGCTTTTCCTCAAAAAAAAAAAAAAAAAAAGGAATATAAAATTTTGGGATCACCTGAAGATCAGGGCCCCCAGCCTTCGTTAGTTAGCCTTATAAGGCTAACTAACGAAAATATCAAGACTTAACCTAACCAATCGTTAAGTCAACTGTACGCCCTTGACGACTGGTTAGGTGAAGTCGTGATATTTTCGTTAGTTAGCCTTATAAGGCTAACTAAAGAAGGCTGGGGGCCCTGATCTTCAGGTGATCCAAATTTTGTACAAGAATGGTCTGACGAGATGCACAAAATTATGTATTACTAGCTAAAGTGGGCCCTACGGACCTATTTAGCTAGATCTGCTGTGCTGGGGACCTGGGGTCTTCGGCCTCAATAATTGGGGTGCCTGCGTCC
The DNA here is from genome assembly GCA_023014485.1 of Bathynomus jamesi. Lineage (NCBI taxonomy): Eukaryota > Metazoa > Arthropoda > Malacostraca > Isopoda > Cirolanidae > Bathynomus > Bathynomus jamesi. The sequence goes on along the minus strand of JAJOZX010001200.1, from coordinate 613,136 downwards.
CAACAATTACTGGCAAGTCAATTATTCGGTCAATAAAACTATAGAAAAGAACGCAGCCATGAAAATCTTAAGCTTCACAAATCTTGACACAATAAGCTCGAATGTGAAGCTTAAGATTTTTATTGCTGCGTTCTTTTCCAGCTAAAGTGGGTCCTACGGGCCCATTTAATTAGACCTGCGGCCACTCAATTACTCGGGGGGTCAATTGTTGTTTCACAAAAGTTCCTCGTGAACTTAAAGTAAATATTAAGATTTCACTGCCTTAATAATTTCTTTTCAAAATCTTCGCTATCTGATTTCAGCTTTTGAAATAATTTTCTTTGACAGACTCGGCCTCAATTACGAGTATATTATAGATTTGTTACCACAAACAACACAAACTGTAAAGTAACTCCATTAGACGGAGCATATAACTTTCGACGAGTAAGCTCCGCTCAACATCACGTGGACGAACGGCTTACTCATCTGAACAATATTTTAGTCACATAAACTTCGTTCTAAACGAATTTTAGTGAACTGATTTGTTCGATGTTTACACAACATTACTCGCGACGACGTCCATTATCTTTTGGTGTGAAGTGCGTGTGGTTTAGTTTCGTCTGAAAAATATTATAGTCTTCAGAAAGCCGTCCGCGAAGTACTTGTCTGGGTCAAAGAGGATTTGTGCATGCACAGTAGTGCGTGGACAGTGATCGAATTCCTTTTGAATTGCATTATTATAATACCTCTTTTTAGCTTTGTTTAAACAATTTTCTAGAAACAAATAGGATAACATACTTTAATACCAACGTTCATGATAGTGCATATCTTAATGCTTTGAGAAACATAAAAGAAAAAGTTGAAGATTTTATCGAGGGGTCAAATAAAAGTGAACATACGAGTTATAATTAGTAGGCTAGGAAAAACTAAATTTTAAGTGATTTGTACATTTTTAAATCCAGAAATGATAAGCATTCGTCATTTTCCTTTTCAAGTTTTCAACAGTAAATTCTATAGACGGAACTATCATTTGGACTAAACTTGCGTAAACTGGTGATGATAATATTGTTTACTAATTATTAATTAGTAAACAAAGAAGATCAAGAGCACTCTAGCATATGTAAATTTTTCCCAAGAAGATTTCTGTATTGGATTTTAGACATATTTCTAATGTAAATTAAAGGAAGAAGAAATAGAAGAAACAGAGTCCATATTAGAGCAATTTAGCAGACAGGCGGGCAATACATTTTCAGAACTCCAACAAAGAGAGCAACACTAAATTGCAGACGAAGGATAAGCACAAAATAACAGAGAATGTTCTTTTAACAGATTCACAGTAATAACTGAATCTACACATAATAAAATCAAAAGTTACACAAACAAAACATTCACATAGCACGTATACAAGAAACAAAACTAAAACGCACACACAAAACACCCACCATCCCTGACTTCACGGCGATCCGTTAAGATCGTACTGGGGGTCACGGGGGTGGACTCATCACTTACATACGTAAAAACATTAGCTCACTGATGCCACCCAAAACATTAGAAACACAATCCAAGCAGATAACACGATAGAAATACAGGCAGTTAACATTAAAACACGCGCAAAACACAATACCACACTCATCAACATTTACATCCCACCAGATAGTTCACCTAAGGTGCCAGCCAATTACAATCCACAGTTACACAATCTGGCCTCTCTCACTAATGTCATCTTAGGAGGAGACTTCAATGCTAAAGACACTAGTTGGTACCTGCACAACCAAAACAACACCAGAGGCGCCAACATAGCCACACAACTAAACAGCCTCTTCATTCTTAACAACACAGAAGACCATACACACACATACCACATCAAGCAGGATACTCAAACTCCTCCCCAGACATAACGTTCTGTTCCCCCTCACTAGCAACACATACACACTGGAGAACAGAAAAGCAACTGTCATCAGACCACCTGCCCATCATCATTACAACACGTTCTACACTCTGCCCCAACAGCCTTAGGCACACTTACAGAAATTATAAGAAAGCTGAAATAGTTCAAAATACAAACTAAGGAACAATTCACCACATTAAACAGCACACCTATCATAAACATCAATACAACACTCAAGACATTCAATCAGATCATCAATAATGCAAACAAATACATACCCAAGGGCAACATTAGGAAACACAACCCAAATTACACTAGAGAAATAGCCCACTTCATAAGGCAACGTAACAACCTCGAACATAACACACAAACACCAAACACAGAAGCCATAAAGCAGCAGATACAACAGCTCAACACAGAAATAAACAACAAACTTAAAGAAAAACAAACAGAAACATTTAGGAAATTCATAAAAACACTAAACCACTCCACAGATACATCCAGGCTATGCAAGACTATAAACAGCATTACCCAATCTAGCAGCGGCATTCACACCTCACACGTGGCTATCCGTCGCAGCCAAAATAATATCCCAACATATACACAACAAGCAAACATTCTAGTTAATCACTACTCAAAGATAAGTCACTTAATCAGAGCCAACAACCAGAAACACGCAGACAGACAAACAGCCAGACACAAGAAAACCTACAGACTCGACACGACCATTACACCCTTCAATACAAACCAGACCACCAAGATCATCAAAAACATTAGGAATTCGAAGGCTACTGGACCACACAACATATCTAACATACACCTTAAACACTTTGTCCCACAGGGAATACTAGCTCTCACAAACATCAGCACATATTCATACCAACACTGTATTATTCCTAACATATGGAAACACGGTAAAATTATTACACTACGCAAACCAAACAAAAATCCAACAGAACCAGCTTCCTATAGACCCATTACTTTACTATGCACACCTTCCAAAGTAACAGAAAGACTAATCTTACAAATCACCAACCCACACATACCACTATCACCTACTCAACATGGATTTAGACCTCACCACTCAACTACGACATTACTCACTAACCTCACGCAGCACATCATGGATGGCATCAACTCCAGACGACCAGCTCATCGTACACTATTAGCAACAATAGACATTAATAAAACATTTGATGCTATCCCACGCTTCCCTCTCATAAACAAAATACTCAACACAAACATACACAATAATACCAGAAGGTGGCTGAGCAACTGTCTTTCAGGAAGATACTCACATGTCACATTTAATGGCAAGTCATCCAAAAACAAGCTTTTTCCGAACGGGGTCCCTCAAGGTTCTGTTCTCTCACCAACACTGTTCAATTTATACATGCATGACATTCCAACGCCCATAGATAACAAGCTTACCTTATCATCATATGCAGATGACATCACTCTAACATCCACCCACAACAACATCGACACCGCTACAAATAAACTACAAACATACATAAACAGTATACAAGACTTGCTCACACACAATAGACTCAAAGTAGCGCCCACAAAATCAACCATCACCTTGCTAACAAGCAACACAAAAGAACACCAGATAACTCCACAGCTTACATTAAACACCACCAACATTCCATACACTCACAGGACCAAAATACTTGGGGTCACATACAACACATCATTGTCTCTTGCAAACCAAATTCAGGACATTAAAAACAAATGTACGTCAAAACTTAACACGCTTAGGGTACTAATAGGCACAAAGTTTGGACACCAGCAGGAAACAACATCACTCATATACAAACAATATATTCGCTCAGTTATGGACTATGCTAGCCCATGCTGAGCACCCATTATCTCAAACACACACATAAACACTTTACAGAAAATACAAAACAACGCACTTCGTATCATTACATGATGCACTCAAACAACACCAATAGAACACCTGCACACATAAACAAAAATACTGAAAATTAGGGAACATTTAGACATGAGGGGAACACAATTCATGGCAGCAGCGACAACTAACCCACAATACCGTTGCCACTACATGTACAATCATGTACCAATACCTCGCACCATTAAGGTAACACCAGAGAGAAATTATAACCAAATACTCCATTCCATACCACGCGCCATAGACATCACACAGTATAGAAAACACACACACACACACACACACACACACACACCTAACCCACAAAGCACTGACACGACTCGGTCCGAATGCGGTCCTAGGTGCGAAGCCACCACCCATCGACAGGTCAGAACCAGCCAGAGCAGATCGGATCGAGTTAACTTAGCACGATTCCGATGTGGACATCACCCCAACTTACAAACATATAAACACAGACTAGACAGCTCCACAGACGACACCTGCCACCTGTGCCAGGACACACCACAAACAATTGAACACATTATGACAGACTGTACCGCTCTAGCACAACATAGAACATAACACATCACTAGTGCGCTGAACCTCTGGTCCACTCCGGAGAGGGCGATCGGTTACTTTCGTGCCGCCGCGCCAGCTTGCTCGATCAGGGTGCGCTGATTGGCTAACCAACAACAACAACAACGGAACTGAATTATTAAGCCTATCGAGGAATTCAGGAACATCCAAATCATTGTCATACATCATAACATATCATCTACATACTAGTACCAATGTTAAGATTAACAGTCGTGGTCAAAATTTGCCTTCCAAAAAATTTCATATATAAATTAATAACTAACACAGGTGAGAGGGTCTCTCCCATTACTCATCTAAACGACATAGCATGAAACTAATCTTCAACCTGAAATTTACAGTCTTTGACGCAAACCTTAATTAATTCAATAAGAGTGTGTTGTTAGCGTAGACTTTAAATATAAAAATAATGTTAAATCTCGCCTAATAAAGAACAGCCCAAATAATGTAATTGGTTGTCTACTCCAATGGTTGTAAACAATGCGACTTAGCTGATATCGGTCAAACTGGGAAAACTTTAGATATCAGAATAAAACAACATAATAAGTGTGTAGGGTGGCAAATAATTCTAACGTATTGTTTAGCCATATGTTTAGCTATAATCATAGTATTAATTAGGAAAGTTCTAAAATTCTTGTTAAAAATAAAGTCATAACTGAAAGGAACATTCTGGAATGTGCATTCATATACAGTACTTTAAAAATTTCAACAACAGTTTGAGACCCTATAAAATCGATTACATCTTGTTACACTATTTTTTTGCATTTAATTACTACTTGTTAAATGTTTGCTAATTCCTCCTAAGTATTTTGTTTACGCTGTACGGAGATATATATTTTCAGCTTACCCAATCATATGCCTCTAAATCTTCTACCAATCAGCATCCAAAACTTCACCAATTAACTTTCGATATATACATACATATCATATATAGCCATATAAGGACGCCTAAGAGTTTTTCTCTGCATATACAGGGCGTCCCCAAAAAATGTATACACACTTTAACAGCTGATAGCTCAATTGATGTTTCTTTCTTTCCAAGTTAAACCCATTAGAATTAATAATGGCAGTCAGACTAAGCTTTGAACAAAGGAAATTCATTCTAAAATGCTACTGGAAGTGTGAAAACGCAGTTGAAGTGCAAATACAGTTTAGGAGGGAGTTTCAAACAGATCCACCAACGCGACTTACCATCACTCGAATTAGAGATAAGTTTGAAGCCGATGGAACTGTTCAGAATGTCCACAAGAAGCGTTCCGGAAGACCACGGACATCGACAAGCCCCACAAAGCAAGAAAGAGTACTGGAAACGTATCACCAAAGTCCAAGAAAATCTGTGCGGCAAGCGAGTCGTGAGGTAGGACTTTCAGAATCGTCTGTCCAACGCATTTTGAAGCGCTGTCAATGGAAAAGTTACATTCCAAGATTAGTCCATGCTATTAATGAAGATGATCCGGACCGAAGAGTGGAGTATTGCGAGTGGTACTTGGCACGATGTGGATGTGGATTGGACGAAGGGGTTTCGTAGAATACCCTCCGCGTTCACCAGACCTCACACCACTAGACTTTTTTTTATGGGGATACTTAAAAGACAAAGTCTACGCTATAAAACCTGCAACAGTCGCTGAATTGAGAGCAGCCATTGAACGAGAATGCACACAAATACCAAACGAAATGTTTCGTGATGTTTGCGATTCCATTGCTTCGCGTTATCAGCAGTGCATGGACCAGAACGGACGTCAGTTTGAAAAGAGGCGTTGACAAAACAATTAAATAATGTCTGTAGATTCTATTACATTTTGAAAATGAAATGTATTTTAATAAACACTGCCTTTATAAGTATTTAAAGTGTGTATACATTTTTTTGGGACGCCCTGTATATATGAAAGTGATGAGAGTAAAAATATCGCTAAATTAAACCTAAAAACGAAAAATTAAAACGAAAATTAATAAATGAAAAATGAATAACTGTAAATATGTGAAAGGAAAATAAAATTCGCCATACAAAAAAGTGGCACTGAATTGTGGCACTGAAGTGCGTTCAAATGTAGTGTGAACGAAGATAAGGAAAATTAATAGAAAGAACAGATAAAATTGAAAATTATTATTATCATTAGTTTTCTTGATTTTTTCCCTTCATCCAACCATTTGTTAACTCTTTAGTGCGCAGTGTTACTTTACTGATTATGTTCTGGCTAACGCCAGACGATTTTATTCAGTCTCGGAAAAAACCTCCGGGCGCTAAAGCGTTAAACGTGCAGAACAACACTTAATTTCCACTTAGAAAAGGATCGTGTAGGACTGTATACAAAGTTTTGTCCGATGAATAAACGCTGATATTCTTGTAATTATGAGGTCTATGGCTACTGAAATTCGGTTGATTTATTTAATATATAATTCTCGTGCTTCGAACACTATGCGTAGGCTATGCGTAGGCTATGCGTAGGCTAGGCGCTACATAGCGCCTAGCCTACCCAACCGTCAGCCATCATCATTTTCTCTTCATTCATTTCTCGCTGCATTTATCATTTATTGCTTATTTTTAAGCATGGAATTTGAACGAAGAGACGTACGTAAGCTGACTTATTTCTTCTGGAAACGTGGAATGTCACCTGCAATCATAACAGCAGAGATAAATTCGACACTTGGTGCTGAAACAACAAATGAACGTACATGTCGTTGGTGGGTGGCTCAATTCAAGGAAAACAATTTCAATGTCGATGATAAACCACGTTGTGGTCGACCATCACTGGATTTGAACACAGGTATACAAAACTTTCTGGATACAGAGAAGTATGCTACGACTAGGAGTATTGCATTAGAACTGGGAGTTTGTCACAGAACAATTCAGCAGCATCTTATTCAGATGGGGAAACGTTATTTATCTAATCGATGGATTCCACATTATTTAACTGTTGAACAAAAGGCAAACCGTCAACGAATATGTTTAGAGTTGTTGGAGAAATATGCTGCAAATGATTTCTTGGGACAATTAATTACAATGGACGAAGTTTGGATCTATTGGGACAATGATGGCAGCTATCACCATATGAGTTGGAGAGGAGATGGTGATATCCCAAATGTGGAAGTTCAACGGACGTTGACTATTCGTAAACATCTGCTCTCGGTATACTGGGACTGCAAGGGTGTTCTCCTTTTGGAGGTATTGCCACGTGGACAAACAATAAATGCTGATATTTACTGTCAGCATTTAGATCGCTTGAAGGTAGCAATTCAGCAAAAACGTCGGCGACTAGTTAATGGGGGATACCACCATCTTCACTACCTCCATGATAACGCGAAGCCTCATACAGCTGCTAAAACTGTTCAGAAACTGCGCGATCTCGGTCTTACAGTATTGCCACATCCCCCATATTCACCAGACCTCGCACCGTCTGATTTTTACCTTTTCTCCCCACTTAAATCTTCAATTCATGGTAGGAAGTTCTCATCTGCGGAAGAAATTCACGCTGTTCTAGATGCCTGGATTACCGCTAAACCACGGACATTCTTTGCACATGGCATCAGGAAATTGCCAGGAAGATGGCAAAAATGTATTGCAAATAAAGGCGATTACTTTGAACATCTTTCTACCACTGAAGATTAATTATGTTTGGTTTTATTGAATAAATTTTATTTATCGGACAAAACTTTGTATACAATCCTTATATAACAAAAATGCCCCACCAACATTCAAATCCGTGAACTCATGAGGAGGAGACGCAAACGCTGCTATCAGGAGGTTCCGGGCTCGAATCCTGGTGGGGGCATTTTTGTTTCATTCAGAAAACATGCATGTTCATAATTCAGTACACGATTTCTTATATATATGTGTATATATATATATATATATATATATATATAATATATATATATATATATATATATATATATATCACTCAAACATAAACCATGTATTGAAGTACGTCAAAATTATAAAAACTCGCTGAATATATTTTATGAACCTAAACCACGTCTCGAATTTCAAATCCAAAAATACCACATCTCTCTCTCTCTCTCTCTCTCTCTCTCTCTCTCGTTGCCCAAAGAAAGGTAATTCTTGGGTGAGATGAAGAGCCCTTGAATTTGTTGGAGTTTGTCAACACTTTGGAGCTTCGCTTCATTCGCTCGCGGGAAGAGTATTCGTTTTTCGGAAGAAAATTTCCTTCTGCCTCTCGAGGTATTTCCTCTTAATGGAGATTCACACTCTCACGCTTTACGCGCACTCGGCACAAATCCACCAGTCACGCATCTGACAAGAATTTTACTATTAGTTTAATATGATCATTGTGGAATTATTAAAGTATTACAGAAGTTACAGCCTACCAAAGACCCGATGATCCTCTCAAGGGTAGTCAAAGTAGGAAAGATAAAGAAGTGAACAGTCACAGAAAATTCCAACTATAACTCTCCCACCACACAAACCCCAACTCGCAAACAATAATAATCGGTACTTACGTATTATCGGGACTACGAAACTGTTTATTATGTATTTTTGCTCTCGTCATTTTCGTTTAAACTAACGAAAATATCACAACTTAACCTAACCAATCATCAAGGGCGTACAGTTGACCTAACCGGGCATTCAGTTGACCTAACTGGGCATTCAGTTAATTGAATGCCCGGTTAGGTCAACTGTACGCCCTTGATGATTGGTTAGGTTAAGTTGTGATATTTTCGTTAGTTTAAACGAAAATGACGGGAGCAAAAATACATAATAAACAGTTTGGTAGTCCCGATAATACGTAAGTACCATAATTTCCACACCATGCATACACATTGCCTCGTTTACACAGACAAATGAAAATTTGAGGTAGTAAGAAGTAGAAGACAAAAAAAAAGATAGCTCGAAACGCTGAACTACACAATCTAATCTACTCCACGCATTCTTTTAAGGATTTTTACAAATTTATTAAGTAGAAGAAGCATTGTTTCACGAGAGCATCGTTTCATCGAAGCATCATTTGCCGTCTCCCCCCTCACCCCAAGTTCAACTTTAGATCAGAATTTGATTTGTGAAAAATATCTATCTAATCTATTCTTAAAGGTGTTAACTAATGTACTACGTACGACCTGCGGCGGAAAACTATTTAAAAAAATTAATGATATTTTAAAGGAAAGAAGTTTTCGCGTTATTGCGCTGTAAAACCTTTTACCCTTAAATTTAAATCCATTATTCTTGGTTACACTGTCATTATTTAATTTAAAATGTGCTCGAATTTTATATTATCAAATCTATTTAATATCTTGAAAACTTCAATAAATTGGGATCAATGAAAGAAAGCCAACCCCAAACGGGTCAGGGGTGGCTTTCTTTCATTGACACAATTCGGGCGTTGCTTTCTTTCGCTGATCTGTAAGTTATTTAGGTAGGTACGTTATTTAGGTTAGGTCTTGTACGTTAGTTTAAATGTAAGATTTAGATTTAGGTTTAGGTTATCTAAACTACTGTATAAATAGTGGTGGAGAGAGTGACTGTTAGTTCAGTGATCTTTTCATGTTTTTTCTGAAAACATCAGAGGTGTCCCCATGGCTCAAAATATTTTTAGAACTGTCGTATTTTCAATAATAAGTGCAGAAGATACTATCACCTGAAGATCAGGGACCCCAGCCTTCTTAGTTAGCTTTATAAGGCTAACTAATGAAAATATCACGCCCTAACCTAACCAATCGTCAAGGGCGTAGAGTTGACCTAACAATTGGTTAGGTTAGGTCGTGATATTTTCGTTAGTTAGCCTTATAAGGCCATGTGCGGTAAGTTCACCGCCATCAATTCACCGCAGGAAAGTTCACCGCCATCAATTCACCGCGAGGTAAGTTCACCGCGAGGTAATTTCACCGCGAGGTAAGTTCACCGCGAAGTAATTTCACCGCAAGGTAAGTTCACCGTAAAATGAATAAAATTAAAAAGAATTTTTTAACTTAACAAGAATTTAATATAGGGTTTAGCAACACTATTTAAAAACATTATATTTTAATGTTTTTAAATAGTGTGGTTAAATATTTTTCCTAATTATATATTATTTGTTTTTAAATTTTGTGGCTAAGTAAAAATTAAATGTGGTTAAATATTTTTCCTAATTATATATTATTTGTTTTTAAATTTTGTGGCTAAATAAAAATTAAATACTTTTTTAATTTTTGTCCTAATTATATTTTAATGTTTTTAAATAGTGTTGCTAAACCCTATATTAAATTCTTGTTAAGTTAAAAAATTCTTTTTAATTTTATTCATTTTACGGTGAAATTACTTCGCGGTGAAATTACTTCGCGGTGAAATTACTTCGCGGTGAACTTACCTCGCGGTGAAATTACCTCGCGGTGAACTTACCTCGCGGTGAAATTACCTCGCGGTGAAATTACCTCGCGGTGAAATTACCTCGCGGTGAACTTTCCCGCGGTGAATTGATGGCGGTGAACTTTCCTGTAAACTTATAAGGCTAGCGGATCAATGAAAGAAAGCCACCCCCAAACGGGTCGGGGGTGACTTTCTTTCATTCACACAATTCGGGGATGGCATTGTTTACTAGAAACTTTTGGGGGTGGCTTTCTTTCATTGATCCATAAGTTGGCCTCTTCTCTTCTTTTTTCTAGTGAATACAAATCAAGTTTTGCTCATGTTTGTTTGTAGCTTTTATTACAATGGTTAGGTATAAGTTTGGTCGTGCTTCTCTGACTTCTTTCAAGTAATTCTATATCTTTTCTCACGTACGGAGACCAAAACTGCACGACGTACTCTAAACGTGATCGAACTACGGACTTATATAATGGTAATACGATGTCTTTAGATTTGTACTCGAAATATGAACTCCAACACTTTATTAGCTTTCTTACTGGCTTCGACGCATTGCTTGAAAAACTTTGAATCATTCGTAACTATAACACCTAACTCTTTCTCCTCCGTTGCTGAAATAAGGTCTTTATCTGTCATACAATAACTAAACTCGCTATTTCAAGAACCGCTCTGCATTATTTTCCATTTGTTGACATTAAATTTCATCTGCCATTTATCCCACCAATCAACGACTTTATTGAGGTCACTTTCCAACGCCTCTCTATCGAGTCTACTATGCTTTACTGTCGAGTTCCGTGTTTTCCGCGAATTTCGAAAGTTTATTCAGCACATTAATATCGAGATCATTTAGGTAAACAATGAATAAAATTTGCCCCAACACAGGCCCCTGAGGGACCCCAATGGTTACTCTTGCCCACTCCAACGCGGATCCATTTATTACAACTCTCTGTTTTCTGTTAACTAGTTCTCAATCCATTTTAAAACGTTACCCCTAATATTATGCGCCTGAAATTTTTTTGAGTAATCGTTTATGTGGGACCGTATCGAAAATCTTCACAAAGTCTAAGTACACAACATCCACCCCTCTGTGTTGACTGTATATATTTATAATGTCGTGAAAGAATTCCAATAAGTTGGTAGACACGAAAGTTGTTTACGGAAACCGTGTTGATTGTTTCTAATCAGATTATAACTTTCGAGATGATCAAAGTACTATTCTTTCACGTATTATTGATTCTAAAAGTTTATCCACAATCGAAGTTAAGCTAATCGGCCTGTAATTGCCCACGAGTTTTTACCCGCCTTTTTAAGAATCGGAGTGACATTTGCCAACTTAACCCTTTATCGGGCAGTGTGACTTTACTATTTTGTTCTGGCTAACGCCAGACGATTTTATTCAGTCTCGAAATGACCTCTGTCCAGTAAAGGATTATGCAAACGTCTCTTAACCCTTTACTGCACAGAGGTCGTTCCGAGACTGAATAAAATAAAGATAAAGGGTTAAAGTCAGACGATACAACTCCCTCCTCTAACATTCTATTAATAAGTTTAATGAGAAGGGATATTAATTTATTTTTCAATTCTTTCAAATGCTTTGAGTAAAGAAATCAGGACCTGTTGATTTACCAGTTTTTTATTTATTTATGTGATGCAAAACCTCTTCTTCATATACAGTTATATCAATTAACATTAATTCATCATTTTGGTTATCTGTATCAGTATCTACCAACTCACGTTATAATTATTAATGTGCTATATATAAACTGTGTACTACATGTCGTCTACACTGAGTATCTATAAATAAGAACAAGTGTTCTGGCCTCAAAAATCAATGTTATAATTATTCAAAATTCCCGGACATGTCCGGGAAAAACTGTACGTATGGTATTTGACAAAGTTGTTTTTTTGTCGAAATCGAAGTATCTAAAATCAGGAACTTTTAAGTGATTGTTTTTCGCGTTAACCTTAACATTTACTTTAAATTGTATTAATTTATGGTCAGTTCCTCTCCGATTTCAACATTTTGAATAAGATTCTCATTCTCATTACATTTAGTATATTGTTTACGAGCGTTGGCTCTTTTACACACTGATAAAGAAAGCTGGGATCATTTGAAGATCAGGGCCCCTAGCCTTCTTTAGTTAGCTTTATTAGGCTAACTAACGAAAATATCACGACCTAACCAAACCAATCGTCAAGGGTGTACAGTTGGTCAGGTTAGGTCGTGATATTTTCGTTAGTTAGCCTTATAAAGCTGACTAAAGAAGGCTGGGGGCCCTGATCTTCAGGTGATCCGAAAGCTGTCCTGTATAAAATTTGTTAATCGCGTCCTTTCCACATCGCCGCTAGAGTTTCAAAATTAATATTGGAATAATTGAACTCGCTTATTAAGACCGTTCCCTTTTGCCCAGTAATAATCCGTAACCCGTAATTTGCTATTCGCCAATAAAGTTTCTATCCTTACAATTTATCCACGATTCCGTAATAGCAGTGCTATAAAATTTTTCAACATACTGTATACCAGCGACTTCAGTTCACTAATTTTGTTTCGAATATTACGCGCTTTTAAATAAACATTTTGATTTGGAAATAGGCGTGGGGGCTGTGCCAACTCAGACACAACATGGTGAAGAAAAGTTGATAGTTTTTTATAGCAAGACACATACGAAGGCTTAGAAAAACTACTCTACAACTGAACAAGAGCTTTTGGCGATAATCTCAGCCATAGAACATTTTAGGCACTACCTGATAAATTCAAAATTTAAATTGCGAACTGACCACAACTTAATGTTAATGAAATCGCCATAAAGGAGTGTACTGTAATAAAATTTCTTGGTGTAATGCTAGATAAGAATTTGCAATGGAGTGATCATGTAAATTGTATCGCGAAAAAGATTTCAAGGAGCGTTGCTATAATGTTTAAACTTAGAAATGTAGTCCCTAAACACGTTTTATTGACTCTTTATCATACTCTTGTTCTTCCTTATATAACATACTGCACCCTCGTTTGGGGAAACTCCGCTAACAACGCATTAAATGGTACTGTATCTTTGTCATCCAAAAACGAGCAATAATGTTATTATCTGATGCTGATTTCCTTGATCACTCTAGTGCATTATTTAAAGAGCTAAACCTACTAAAGCTCAACGATATAACCAAACTGGCACATTTTATTTTTATTTACGAGTGTAAGAACAAAATCATTAATTTGCAATGGGTAAATAGATATTTTGTAACTCATCAAGAAATTCACTCGTATCAGACCAGAAATAGATCAAAGCTTGTTATACCTCAATTTAGATTGTCTTCATCTCAAAAACTACCCATTTTCATTGGATTGAAACTATGGAATGACTTGCATGCCGATATAAAAAATATTGTGATTGTAAATTTGTTTAAAACCAAGTTGAAATCCCGATTAATAATGGCATACTAACAAAAATCTAGGATTAATATCCACTAATATTTTTTTAATATTGTCCATTAATATTGTTTAATATTGTAATGCATGTTTTAACTATTAATAATACTTATTTACTTACTTATTTATTTATTATTATTAATTTATAACAACTAGCTGCTTATTTTTAATAAGAGCCCAGTAAAGCCTAAAGCTTAACGGCCAAATTAAATAAAAATAAATAGTCGAGCTTCACAATTATTCATGTCATTGTAAATTGAAAAGAAATGTATTTATTTTATTATTATTAATAAAGGTTATTCTCTATTCTATAAATTATCATTCACGTTAAGGTTAACCGAGTTGCAGAAAACATTAGAATTTGACCTAATTTTTTCATACATCACTTTCACTTCCGCATTTATTAGTCTACTCAACCTAGCATTCCTCACTCCATTTAAGTGTACGAGTATACTATCTTAATAAAGAGGTCTTCACTGTCAAAGTGAGTCCAAAAGTTAACGAAATGTATTCTTAATTGACTGCGTATTTCCGTTAGTTTTTCATTTACAGTATATAAATCGCTCTCGATAACAAACGTACTCTGGGAAACATTCGCGGAAGAACGCCAATGACGATAACATTATTTGATTTAGCCTTCATGGGCTTAAGCAGAGAATGGTATTTTTCAAGCAACTGTTCCAACCTATTTCCACTTAAAAACCATCGTTTGTTCCAACAAACTAAACAAGGGCGCTATATTCAATTTATCAACTTCCTATTTTATTTAAAACTGTAAAATAATGAAACTACTTTTCTAAATTTTTACTATTATTATTATTATTATTATTATTATTATTATTATTATTAATCATTTTCATCTCAGTTATGTAATAAATAAAGTAAATCCCATTAATTTTGCTTAAAATGCTCCAATACTATGAACACTGTCATCACGTCCGAAGGTTTTTTTTTTAGTTTTTACAAGACCATTTTTTATTCACTTCATTGTTAATATATATATACACACCCCTTCTTGAATTTATATTTAATTATTTATTTATGTTTCCTTAGTAATATGTAAACCAGTGACGAATGGAAATAATTATGTTCTAAAGACATTTGACAATGAGCCAACCAATTAGCGCTAAACCTCGGATTCATTCATAAAATGTTAAACCGTTTGTAGTGCACAACAAATATTGTCCCGCCTTCCTGCATAAAAAATTATGCCAAGTATCGCTATCTGTTCTCAAGAATGTCCTACGAATAATGAGCGCAACTGTAGCTCACTGATGAATCCCATGTAAGAACAGTCTGATATTCCACTTCTAAGATTCCAACACAGTAAACAAATTTGCCACTAGGGTGGTCAGACGTCCGGCTTTAGGCGGACAGTCCGCCTTTTGAGCACACTGTCCTTGGGGTGGCCATTTCCAAATTTCCAAAAAGGAGGACACTGCGTATGTGGCCGTACGTTAACATATATATATAATGTACGGCCACATACGCAGTGTCCTCCTTTTTAAATGGCCATTATGTTCTAAAGACATTTGACAATGAGCCAACCAATTAGCGCTAAACCTCGGATTCATTCATAAAATGTTAAACCGTTTGTAGTGCACAACAAATATTGTCCCGCCTTCCTGCATAAAAAATTATGCCAAGTATCGCTATCTGTTCTCAAGAATGTCCTACGAATAATGAGCGCAACTGTAGCTCACTGATGAATCCCATGTAAGAACAGTCTGATATTCCACTTCTAAGATTCCAACACAGTAAACAAATTTGCCACTAGGTGGTCAGACGTCCGGCTTTAGGCGGACAGTCCGCCTTTGAGCACACTGTCCTTGGGTGGCCATTTCCAAATTTCCAAAAGGAGGACACTGCGTATGTGGCCGTACGTTAACATATATATATATAATGTACGGCCACATACGCAGTGTCCTCCTTTTTAAATGGCCATTATGTTCTAAAGACATTTGACAATGAGCCAACCAATTAGCGCTAAACCTCGGATTCATTCATAAAATGTTAAACCGTTTGTAGTGCACAACAAATATTGTCCCGCCTTCCTGCATAAAAAATTATGCCAAGTATCGCTATCTGTTCTCAAGAATGTCCTACGAATAATGAGCGCAACTGTAGCTCACTGATGAATCCCATGTAAGAACAGTCTGATATTCCACTTCTAAGATTCCAACACAGTAAACAAATTTGCCACTAGGGTGGTCAGACGTCCGGCTTTAGGCGGACAGTCCGCCTTTTGAGCACACTGTCCTTGGGGTGGCCATTTCCAAATTTCCAAAAAGGAGGACACTGCGTATGTGGCCGTACGTTAACATATATATATATAATGTACGGCCACATACGCAGTGTCCTCCTTTTTAAATGGCCACCCTATTTGCCACTGTTGACCTAAATTCTGTTTTCCGTTTCGGTTTCCACCTTTGCGAAAGTGGACAAAGCCAACACTAGTTTCATTGCTTCCGCCATATTCGGAACGTTATTTAGCGCGTTTATCTGTCCATTTCCGGTTAGGTTCACTTTGTATTTAAGTTTTTAATCTGTCCTTTAATCTCTTAACATCATCGTCTAACTTCTTAATAATGCTTTCGGTGACAGTTGCGTTAACTTCCGAATTTATGTTAATATGATCAAGGACTTTTACTTTTAATTCAGTTACTGTAATTTCTGATAAAAATAATCTTTCATTTGGCAAAATCTGCAAATCGGTATGTCGCCATCAATATCGAGAAAAAAAGCCGCGATTTTAACTATAACCAAAGACGGAACAATCAAATTCTGGATTTTCGGAAGCATAATATTCAATCAGGAGGGTTAGAAACTGTACCAGCGTTCAGGCCAACTGATGCGGTTCATTGCACTAACCCCAGGATTATTATTACCAGCATCATCGGAGTCCGAATCGCCGACTTCCGTGTCTGTCCTGCGCATCGGGATAACCGACCGCAGTGGCTGCACGTCGCATCGGGGTTCGAACCGCCAACCTTAGTGTCTTCACTTCACTTATAGGGAAACGGTGTTATCCAGTGAGCTGGCGCTTTCGGAGGCATATTAATTAATTTATTCTGGGAGCAAAACTAATGGGGCTGTTTAAAAGGTTTTCCAAAATGTACAGAAGATTAAATACGACAATTCCCTATAATTATCACACGATGATCTGAATATTTGAAACAAGAATTTAATTCCCGATATCTTACAAGGGCAAGGGTTGATGATGCTAGTTAGTATATAGTATTAGTAATAAATAAGTTGTTTCATGTAAATAGAAATTACTTAAATTAATTTCACTGAACTATTTAAATAAAAATAATACTGAAGTAGATTAAAACAAACAAACAAAAACAATGATGAGTCACACTAATAATTGCAAACAAACTGAAATTATAAACAAACTGGAAGAATGGTCTCGGGTAAGAAGCACGTAGTGAGACTGAAAATGCAGTAGGCCTACTCAGACTAAAACTATTATTAAAACTTAAAATTAATAATAATTAATCACTTAATAATATCTGTAAACACTTTGAAGGAGTAAAACATGTACGGAGGAACCGAAACACGTCTGATCGCTGAGTCGGATGTCTACACCATACTGTATATATAAACATATAGGATAAAGCGAATGTATATATTTATATAAAGTATAATGAAATGTAAAAAAATCCTCTCTGATATGTGACTGATGGATTTTGTGTGACTTCACACTCGCACTTTCACCCCCCTTGATTCACTCTATATTAATATATATACATACATACACACTCACACTTACAGACATGTGTATACGTGACATTTCGCCCCACGTGACCTTGAAGTAAAGATGTTGAAAGTGTGAACAATAGGAGTAAAAATATTTTGTATTTACAAACAATATTTTTTGTCTGAATTTCGAAGTTACTTGTTTATAAATTTTTTATAAATTCAGATTTAAAATTACATACACGATTTTAAATTTTGTACTTTTGTACTTAAAAGAACCACCAAGTTACAGTGGGTTACATCTTTACAATCCAGTAAATCCCCACCATTGGAATTGATGTGTGTGTGTGTGTGTGTGTATATATATCATACACCCCTTGGTTTTATGGATGAAATCTCCAAGAGGGTATGATATGGTACTCCTGGATCGGAAGGACCGTCTTAATGTCTGATCCCACCGTGACCACAGAGCACACCGAATATTTTTCGTTTAAGAGTTCTTTTAGGTTTCGGTCAAAGAAAGGCGTCGGCTGTTATTCTTTTAATTATTGTAAGCAATCAATTTATTTTCCAAACAAAGTCAAGATGTTTTAATCAATTAATTATTGTTCTTGGAATCGAATAAAATATTGTTTATGGAATCAAATAAAGTAGCTTAATCTCTAGTCCTTGAAATATTGAATGTATGAGTCAATTACTAAGTTTACTGCCTTCCTGCAGTCAAACTCCAATTGAAAACTCGTTAATCTTCAATTCAAAACCCGAAATTCCTATACACGACTTCAAAACTGATACCAAATTCCCGTTAACGGACTGAAAACCCGCCATTTCTGCCCAGAGACCCGTCTCCTCGGAATCTGCCGTAAGGGCGCTGAGCCCCTTCTTATATATTCAAAGGAACGGAACTTCCCAACGCCACCACGCTAGCGGTTGACGTCACTTGTGAACTTTGGATGAGCGAGTGCCTCACAATCCATTGTGTCACCCAGGTGCAATTATACAAAGAGTCCAGTTGCGTCATTAGGGTAATAAAGCACCATATTTTATGGCATATAAAACTCCTTTCCAAAAACTAGAAACTGGCAACTGCGTCTAGGTGACCTTAAACACGTCATCATATATAGACAGGTTACTGATAACCTACTGTGTAACAGCCATTTCCAATTGTCTTGGTAATTTTAATAATTGGTACATATTTTATGTTTTCATTGTTTGCTGGTACTAAATAGTAAATATTTTTCATGTCTGAAGCTAACAGTAGCTCCTAGCCCTCCCCATCGTGCACGGATTTCAACCCCACGAAAATGTTACCCTGATATAGGTCGACCCCCTAATTTTTGCCTAAGAATTCAGTCTTAAAAACTCTCGACCTATACACGAGTATATACGGTATATATATATATATATTCCGGTAATTCCACCCATCACTTGTCCTTTCTTCATAAAGTGTCCCTCTCAACAGTCGCTTCATGCTTCGCATAGGACGGATATAGTGCACCTGACTTCTGATCTTTCTACTATCTGATCTTTCTACTAACAGCGTTACTTGACCGGGTGGAATCAAAGGCGTTTCGTCTCATCAGTTCCCCACCTCTTACCCACTGTCTTCAATCCCTCTCTCTTTGTCGCAATGTTACCTCACTCGCTCTTTACTATCGCTATTGTAATGGACACTGCTCTTCTAAACTCTATAAGTGCATGCCTCCTCCTTTAAGGAGAGCATACAGTGCCAGACTTTCGACACACTCTCATTCTTTTTCTGTCCATCTTTCTAAAGCAAGGGTCAATCGGTATTCTTATTCTTTTATTTACTCAAACAGGCATCTCAAAAACTTTGGACTTTGATTGGGGCGTTTTTGCGGGTATTCGCCCTTGGTCCCTCCTTCCTGCATAAAAAATATATATAGACTAGATACTAGAACGCCCGTTGCGCCTTGCGCAGCAAAAGTACCCCAAAACACAACCTACAGGAGAGGAGAACTAAGGGGTTTGGGTGTGTTACTCCTTTAATGTGTATACTAAATTTGGTGCAGATTACCCTAGCTGTTTAGGCGTGTATAAACGAATATAGAAAATCAGGTGTTAGACATCATCATCATCATCATCATCCCCTACACACACACACACACACACACACACGCGCGCGCATCCCCCTCTATATATATATATATATATACCCTGCGTAGCCTAGTAGCCTAGTGGTTAAGACTGCTGATCGGGAGGTCGTAAGATCGAGTCCGGGCGAGGAGTTTGTAATTTCTGACCGCCCGTGGTGGGGGTTGTTCGGATTCCATGTTAAGCTGTAGGTCTAAGGTGGAGTGACAAGCTTGACCTTCGTCAGAATGAACAATTCGGGCGGAAATAAAACCAAGGTAAACCAAGGTGTGTGTGTGTGTGTGTGTATAGGCTTGTTATTACGGAATCGCAAACGTTGTATGAAGAGAAAGACCAAGGCAACGGCAAACAGATTTATTTGTCCAAACGTTTCGGAAATACTCTTTCCATCATCAATAAATAAACAATACATAAACAGTTCATATCACGATTTATATAAATATTAAAACAAATTTGAAAGATAATTAATCAAAATTAAAAAGATAATGACCAGAAAATCTGGAAAAACAAAAACAGGGACAGCTACAATGTATAAAATTTAGTAACTTACTATTGCCATTTCAACGAATGAGTGATAACCATTTTTAATTTGAAAATATGTAAGGACTCAAGTATTTTAAAGTAATTTTGACTGAAGAACGTTGCCATCTTTCATTAGTTCCCGTATTTGAGGGCCATCGAACATCTCTACTTTTATTTTCTCTTCACTTAAGAGAAAAGAATTGGTCAGAAAGTATTTGAAACAGTTGCCATATCTATCCAAAGCCTTTACAAATGGTTTCAGTAGCCCCAGTTTAATGTGTAATGGTGATAGCAACACTTTTGCAGGTGTCACAAGAGGTTCGTTGATAACATTTTTGTTGCCTGGTATTTAGTTCTTTGGGGCCAATCCTTCTTTTTCCAATGATCAGCCTTTGGTCTGCTGTCCAACAGTTCCACTCACATATGAAGCAAGGCATCTTTGTATACCCAGATTGTTGGCCAAGAAGCATGGATATCACCCTCAAATCTCAACAAATGATCCAGTTATGATCACTATATTTTATTTCATCTAGAAAGAGTTTTATGTTGTCATAATTTTCTTTCATGTGGACAGAGTGGCCAATGGGGATGGATGCCAGTTGATTGTCATTATGCAGCAAAACAGCTTTCAAACTTGACTTTGAACTGTCAATGAACAATCTCCACTCTTTTGGATCTGTGTCCATAGTATTCATAAGACCAGGTATGTCAGTATAAAATACTAAAGAACCATCCATAGAGAAAAATTTAACAAATTCTTATTCTCTGCTCCTGTACAAGGAATATGAAGTTCCAGCAACCAGTAAATTTCTTTCACTCAACCTGGATCCCAAGAGTTGGGCAGCATCTTTCGGTAGGTCAAGATCTCGTACAAGATCATTCAGTTCTGCCTGAGTGAATAACTGTCTTTAGAATTTTTATCACCAATTACCAATTTCAAAGTCACTGTGATCGCTAAGTTCCGTATGATTCAGAAACCATCAAGTTCTTTGGGGCATGCAGGAATGGGAACATCATCACTGTGTGGAACAGGACGGATGGCAGATAGCAATGATGGATACACGATGGATGATTTATTCCTGATATTACACAAACAGAAGTAACAGTCTTGGGTATGATCTTTGGGCTCACGCAAAACCATAGGCATACCAAACGGTAAGGACTTCCTTTTGCCTTGAACCCTTTGCCTCAAATTCACCACACATGATCAGCATACACTATGTGGAGCCCATGACTTATCCGGATCGCCAAGCTTTACACCGAAGTAAGCGAGATATAATTTTCTTACAAATTCTGTGATATTCTGCCTTTGCTTTACTGAGTGGAAATTACTACATATATAACAAAACAAATCTGGGTGGTTCTTGCAAGAACGGAACTTAGACATTGTTGGTGAAGTAAATCCATGAATCCGTGACTTTGCACAACTATAGAATCTGAAACAGGAATAAAAAAAATAAAAAAACAAACAAGTTATTGTTTTAGCAGGCAAGAAATGAGGCTTTCTACTTCATAGAATGAGACATATTTGAGCTTAGTTCACTGAGTGGGATTGCAATTTCATCAGATACTAATTGCATACAGTATTTTTATCGGGATCGTATTGATGTCAGAATTTTTATATTTTAGTTTCTTTATTGCTGGAAAGATATCATATAATAGGATTAGGTCAAATAAAAATGAGTTTGGAGTGGGTTGTGGCATGTATTGTCAGTAGTGAGTGTCTGTAATTGGGATTGGGGCTGCAGTATTGGAGCCGATATTTGAAAAGAAGTTGTTTAATAAATTGGCTACAGTATGTCTCTGGGATCACTGTAAGAATTTCCGCTTTGTGTGAAGGAGGACAAGGGATTTATTTTAACCTTCCTGTTCTTTCAGAGTGTTCCATAGCCTTTATGGATTGGATTTTTTGTTTATCAATTTTTGAACAATACTGATCGACTTTTGCTTTTGTAATGAGTGCATTAAGTCTGTTATAGTAATTTTTGTATGTCTGTTCGGTAATAATATCGTGGCCGGTCGATTCGCCGACGGACGTTTTGCCGACAGACATTTTGCCGACGGACGTTTCGCCGAACGGACGATTCGCCGAACGGACGATTCGCCGAATGGACTGTCATTAATAAAAAAAACAAATATAATTTAAATACGAAAATTAGTTGTTAACTTTTATAATTTAAGTCTTGCGTTTGTGCCTTTACAGTTTAAGCTATTCTGAAACGTTTGTTCGTTTGTTGCCTTTTTTAAATCTTAGTAACTTATGTCTTAGGTTTTCGCACTTAAAATTGCAGTCATCCTGGAACTTTTACATTGCTCACTGTTCAGTAACCCACAATGCCTCTTCAATTTATTGATTCAGAGAAAGGCCATAAAAAGTTAGTACACCCTTGACGATTGGTTAGGTTAAGTCATGATATTTTCGTTAGTTTACTGTTAAAACATACGAAAATATCACGACTTAACCTAACCAATCGTCATTTTTTTAAATAATATTAGAAATAGTTTCTCTAGACAAATTGTATCTGTAGACAAATTATTGTAGTTAAATTGTATCTGTAGATAAATTGTTGTAGATAAATTGTTGTAGACAAATTGTTGTAGATGAATTGTATCTTTAGACAAATTGTTGTAGACAAATTCGCCGGACATCGTCAAAGTGAATTCCATGGTCTAAAACGAAAGTTTTAAATTATACAATATACACCGATATATATATATATATATATATATATTTATATATATATATATAGATAAACATTTTATATAGTATTATCGATATAAATTTATTTAAAAAAGGTATCTATGTTTTTACGTCAAGCGTCTATAACTGTCAATTTAACATAATTTAATATTTTAAAATAATTCAATAACATTTAATAATAACCTTTAATAACATGTGTGTGTGTATTTTGTCATAGAAATATTAATGACAGTCCATTCGGCAAATCGTCCGTTCGGCGAATCGTCCGTTCGGCGAAACAGCCGTCGGCGAATCGACCGGGTACCAATAATATCCGTTTTCCATAATTTAAAGAGAGTATGCTCGCGTTTAATACCCACAATGAGTGCTGGGGTGATCCATTGGTTGTTGTATTTAGTTTTAGATATTACTTTTGATTGAAGAGGAAAGTTTGTGTTGAATATATCTATCAGTGTGCTTGAGAATGCTTGAAATTTTGTTCCAATGTCATGGTTACTTTTTGTTATTCTCGTCCAGTTAAAAGCTATTATTTCTCTCAGGAACTTCAATTTGTTATTTTCGCTATAAGATCATTTGTTGAGGAATGGATGATTAGCGTGGCGTATGTAGACAAGTGATTTGTGATATTTAATATAATTATACCCGAGATGTAGCCAAGCGGGCACTGCACGCAGATCCGATCTAGCAGAGTCGAAATTCTAATTCCAGAATGTGTGTCAGCTTAACAAAATGCAAAGTGGAAAGCAACGTGATTCTAAATATAGTGATTCAATAAATTTGTTATTATTTATTGAATTTTATTATCAAATCAAAAACTATGAAAAAACCCAAAGTATTTATTCACTTTTGTCACCGCTTTGTATAGAGCTTTACCTTCGTGTGAAAAAAGACAGCCGACTGAACTACTACGAGGTTACGAGGTGTATATATACTGTCTATATACCTTTCCTTTCAACGTTTCAGGTGTTCCGTACAATGATTCCTCATTTCGCGGTAAGGCTTGTTGCCTCTCCTCTCGAGTTGGCCTGGTGAAATAGAGAGCTGGTTCATCCAGTATTGTTCTGAACCAGACGTCTAGTCTTCTTTTGAAAATTTACACCACGACAGTACACCAGTCGTGTTCCCTAGTTGCTTAGGCAGTTGGTTGAACAATCTTGACTCTCTCACAGTAAAATTATTTTCTTTCACGATTGAAGATGTTCCTTCTCTAGCCTGTAGTTTGGGAATACGACACAGTCTTCCTTTCCTACTTTTCACTGTTGTTTGAGTAGTTATCGGGTTATCGGAGATTATTCAAGATTATCGGAGGCTAGGGACTACTTTCTCCATTATTTCCATATGTAAATAATGGTGTACCTCTCTCTTTTTTCCAGCGAATCTAAATTTAATTCAGGTAACCTTTCCCAGTAAATTAGTTCTCTGCATCCATTGAGCTTTGCTGTGAAGCTTCTCTGAATCCCTTCTAGATAACTAATGTCTTCATTTTTATATGGGAATGTTAAAACCGAGCAATATTCCATCTTGGGTATGATCAGTATTTTCGACGGAGGAATCATTACATTCCTATTCCTTCTTTTAAAGGTTCTGTATTTGTCCAGTTATTCGTTTTGCTTTGCTCACTGCTCTTATTTTGTGTTTCAAATTTCCCGTCGTCAGTCATTACAACTCCTAAATCTTTTGCTTTAGAGTTTCTCTGAATTTTTTGTCCATTTGGGGTATAGTATCCCATGGATTTTAAGTCCTCCCTTCTTCCGTACTTTAATGGTTGAAATTTCTCAGTGTTGAGTTTCATACTGTTGCCTTCTGACTATTTGTAAATTCTGTTCATGTTTGTTTGTAGAGATTCTATATCATCTGGGTTTTTTATTTTTCTATTAATTTTTGTGTCATCAGCAAAGGATGTTACTGTTCTATCAGTGGTAGCTTCATATTCTATATTAGTTAGCATGATTATGAATAGTACTGGAGTTAAGACCTGTTCCTTGGGGTACTGAGCTACGGACTTCTGACACTGATGAAGATATTCCTTAGACGGTAACGACTTGCTACCGCTCACTAAGGAAATTACATATTCTTTCCAACTTTTCGTGTTATTCCCAGGTAACACTTGTCGAACGCCTTAGCGAGGACAGTGTATCATCATCATAGTTTTTCATTGTTTTCGAGTGCATCAATAAAGTTATGGTGTTACATTAGTTGTGATAGGCACGATCTTCCTGACCGGAATCCATGTTGGTTATCATTTAATTTTTTCTGAGTCTCCAAAAAGTTATAATCATTTTAATATACAATCCAGGGAATTGTGTATTACAATTAGTATCACGTTTAATTTTTCAACCTTTGCTGCTACTAATTCTACATAGTTCTTTGAATTACTTACTGTCATTTCTGCGTATGTTTTACATATGTATACATAGCACATCCTTCTTTTCGTCTTACTGTTCTGTCGGCTCAAAGTATGTTATAGTTGTCAATTTGTATTTTTTTTGTCGATATAAAACTCACAGTTTTCACAGTTCGTCTGATAGTTCTTCAAATGAGTTTCCTTGAGGTATTTATAGCCTGCTCTTGTTTCTTGCATGAGCCCTTTGAAGCATGTGACTTTATCCAGGGAATGGTTTGGTTTTAGGTCCTGTATACTGGCTTGGATAATTTTTATTTTTTCGTTTTCAATTTCCTCTTTATGTAGTTCAGAGTTGTTATCCCTTGATAGTGCAGGTTTCGTTGCCCTCTGATCTTCCGAGAATTCTCATCTCTTTTCTATTTATTTGGATACATGCTGTCCTGATATCGCATGTAATTTCCTTCTACATTTATTCTGTACGGCCTTCCGAACCCGTATTTATCTACTATCTTTGTATCTGCTGAATAATATTTGGAAACTGAATTCTGGTGGCTACGTCTAAAAATTAGTTACTCTGTTTGCTGATGGTTTTTGGTCGCTCAACTGTCAGGTTCCTCTGAGTGTGGTGCTAAGGGCATTTTTGCCCGTTCATGTATCTCCCATATCTTACATAGGCTTTGCAGATACTAAGGTGGTGGAATTTACAGTTTTTCCAAAATTTACAATTTATATTTTTGTAACGGAAGTTACATAAAGTGGGATGTGCATAGATACATTGCCCGTCCCCGTATCTGCAATGTCCTTTTGCATAATATTTGCAAACAATATCCTCTACGTTTTCCGTTTTTTTCGACTTTTTGTCATTATCTTCATTTGGTGATTCCACCGCATCACAGTTTTTGTTTGTTCCTTTTATTTCTCTCTCATCGTCACCGTTTTCCTTCGGGACATTCTGGTTACCTTTACTCCCATTCTTCTTTCTTTCTCTATCGCATTCATATTTTCCGTTACTTTAAACGCCACGAACGAGTTTACACTCTCCGCAAATGAGTTACACAGAAATTTGATGGCGGTAATGTTTCGCGTTCGACACGAGAGATTTTTCCTTTCGCCCAAATTCATGCAGTTACAGTCATGTAATTTTTGACAAAAATCACACCTGATCGCTTCATTTTCAGTCGTTGCTAAATTATAGAAATTACACATAAGGTGACATGAGCATGTTATCTATTCCCGTAATCGTTCAATAATTTTCTTATATATACTGTATATATATATATATATATATATATATATATATTGATAGCTTAATTGCTTCTCTTAATGAGGCAAGAGTGGGATACTATATAGATAACATGAGGATAAATAACTTAGATGATATGGTGTTAATAAGCCTTTCGGTGAAAGATTTTGATCATCTTATAAAAATTTGTAAATCATATTCACAAAACCATGATATTAATTTTAATGTTACTAAAACTAAGGTTATGCAATTCTGTTCTAAAATCTCAAACCAAACAGTTAATATTATTTTGAGAAGGAGAGACGAACCAGTAAAGCAGGTACAACAATTTAAATATCTGAGTCAAACTATCACCAGCTCCTTGAATGACAACTCAGACATATGGAAACAATATCGAAGTTACTGTGCTAAAGCAAACATGATTATAAGGAACTTCAAATTCTGTACAAGCGAAGCTAAAGGCACTCGTTTTCGTACTTTCTGCACGAATATTTATCGGCAGCAACTCTGGGTTAATTATAAAAAAGGCTTCTGCAGAACCCTTAATATGCTTTACAACAGATCCTATAGACTGCTGCATAAGTTACCTACAAGATGATCAGTCTCTCAAATGTACCGCAACGTTCTAAGCCTGCCTGATGTAATAAGACATACTCAATACAGTCTAATGCGAAGAATTAAAAACTCAGACAATCCAATTGTCCAAGGCTCCAAGCTATTCATCAGTCCTGCTTTATGTCTTCTAGACTGTGAACCTCTTGGTATGAAAGTGTTTGTCTACAGCTCCACTTAGAGTAACTCTCGCATTAGCCATTCCATTACACGTACTTTTTATTTTTATGAAGCTGTTATTGTTAATTGTATTATTTCTCGTTTCTTTACGTGCATTATTGTTATTTCTTTATTACCGTGGTCTTTTTTTGTTTTTGTTTTTTAAATTTATGGTTTGATTAGTTGTATCGTTAATTACCTTAATGGATAATGTACCTTTTTCTTAGAGTGGGGGATCTGTCTCCTGTTAATAAACATTAATATCATTATCATTACCATATACAGTATATGGTGGTACTGTCACTACGTGTACTTTTTAGTTATAATTTTTATTTATTTATTTTTTTATTATTATTGTTTGATTTATTTTATCGTTTATAGCCTTCAAGAATAGTGTACTATTTTATGGGATTTATACCCTTCCAATAAAACTTATTTTTTATATATATATATGTAATGATGGATATATACTGTGTATATATATATATATATATATATGTGTGTGTATATATATATATATATATATATATATATATATATATATATATATAAATACTGTTGTGCAAAAGTCTTAGATATTTTACATTTTTCCACTTTAATGCATAAACTAAAACTTTGTATTCAATTCAAATACAGCTTTTAGGAAATGAAAATCAAATTCAAATAACATATTTGTAGAAAATATACAGAGACACTCAATATATTTTGCCCCACCCTTTTTTCTTAGCTAAATAATAGGCCATGGGGCTGAAATGTCTTTTGGGCCGTAAGTTTGAAATTTCTGCGCTTCACATAACCGGATTTTTCCAGTTTGAACCTCCCCTCCTTGTATAAAACCGCTTTTAAACGCCCTTATGTAAAACCGATTGTTAACGCAGTTTCGAAACTGGCGTCTGACAGTGATGTGCGTCGTAAACAAAGAACTGTTATCGAGTTCTTAACCGCAGAGAAAGAAACAGGTGGAAATATTCGCAAAGTCTACAAAACGTTTACGGAGATGCTGTTATTGATCGAAGCACAGTTGAACGCTGGTCTAAACGTGTGAGATCATCGGAGAGAGGGAAAGTCAGCCTCGATGATGAGCCACGCAGCGGTCGCCCGGCATCGGTTGT
The DNA here is from genome assembly GCA_023014485.1 of Bathynomus jamesi. Taxonomy (NCBI): domain Eukaryota; kingdom Metazoa; phylum Arthropoda; class Malacostraca; order Isopoda; family Cirolanidae; genus Bathynomus; species Bathynomus jamesi. The sequence continues at coordinate 584,555 of JAJOZX010001200.1, read as the reverse complement.
GACATCTCACACTATACAACGTGCTAACAGCATCATTCGATCAAATCGGCGCGTCGCATACAAGAAGCTATCACTGGAGCTAGGAATTAGTGAAGGAAGTGTGAATACGATAATTCAGCAACTGGGATACCCAAAAGTGTGTTCACAGTTTGTTCCTCGCGAACTGACTGAAGATCACAAAACCCAAAGAAAAGAAATTGCTTCTGAGTCGTTGGTTCGATACGAGACTGAAGGGGATGACTTCCTTTCACGAATTGTGACTGGGGATGAGACTTGGGTACACCACTTTGAACCTGAAACAAAACGCCAATCCATGAAGTGGCATCACGCAGACTCCCCACGCAAGAAAAAGTTCAAAATGGCTCCCTCTGCAGGAAAGGTTATGGCCACCATCTTGTGGGACATGAAAGGGGTGATTCTGATGGACATTATGAAGAAAGGACAAACAACCAACTCAGAGACATATATTGCTACCATACAGAGACTCCAGAGACGTATAAAGCGAGTTCGACCGGAGAGAAAACTGGAAGACGTCCTTCTTTTGCACGATAATGCAACACCACACAACAGTTTGCAAACAAGAGAGGCCATCACAAAAATGCGCTTGACTGTGTTACCCCACCCTCCATACAGCCCGGATCTGGCACCTTCAGACTTCCATTTGTTTGGGCCAATGAAGGATACTATTCGTGGAAGAAAGTTTCAGAGTGAAGATGAGGTTGTTGAAGAGGTTAAGAGGTGGCTCCAGTGGAACCCAGCGGACTTTTACCAGCAATGAATAAAGGCCCTTGTTTCGAGGTGAAGGAAAGCCGTAGAAAAGGATGGAGACTATGTGGAAAAATAAAAACTTGTAAAAAAGGTATGTAACTATTTGTGTACAAAATTTCTGGAACTTACAAGGAAACTTGGAAAGAAAAAAAAAAGGTGGGGGGCAAAATATATTGAGCGTCCCTCGTACTTTGATATAAATATATATCAACCTTTAGTTCACTTTGATCAGAATTTTCAAAACATTTTGATCACAACAATTCAAAGCAAACTGTACATGAACAGCTAATATAATTTAGATATTGTCGTAGCTAATCTCTCACATTTAACATTCAAATATAAATGATGAAACACTAATGTTTTCATGGTTATTAAAATCATCTTTTTCCTCTCTACAGATCCATTAACCTTCGAGTTACTTTTTGTGCTGCAAAACAAGGATCTATTAGAATTAACTGTTTGGTTTAAACAAAATTACTAAAATTTCAATTGAAAACCGCCACAGAATTGTTTCTGTGAAATATGTCGCATTTCTGTGAAATATGTCGCATTACTCGATTCCCAAGGTGTGGTACGCGAAGCATCATCAACAAGTACGGAGAAACATCTGTAATTGACAAACCCAGGACTGGAAGACCCCAAAAATTATCCAACAAGGAACAATAACTAAAGATAGAAAGAAGACCAGTGTTGAATTGGTAACAGAAGTGGCAGAAGGCTCGGGTGTTGTTGTTCATCCATCAACAGTACGAAGGTCACTTTTGAAATCAGGACTTAAAGGATGTGTTACAATATAAAAACCTCTATTAAGAAAGAAAACCAAAGATAAAACGCTAACATATGCACAAGAACACAGAAATTGGAATGGTCAAATGTACAGTTTTGGACGGACGAGTCAAAGTTTCAATTATTTGGATGCAATCGAAAACAGTATGTGAGACGACGAACAACTGAAACCTATAAAGAACCTTGCTTGAAGCCAACAGTTAAGCACGGAGGAGGTTCAAAAGAGGTTCGGGGGTGCATCTCCTCAAGTGGTGTTGGAAAATTGTTGAAAATTGATGGTATACTGAATGCTGTTAGATACAAACAGATTTTGATCCACCATGCTATCCCTAGTGGTGCGAGGCTTATTGGTCCAGACTTTATCTTACAGCAAGATAATGATCTAAAGCACACAGCTGGAATAATTAAAACTTATTTCCAAATGAAAGAGGAAGCTGGATTCCATCAACGCATGGTATTGTCCCTGAAAACCCAGATTTCAATATCATTGAAGCTGAATGGGACTATTTGGATAAAGAAAAAGTAAAATAGAATCCTAGCAATTTAGATTATCTGTGGAATGTCTTGGAAAAAGCGTGGAGCACCATACCGCAAGAGTTTATAACAAAATTATTTGAAAATATCCCGAGGTATTTAAGCGGTTTTAAAGGAAAAGGGTGGACACACTCGATATTAGTTTATATGAAAGTATATTCTGTATAAATTTGGTTATTTGAATTTGATTTTCATTTCATAAAATGTGTATTTGTATTGAATACAAAGTTTTAGTTTCCTTATGTATTAAGGTGGAAAACTGCAATATGTCTTAGACTTTTGTACAGCAGTATATATAAAACTGTTCAAAAGTTTGGAAACACTTGACAGATTACACTGTAGATTGATAGATTATAGATTATGGGTGTTTATAACCATCATCGATTGTGTATGTACATTTTCAATGAGCCAGTAGAGTATAAAACACGTACAAATACATTATTTCAGTGAATAATTGCACAGACTATATATATACAGGGCGTCCCAAAAAAATGTATACACACTTTAAATAATTATAAAGGCAGTGTTTATTAAAATACATTTCATTTTCAAAATGTAATAGAATCTACAGACATTATTTAATTGTTTTGTCAACGCCTGTTTTCAAACTGACGTCCGTTCTGGTCCAGGCACTGCTGATAACGCGAAGCAATGGAATCGCAAACATCACGAAACATTTCGTTTGGTATTTGTGTGCATTCTCGTTCAATGGCTGCTCTCAACTCAGCGACTGTTGCAGGTTTTATAGCGTAGACTTTGTCTTTTAAGTATCCCCATAAAAAAAGTCTAGTGGTGTGAGGTCTGGTGAACGCGGAGGGTATTCTACGAAACCCCTTCGTCCAATCCACATCCACATCGTGCCAAGTACCACTCGCAATACTCCACTCTTCGGTCCGGATCATCATCTTCATTAATAGCATGGACTAATCTTGGAATGTAACTTTTCCATTGACAGCTCTTCAAAATGCGTTGGACAGACGATTCTGAAATTCCTACCTCACGACTCGCTTGCCGCACAGATTTTCTTGGACTTTGGTGATACGTTTCCAGTACTCTTTCTTGCTTTGTGGGGCTTGTCGATGTCCGTGGTCTTCCGGAACGCTTCTTGTGGACATTCTGAACAGTTCCATAGGCTTCAAACTTATCTCTAATTCGAGTGATGGTAAGTCGCGTTGGTGATCTGTTTGAAACTCCCTCCTAACTCTCTTTGCATTCAACTGCGTTTTCACACTTCCAGTAGCATTTTAGAATGAATTTCCTTTGTTCGAAGCTTAGTCTGACTGCCATTATTAATTCTAATGGGTTTAACTTGGAAAGAAAGAAACATCAATTGAGCTATCAGCTGTTAAAGTGTGTATACATTTTTTTGGGACGCCCTGTATATATATATATATATATATATATATATTATATATACCACTGTGTATATCAGGGTTAGACAAATAATATGAACACCCGCCGATTTCACCGGTTATCTTTACGGACTGCTCAGACACAAAGTAACGGTCAATGACTGGCAAACCTATTTAAATGCGTAACAGAGTGTTACGTCATGTTATAAACCCACGTTTGTTTTTACAGATCTGAGTGAATTATGACTTAGCAGTTATGGACCTGTCAGACTTCCAAAGAGGGCAAATTGTCGGAGCGCGGATGGCTGGTGCATCGGTGACGAAAACCGCTCAGATGTTCAATGTATCCAGAGGAACTGTCTCTATGGTCATGTCTGCATACCAAAACCATGGAAAGACAAGCACCGACAAATGCAATAGTGGACGCAAGAAGAAGCTGTGTGATCGAGACCGCCGGTGCTAAAGCGCATTGTGACGAAGAACCATAAGACCACAGCTCCAAAAGTGATTGCAGAGCTTAACCAGCATCTTGCAAGCCCTGGTATCGACCAGAAACTGTACGTCGCGAGCTCCATGGAGCTGGATACCATGGGAGGGCTGCAATTGCCAAACCCTTCCTTTCGCACATCAACATTGAGCGGCGCAGAAAATGGTGTAATGACCATAAGAATTGGTCAATGGACCGGTGGAAGAATGTAGTCTACTCCGACGAATCCTCCTTTACGCTATTTCCATGTTCCGGTCGAGTTTACGTCTGGAGACAGCCTAAAGATGCTTATGACCACGACTGCCTGACCCCAACCGTTAAGCATGGAGCGGATCTGTGATGGTTTGGGCAGCAATATCGTGGAATACTCTTGGCCCAGCTGTAGTACTGCATGGTAGGGTTAACGCCCAGGTCTATCTGTCAATATTGGCTGACCAGGTCCATCCCATGGTCCAAACACTGTTTCCCAATGGCGGCGCCGTCTTCCAGGATATATGCCCAATCCACACCGCTGGGATCGTTAAAACTGGTTTGAAGAGCATGTTAGTGAAGTAGAACGCTTGGATTGGCTTCCACAATCCCCGGATTTTAACATTATCGAGCATCTGTGGTGTCAGTTGGAGCAGCAGGTCAGAAGCCGATTCCCACCGCCGGCGTCTTTGGAGGAACTGGAGCAGGGTTTGCTCGAAGAATGGCTCAGGATTCCTCTAGCCACTGTCCAAAAGCTGTAGGAATCAATTCCCCGACGCATTGCAGCTGTTATTGCCGCTAAAAGAGGACCAACTCCATATTAAGAATAAAAACCGCCATTTATCAAGGTGTTCATATTATTTTGTCCAACCCCTGTATATCGTACACCCCTGGAGTTTAGTGAATTGAAACCTCCAAGAGGGTATGATATTGTACTCCCGGATCGGAAGGACCGCTTCACTGTCTTGCCCAACCGTTGCCACAGAGCACGCCGAACTCTGTTTATTTAAGAGTCACTGTGCAGAGATTCTTTGGTTGCCAAAGAAACACGTCGGTAGTTATGTTTTTATTAAGCAAGTTAATGTTTTCAATCAGTTATATTGAATCAAATTTATCTTCACAAAAGTTAATAATATGAAAATTTCTTTTATGTACAGTAATTGTTTAATCTTAATTCTAAGACAATCAGATATACGTTAAATGTTACTTGAGCCTACTGCCTAACCTACAGTCATAGCTCCAAGCCCGAATTTCCATATACACAACCGTAAAGCCCTTTCCTAACGAAATGAATTATCCGTCAGCCTAGAAATCCCTTCTAAGAGGTTCAACCTCGTCCGTTCTGAATCTGTTTTTCCAAGCTTCGTGTTCTTATCGGTAATATTGAATGTACACTGTAGGGTGGATCGATTTTACATTTTTTTCGATTTCCATATTCTAATAGAGACAAAAACTTGCGCATGCATGAGAAAATAGCCTCTGCAAAATCTTAGCTTAATAGGTAATCATCTTCTGCCCCCGGCAGAGCGATGAAAATCATATTTTAGTAGTCAAAAACGTATTTTTAAACCCTAGCCTAGAGTCATAAAATTTTGCGTGTGTGTTATTTCATGCCTAAGCAACGATATAAATGCTATGGGAAATATAGCCCCATGCAAAGAAATCTAAAGGGGTTAAATCTGGTGATCTCGCTGGCCAAGGTCTGTTGCTTCCGCGTCCGATCCAGCGATTTGGAAAACGTCCATTTAGATAATCCTGAACAATTTTGGCATAGCGACAAGGAGCACCATCATGTTGATAGACGACGGGGATAGGATTGTTAGTACCGTCGTCTATCAACATGATGGTGCTCCTTGTCACTATGCCAAAATTGTTCAGGATTATCTAAATGGACGTTTTCCAAATCGCTGGATCGGACGCGGAAGCAACAGACCTTGTGTCGCGAGATGACCAGATTTAACCCCTTTAGATTTCTTTGCATGGGGCTTTATCGAGTCGCACGTCTATCAGACGAAGATTACGAGTCTTGAAAACTTACGTACACGTATACGAACTGCTGCAGATAACATAACCCCGCAAATGCTCCAGAATGTGTTTAGAAATGCTGCGGAACGATTTGAGCTGTGCAGGGATACTGATGGGCGTCACGTCGAATCCTACTCTTAATTATTTAATAAATGTTACCACTTTATCATTTTATGATTGAATTCAATATAATTTCCAAGTGCTTCACAAAAATAGATCCTGACTTTATGTACACCCTGTACACTAAGACTAGAATTTTCACCCACATTATAAACGGTCAATTATGAAAACACTCCTGGTGATTAATTTGTATTTAAAATCATGAACAGTGACTTATGAGGAACTTTTCATGATTCATCTTTTATTGCACACATATATAATATATATATATATTATATATATAATATATAATATATATAAACAGAAGCAGTATGTATATTAAAATACTGTATACATTATGAAATCAATGCGAAAGAGAATATATACAAAACTTGCTCAGTATGTTTTAATGTCTCATGGTCGAGGGGATAACGCGACGGCTCACAAAAATCGAATCTTCAGTGGCATCGGTTCGAATCTTACCGGGTAAGATAAATTTATTTCTAATGTATTTAGGGTGATGTTAATATGTTGTTCCTGATTAACTAAAAAAAACTGAAATACATATAATAATTACACTCGGTTATGAAAATAAACTGAAATGATATTTAACCTCTTTTGACCACTCGGTCGAATATGTACCGTTTCCCATACACGCACTCATAACTTAACCCTACAAAAACTTCGGTCGTTAAGAGATTAATTGACATTTTCTCCAATAGATGGAGCCACCCACTTCGAGTAAATTATTTTCAAAGACTCTCCTCCCAAAAGAGATTTCATCAAGCACTGAAGTTTGATGAAAATACTGTCATCACCTGAAGGCACTTGTTCGATGAAAGAATTTCCCACATCTTGATGAAAATTCTAGTCTCAGTGTACATGTTAAAAGCTGCCCCTAAATATTTTTTTATTTTGAATTTTTAACGTCAAATATTTTTGGTATTCTTATTCTGTTCTTTTTAAGGTTTGTTATTATGCACAAAAAAAAAGGTTTTCCCTCTTTGCAGGACGCATTGATTATAGGATATCTTTCTTCTCTTACAGCCACGATCTTTATGAAAATAACGGAGCAAGTGTAGTTTACGTCCCCCTGACGCAAAAGGGGATACGAACTACACTAGATCAAAGTTGGGGAACGTAAACTACACTAGGATCTTTAGGAGACATTTTTTAAATGAATCCATCAAATAAAACGTTAAAACTAACGAAAATATTTTCGTTAGTTTTAACGTTTTATTTGATTACTGTAAGTATACGCGGACAAAGTTGGGGAACGCAAACTACACTACGATAATGTAGGGGAACGTAAACTACACTTGCTCCAAAATAACTTCTGGTATCTGCCGAACGAGAGCCATTCATTGCATGTGAAAAAATCGGTTGAACCACCTGTAAAAAAAGTTCATGGTACTCATTACTTCGATACATGATGTAGAAAAATAGGAATGTTTATAAAACACATTACATAGCAGGCCCGTAGCTAGAGGTGGGGGGCGAGACGGTCGAACGACTCCCCCCGTTGACAGGAAAGGTCCACTTTTGTAACCATAGTTATTTATAACTTATGATGTGATATTATAATATACGAGTATAACATTATTTAGTAAATAAACACTTGCATTTTTCTTGCATTTTTTAAACTTTACAGCCTATTCTAAACTACTCTAAACTACTCTAAACTTAACTACTCTAAACCCCCTCCGCAGTGACTAGGTCGTTGCACCAAAAGTCCGCCTTTCTCCAATTTCGACCCCCCCCCCTCCTTAGGAAGTCCTGGCTACGGGGCTGCATAGCACTGTTACAACGAAAACATTCTATATATACAAGCAAAGAACGAAAAAGCTGGAAGCCTAAATTTGATTTTCAATGAAAAACGGTTGTAAGAATGCTTTCAGATAGTTAAGCGATAACTTGTAAGATTGCTGTTTATATTACGCATGCGTAACGTGGACAAATAAAATTATACTATTTAGGAACATTTATGCCAAATTCTAGATTTTAACTAGAGTATGGAACATTTTTTTGATAAATTTAGTGGCGTCTCCGAACTTTTGAACAGTAATATATATATATATATATATATATATATATTATATATATATATATACGAGTGTGCCATAAAAAAGGATACATTTTAAAAAGGCTATAAAATCCCACTCCCCTCCCCCCTCCCCACCCCTAGTATATACATAAAACTAAACTAAACGAAGACAATAAAAAAATTATAAAACGTGAACTGATGAGATATGTAAAATTGAACGACAAAGAAATCGGCTAGAACTGAGACAATGCCATATGGTGCCATATGATGTGGTGAATAGGAGCTAAAATTTCAGTGCTCCTGAGCGACCTCCAAATATTAATCAATTTAAAAGAAAATTGACACAGTTTTTTATCACATGGAACAGTTTTAGGGGGTAGGACGTTTAAATTAAAAAAAAAAATTCACCCCTTAGCCAAGAAGCAACCTAATATATATACTTAATTTATGTTATTTTATGCGAGTTTGAACGACGGTTCAGGATCGACCTACGGTCAACCCCTCTGCAGCATCCCGCCTCATTTGCGAAATATGGTGAAGGAGGGAATTGCTGTCTGATTTCCTCCTGCCCTCGTAGCCAGCCACGCATGGCTGGTCTGGGACTTTGCACAGGAATCTGTCCAGCTGGTTCTTGAAGTTATTCAGGTCGGTGTGCTGGAGGTTCATCACTTCTTCTGGTAGGGCATTAAAAAGCTTTGGGCCTCGTATTCTGAGGGCATTTTCTATCCTCGTTTTCATGGCCTCCTGTCCCACCGCAGCTGGGATAGTACAAAATCTGCTTCTTCTCTCATTTCAGTTTGTTTCTATTTCATTTCTAAGGTTAGAGACAAAGCCCTCAAGTATTTTCCATATGTATAGTATTGTGTACCGCTCGCGTCTTCTTTCGAGTGAGTAGAGTTTCAGGGATTGTAGTCGAGACAGTAGTCTTCACCTTCCGTTTCCTCTATCTTAGACGTAAAGGTCCTTTGTATATTGTAGCTTCAATGTTCGCAATGTCTCGTTTTCTGTATGGGCTTGTGAGTACTGAGTAATACTCAGGAGGAGGAGGAGGAGGAGATTGTAGACACCAATCGACCAGGGAAGTGCTCCTGGAGGGGAGGTTAAACAGAAGATAGGGAGTGCTGGAACTCCCGTTTTTCCTGTCACTGTCCTCCTTAGCTGATCTTTTTCCGTGTCTCATCTACCCTGTGAGCAGTCCAGCATGCTCTCAAACACACACTTCTCTCCCTATTCCTCACTACATACACATGCCTTTTACACACTACATAATCTTTTCAAAATTAAAAAATAGCATCAACTTCAACAGCCTCGGAGTCCCCTGGGGAGGGGACCATAAATATCCTAACTTCTGACTCCCCACCCCCTGCCGATAACGGGAACGCAGACCCGGGCAGCGGGGCTGGATCTGCTATCGCCCATTCGAGATGTTCTGGACTTCTGTCTGATTAACTTTTCTTAAACTTCTGCAACATTTATGGCCTTTTCTCAAATTTTCAATCCGTTGAACACCACCTCTACTCCTCTAAATCTCATCTTCTTTTCCTCACTGAAACTCAGGTGTCTGGGACGACTGACAGCAACCCCTTTTCTCTACCCTCTTACTTTGTCATACTCAATTTCACTCCAAAGGTGGATGTTACGTATATGTACGCAATGACTTAACTTGTTCTCGTATTCCCGAACTCGAATCTTCCGAATTCTATACCCTCTGGCTACGGCTTACATGCTAATCTCAAACTAAATACATCTGCGCTGTTTACCTTTCTCCTAATTCTACTGACTATCCAAAATTCTTTGACTACCTCACTTCCAAAGTGGAATACATTCCTTTCCGCTCTCCCTTTGCTGAAATCTCCATTTTAGAAGATTTCAATGTTCACCACCACCTTTGGCTTTCCTCCCATTTCACTGACATCCCTGGTGAACTAGCTTACAACTTTTGTATCCTAAATGACCTAGAGCAGATTGTGCAGCACCCTACTCGTATCCCCGATCGTCTTGGAGATAGGCCCAGCATTCTGGATTTACTTCTTACCTCTCATCCTTCTTCTTACTCTGTGATACTTTTCTCTCCGTGGGCTCCTCCGATCACAATCTTATATCTGTTTCCTGTCCTATCGCTCCAATTCGGCCTTTGGATCCTCCTAATCAGTGACCTTTAGGCAGCACTTCTGTGATTTCCCATGAAATGATTGCTGCTTCCGTGGCCGGGGCTTTTCTGGGTGTGCTGAGCGCATCACAGAGGTGATTCTCTCGGACATGGAGGCGTACATTCCATATTCTATTCCTACTACTAATGCAAAAAAAACCTTGGTTTGACTTTACTTGTTCTAATGCTATCCGCAAAAGAGAGGAGGCTTTCAGAAGGTACTGTCGCCATCCAACTCCTGATTCTCACTCAGATTATATTTCTACCCAGAATCGTGCAAAATCTGTTCTTCCTTCGACTCTCCAAAAATTCCTTCATCCGACAAAAATGTGAAAATCTATCCAATTCTAATTCTTCTCGTTCTTTCTCGCATCAAGCTAAGAACCTCTTCAACAACTTTACTTCCTCTTCGTTCCCTCCTCTTTTCCATTCCGACGGCACATTGCCATCTCTTCTCCTGACGAAGCTCAACTCTTCGCTCAAACTTTCGCTTACAATTCAACCCTGGACGATTCCGGTGCTGTTCCTCCATCTCCTCCCCTCTCTGACTTTATTATGTCTGAAATTAGAATCTCTTCTAAAGATGTTTTTTTTTTGCCATATCTAGCTCAACTCTACGAAGGCGTATGGTCCTGATGGTGTTTTTCCTTCTGTTCTTAAGAACTGTGCTTCTGTGCTGACACCCTGCCAAGGCAAACTCTTTCGTCTTTGTCTCTCATCTGGTACTTTTCCTTCCTGCTGGAAGTTCATTTAGCCTGTCCCAAAGAAGGGTGACCGCTGTCAACCCTCCAATTATCGTCCAATTGATTTGATTTCTTCCCTTCAAAGTTTTTGAATCTATCCTTTATAGGAAGATTCTTAAACACGTTCATTATCACTGTCTTCTTTCAGATCGTCAGTATGGATTCCGCAAAGGACGCTCTACTGGCGATCTTCTTACACATCTCTCTGACTCTTGGTCATCCTCCTTTCGGGATTTCGGTGAAACTTTTGCTATTGCGCTAAAATAACAAAAGCTTTTGATAGAGTCTGGCACAAATCTTTAATTTCCAAACTGCCCTCCTTCGGTTTCTATTCTTCTATCTGTGCCTTCATCTCTAATTTCCTTTTTGGTCGGTCTATAGCTGCAGTTGTAGATAGCCGCTGTTGTTCTCCTAAAGCTATTAACAGTGGTGTTCTCAGGGTTCTCTCCTGTCACCCACTCGTTTCCTTTTATATCAATGATCTTTTAATTCGCACTTCCTCTCCTATTCATTCCTTTGCCGATGATTCCACTCTTCACTTCTCCACCCGCTTCCCAAAGTGTCTCTCTCAACAGTCACTCCATGATTCGCGTAGTACGGCTATGGAGCACCTGACCTCTGATCTTTCTGCTATAGCTGATTCTGGCAGAGAAAACCTTGTGGCTTTCAATGGCTCAAAAACTCAGTTCCTCTATCTGTCTGCTCGTCACACTCTTCCACACGACCTTCCCCTTACCTTCAGCAACACACAACTCAATCGTTCCTCTTCTCTTAACATTCTTGGCGTTTCCTTTTCTCGTGATCTTTCCTGGAAAGATCACATATGCTCTCTTTCTAAAACAGCTTCTAAGAGGTTAGGTGTGTTGTACCGCCTCCGCGGTTTCTTCACCCCCACTCAGTTGCTGTTTCTGTACAGGGGTCTTGTTCGTTCCTGTATGGAGTATGCTTCTCGTGTGTGGGGTGGTTTAACCCACACAGCCGTACTTGACCGGGTGGAATCAAAAGCTTTTCGTCTCATCAATTCCCTGCCTCTTAATGATTGCCTTCAATCTCTCTCTCTTCGCCGCAATGTTGTCTCACTCTCTCTTTACTATCGCTATCATAACGAACATTGCTCTTTCGAACTCTCTAACTGCATGCCTCCTCCTTTAAGGAGAACACGCAGTACCAGACTTTCTACACTTTCTCATTCCTTTTCTGTCCAACTATCTTATGCAAGGGCTAATCGGTATTTTCAGTTTTTCATCTACTCAACCGGTGAACTCTGGAACAATCTTCCTCAATCCATCTTTCCTCCTGTCTATGACCTCCCATCTTTCAAACGCAGAGTGTCTAGGCATCTCGAAAACCCTGGACCTTGATTTTAGCTCTCTTCTTGCCCTTGGCCCCGCCTTCTTGCATAAAAAAATTATCGGTCGGACGAGACTTCCATAATTTGAGCATGATGTTTACTTTTCTGCTGCGGAAGTTCCTCCAGATGATTCCCATTCTTTTTCTAGCCGTTATAATTTTGATGTTATAGTGCTCTTGAATTCTGCATCCGACGACATTATTACTCCAAGATCCCTGACTTCATGGGCGCCCGCAGGTAGGGGCAACGGGGGGCGCCTGCCCCCCCCCCCTGGAAATGCCAAGAAAATATATTAAATATTTTCTAAGAAAATATTTATATCCTAAACTTGCTGAAAAGTATCCAACTGCCTCCTAAAGGGTGAAAATTTTTATTTGTGTGCATGATAAAAGGTTGCTGTCATATCTGAACTTTCTGTGAAATAAAGATGTCTTTTTAATATATATTGTAGATTAGATAAATAAATTAATAAAATAATAGGTATATTAGGCACTACATAATTATCGAACCTTTCTAAAAAAAATTTCAACCCATCAAAAACAAAAAAACCTAGTTGGGTTGGGTTTTTGCCAACCCTGAGTAGAAGGGACTGGAGAAGGTGCTCTTGAAGCAATTGGAAACGAAAATATGTTTGGTTTGAAGAAATGGTCAATTTTTGTCTGTTTTACTTTACTTTCTATCTCTCTCAATTTAGTCTTGTATGGGAGACAGGCTGATTGAATTGCACTAAAACACTTAAAGGCCCTGTCTTGTAGGGGATCCTTGCCTGTAATTTTCTTTATAGCATCACTGTAAGAAAACAGCTCTTTTAAATCTTTTCCTGTTAGGTCTTTTGGTGGCTCTTCAATTGATTGCTCTGGTTCATAGTCTTCAGAAACTTGTGGTGCCTCATCCATTTCAAGGATGTCATCTTCGGTTAAACTTTCATTGTGGAACTTTAATAGGTTTTCAACTTCATCTTCATTAATCTGGGGGCCCAAGTTATTGCCAATTTCTGCTATCTCTTTATTTATTTCTTTAGGTGTAGGCTCAAAACCTTCAAAATCAGGAAGCTCATGATCTGGCCATAAATTCTTCGAGGCAGAAACTAAACATTTTTCACTAACTTGCTCCCAAGCTGCTGCAATATTTGTGATGGCATCTTTCACATTGTAACTTTTCCAAATTTTGCCCTCCCTTGGAAAAAATCCTGCGGGCGCCCATGCCTGACTTGTGGATTTGGTGTTATCTGTCTGGCTTGCGGAGTTTTGTACCCTTTATTCTGTAGCTGTTTGTTATTACCCTATCTTAGAAGTTGGAATTTTTCTTCGTTGAACTTCATATCGTTGTCTTCTGCCCACTGGAATAATGTTTCATTTTCGATTTGTAATTTTTCTATGTCACTTTCGCATACCTAATTTTAGTGTGCAATCTGCGCAGTAATAATTTCAATTTGTGCAGTGATAAATTGAAAATCTGTGCAGTGATAAATTAGGTTCTACATTGGACATAGAACCTAATTTATCACTGCACAGATTTCCAATTTATCACTGCACAAATTAAAATTATTACTGCGCAAATTGGTTATCACTGCACAAATTGAAATTATTACTGTGCAAATTGGTTATCACTGCACACTAAAATTATGTATGCACCTTCGTTCAATATTTCTTTGCATATCTTTGTGTCATCTGCGAAACATGATACAATACTGTCATTGTTATTTCCATCAATATCTGTAATTATTATTATGAACAGCAAGGGAGCTAATACTGTTCCTTGTGGAACAGAGCTCTCTACTTACGAGACTTTCGATTTGACTCCATTTACTACCACTCTTTGTGTTCTTTGAGTCAAGAAATTAAATATCCATCTTCCTAGCTTTCTAGTAATTCCTGTAGTTTTAATTTAGTCACATTTATTGAAGGCTTTAGCAAAGTTAGTATATATTACATCTATGTTTTGTCCTCGACAAAGTGGTTTCACTATTTTCTCCTTGTGATCTAATAGCTGTGATAGGCATGATCTTCGAGCCCTGAAGCCATGTTGATTTGGGTTGTATAAGTTCTTTTACCTGTAGGTAGTAGTAGTTTTGCCTCTAATTATTCGTTCAAAGCACTTTATAAGGTAGAAGGTGAGAGCTACCGGCCGATAATTCTTGGACATTGCTCTGTTACCACCTTTAAATAAGGGGGCAACATTTGTTCACGTTCTTTAGTGGAAGTGGAATTTGTCCTGTGTCAAGTGATTTCCTCCATGGTAAGTATAGCGGTTTGGCTCTCTCTTTACATTTCTTCAGAAAGTGGCACTCCATGTGTCTGGCCCTGGTGCCGAGTTGTCTCGCATCTATGGTAGATCCTTAATTACATCTCCTTCCGAGAACTCTAAGTCTATAAAAAGGTTTGTGCCAGAATTTGTTCTTGGCTGATTTGTATCACTGTCCAAATATTCGTCTGCGTTTTCATTTTCATCTCGGACTTAGGGGTGCTAAACACAGAGTTAAATTGCTCCTTAAGCAGTTCGCTTACTTTTTTGGGATAATTTGTGTGTTTGGCCTCCCCGTCTATCAACGGACCAATAGTATCTTTACATGCATTTTCCTTTTCGCAAACGTGTAGACGTATTTTGTTTTTTTTTATGTTTTCTGCTACCTTGTTTTCCTCCTCGTTTGTCTTATGTATGAATGTTTGCTCTAGGTCCATTTCTATTTCGTCTGGTTTCCTCTCTAATGTGAGTCTCCTTGCATCAGTTCTGTATCTGTGGAGATTTTTTACGGTTTGCTTCCGTTGGCTAAATAGTGTCCTGAATTTTCTCTCGAGCTTGCTGTTTTCTTTTTCGTCTCTCTGGAACATGCTTCAGTAATATAGGTTTGGTTTCAGTCCCCATTATACATAGTATTTGTTCTAGAGTCTTCTCGTGAAGTAGCAATTCTCAATTTACTTCCTTTAAATCTTTATTTTCACTTTCCCAATCTACTTTCCTTGAATTTATGTTTAAGCTTTCAAATATTCATTCTGGCTCTCTGGGATGCGTTTTCGGACCTCTGGGTGCTAACTTCAATTGTATATTGATCAGGTTACGGTCGGAGAAATTTATGAGAGTTACCGTTTAATTTATTATTATCTCATTGTTATTTGTCAAAATTAAATCCAAAACGTTCTCTTTTCCAGTCGCTTCACAGATTTCCTGGGTAAGGGCGTAGTGTTCCATCGTATCTAATTGCATTATTGCTTGAGTTCTATCATCTTTTGTAATGTTGCCATGAAACTTCTCAACACATATGACTTCGTCATTTTTCTTCCATGTTATGAATGGAAAATTAAAATCTCTGCAAATTAGAATATTTGTTGCTGGAGTTTCAAGTAATATTAACATGTTTTCTATTTCATTTGTGGCAAATTGGAATTCACTTTTTGTGGTGTTTGGTGGTCTGTAGACATCCATAATGGTTAGGTTTGGTTCTTTGACTTCTAAAATAATTATTTCGACTGTGCTGTTTGATTTGCTTACCTTCACCTCACATATGTATGTGTTTTTTCACGTAGATACAGCGCCCTCCACCCCTCGTCTAGCCACTCTATCTGCTCTGTATATGTTGTAGTTCAGCATTACTATTTCAGTATTCTCGATGCGGTTTTCCCAGCCTTTTTCGCATTTATGTAAGTGCGTTTTCGTTAGGCATATGATATCTATGTTGGTTTCCGTAGCTAAATTTTGTAAGTATTGTAATTTTCAGCCTGCATGGTCAGTATAGAGGCCTTGTATATTTGCATATAATACATTTACAGGGTTTCTTATCTCCGTGTTCGGTTTTCTTATATACTAGTCGTTTCCTGATCGATGTCGGTTCCTCTTTCGTGTTATTGGTTGGGCCGCTGCATTTGGGAGTATTGGGGTTGCGGCCCTTGACACGACTGTGGTTGTTGTATTATTGGTGGGTGGTGTTGAGTAGAAGGGTGATGTATGTAATGTTGTGGTTCATATATCTGCGGAGTTCTGTCTTTTCTTGTTAGAAGGGCAAGCTGTGCTTTTATCATCCTCATTTCCTCTAAAGAATATGTTTCATTGCTTTTGTTATTACTTCTATTTCGGATATGATTTGTTCTTCCTCGTTCTCTTCTTTGCGTACCCTTTATGTGAAAATACGGGCACTCTATGTTAAGGCATTTTTTCTCCATAATTGACTGTATGTACATACGAGGGTGGAAAAAGTTGCAGTTTGGTCCGTACCTGCATCTTCCATTCTTCATCATAAAGAAGCATTTTTGGGGGTGATTGTACATGCAGTTTGAACCATATTGCATGAACCTGTTTTATAATATTTGCATATGGCCCGTCGTTTAAATTCTCTTCAAGTCTTATGTGATTCAATTTCTTTCTTCTGCTTCACCACCACTTCTTCCCTACTCGGTGGTTTCTTTGTCTTTGGCGTGTACATGGTATCTCTCTTTTGCACGGGGTATTCTGAGGCTGCTTTCGCACCTCCCCGTAGTGTGTTGTCCTGAATCTCGTTTACGGTTGTGTCAGCGTTTTCTGGTGTTTCCTTGTTTTCCGTCGGTAAAACTGCTGCACTTGGTCCTTCTATTTCCAACATTTTCTATTCCCCTTTGTACTAATTTCCTATTATTTTCTATGCACTTGACGCAAAGGAAACCATAAAGACCTACGTATGATTTGGTTCTTTATTCTATTTACCATTTTCCTCTCTTTTCTCTCTAAGTTCATGCATTCGTAGTGTTTAGATAATGCCTGAATTATTGGTAGGGCTATTTTTTACTATGATATTTTTCACAGTATTGTCATATGAAAATACTATATTAATAACCCTCGCACTTTGTCGAAGAATATTTCAGTACTTCCATTTTTCCCAGGCTTTTTAGGCATTGCTAATGTACTTAAACTTTTGAATATTAATGTAGCATTTTCTTATGACAATATTGTGAAAAATATCATAGTAAAAAATAGCCCTACCAATAATTCAGGCATTATCTATAAAACTGATTGTAAACAATGTGATTCCTTTTACATTGGAGAGACGGGAAAGGATTTGTACACGCGTGTAGAACAGCATCACTATTCCGTTAGAACGGGACAGTCGTCTAGTGCCTTTTTCATCGATTTATCAGTTATCCCACTGTATTGATTGGAATAATGCTTCAATTTTGTTTCACTCAAGCAACATTGTTAATAAAAATATTTTTGAGTCTGCCATTATTCAACTTACAAATAATTTCAATATTAGCCAGGGCTATTTTTTCCCTATTAAATTGTATGCTCCTCCTACAATTTTAATTTTTCTATTTTTTTTATCTAAATATAGTCTCGAACTTGTTATTTATTTCAGTGTTCCTGAGGATATCATAGACGAAAGCGCTTGAGCACCATTCTGTGTTTCCTTTTTCCTTCGTGATTATTTTCATCATATATATATATATATATATATATGGTTATCATATATATGGTTATCATATCTGACCGGCAATCGGAAGATCCCGGGTTCGATTCCCGGGTGGTTACCTCATTTTTTCATTTGTTTCGTTCTCTCTCCTCATCTTGCGCGGAATATTCTCCTATACAAGCGTCGTTCTTTACGTTAATTATACTGCGTGTTTGCAGGCCTTTCGTGTATTCAGAAGTACACCTCGTACACATTCTGTCCAGTGGTATATATTTTTGTCATCTCGCCTTTTTCCTTCATTCCCTGACGAGGTGTACTTCTGAATACACGAAAAGCCTTGGAATCATTTTTCTTTTTCCTTGTGGGTTTGCATTATTCATTCATTTCACGTGTTTAATTGTGAAATTCATCCCATATATATATATATATATATATATATATATATATATATATATATATAGAATGCCACACTGATCAAAAACTGCAAGAATGCAATCGCTGAGCCCCTATACTGGATATGGAGACGATCACTAGACATGGGAGAAATATCGGACATCCTGAAGAGCGCAAACATAGTCCCAATATATAAAGGAGACCGGTCCGAGGCCAAAAACTATAGGCCAGTGTCGCTTACATCTCATCTCACTAAAACTAAAATATTTGAAAGAATAGTTAGACAGAAAATCTGACTTTTTGGAAACTCAGAAAAAATTAAATGATAACCAACATGGGTTTCGGTCAGGCAGATGATGCCTATCACAACTAATGGAACACTACAACAACATTATTGATGCACTTGAAAGTAATGAAAACTATGATGTACTATACACAGACTTTGCTAAAGCGTTCGACAAGCGTGACCATGGAATCATAACACTGGTATGCATATGAAATTTTTTTGTCTGCTGTGAGGGTTTTTTCAACTCCTATTATATAATTCGACCATGCTGAATTCGAAAATGACATTGGTTTTCACCAATCAGGTCAGGTTGTTTCTCTATTGGCCATTTATTATAAGTCCAATTTTATCCCCAAATTTATTGATTTTTTTAGCTTAAACACTGTAGATACGAGTAATATTATAAGAACACTCGTGAAAAATGAAAACATTGTGTGAATAAATACTTTTATTCATACAATGAATATGGAAAAAAGTTTATTGAGGAAGGAATGAAGTTTTTTTGAATTTCCGTCTGTGTTTTTCTTCGGGCACGTCTCGCTTCAAACACCAGCATTAGTCCGCCAGCATATTGATATCCCAGTTTCCCTGGTACCTCTCTTCCATTATTTTGATATCTTGGTGAAATCGTTCACCCTGTTCCTCACTATAATCCCCGCAATTTTCAGGAAAATAGTCCAAGTGGGACCACAAAAAGTGCATTTTTATGGACATGCGCGACCCATGAGCTTTGAAAGCTTCCATCAAGTTTTCGACAACGGACTCGTATTCTGGACTTCTACGCTTGCCAAGAAAATCAGTGATAACTGATTTGAATGCCTGCCAGGCATTCTTCTCAATTGGAGTCATTGCGTTTTCGAACTGAGTATCCTTGATCAAAATTCGAATTTGAGGACCATCAAAAACCCCAGCATTTAGTTTAGCATCAGATATATGAGGAAATTTACTCTCGAGATATCGGAATGCTGAACCCTCCTTATTCATTGATTTGATGAAATTTTTCATCAAGCCCAGCTTAATATGAAGTGGTGGGAGCAAAATTTTTGTTGGTGGTACAAGGGGCACTGAAACGACATTATGCGACCCAGGTTCAAAATTTCTCTCTGGATGCCCATTCACGCTGTGCATAGTGCTTCTCATCCGCTCGGCTATCCCATTTGCAGAGGAAACTGGGTATTTCGGTATCCCCCTTGCATTCCCAATACAAATGCCACAATCTGAAAAAAAAATGAAAATATTTAAAGAATTTAGAGAATTTGTTCTATCAGATAAAAAAATCTATGCATTGGACTGTATCACTTCTGTGGGAAGTTAAGTGTTTTTATACGCTCTCAAATAACCTTTGGAAAAACATCATAGTCAATAGCAATAGTTTACTTATGATATTAGTAATTACCTTCAAATCTCCACAGATCCTCCAGTTATGTTGGTCGTATACGAGAGCATCCAGTAAAATTTTCATGTTATCGTAGCTTCAGTAAGTTGTACGGAATGTGCTACAGGGACTGATGCAACCCTATTCCCAATGTTGAGAAGTACTGCTTTCAAACTCGTTTAGACGAGTCTATAAATAGCCTCCATTCTGATGCGTTATATGGCAGGCCCAGGATTCGATTAGCCCCTCAACATTGCAGCAGTACACTAAGGAAGAGGTATTTTCGTGCACTGCAAAAAACTTGCGGAATTCTTCCTCTCGTTTCCTATACCAGGAGAATGTTGTTCCCGGAGCCAGCAAGTTGTCCTCTCGAAGTCGTGAGCCCAAGATCTCGGCAGCTAATTTGGAAAGTCCTAAATCCCTGGTAAGATCATTAAGTTTGGCCTGGTTGAGAGGCCTCGGCTCATTTGAAGCGGTATTTTGAGGTATATACGACTGGGACTGGTCATTGGCATTGGTCATTGATTCATCATCAGAATCATCGAAGTCCAGGGTTTGAGGTGGGTCGGGTATTGGAATTCCAGGACCATGGGAGTACAGGTCTCATAGCAGAAGGAATGTCAGGGTATACAACAAGTGTTTATTCTTCTTGTTAACTCCTGAAAATAGAAACACAGAAACATGGATATAAAACTTGCATATGAAATAGAAGAAGCATTCAGACAGTGGCGACTCGTGAGGGAAGGCTGCGGTCTGTAAGATATGAAATAGGTCGATGGAGTCTGTATATTTCTTTCTTTTTCATTCATATTGTCCCTTCGGGGACAATATGAATGAAAAAGAAAGAAAATATACAATCATTGTATATGTAACTTGTTAACAATATGTATGGTAAATGTATTTTCTATAACATATGTATATGTAAATGTATGATTACCATTATGGTGAATATTATGCTATATATGGTGAATATTACATTATGGTGAATATTATGTCAAGTTTCATACGAGGATTTCAAAATATTTAAGAAAAATAAATTTATAAGCTCACCTTGGAGGTTTGTCATGCAGAAATAGCAATCTGTCACGTGATCCTTTCCTTCTCTCCAAATCATGGGAATTCCAAAAGGCAAAGATTTCGTTCTGCCTTTGCTCCATCTTCTCAAATTTTCAATGCACGTCTTGCAGCACATATGAGGGCGAAATTTTTGTCCTGGTCCCCTAGCTTAATTCCAAAGTATGCTCTATACATTGTCTTCACAAATTTAGTGATTTGGGACTGGTTATTTGGCATGGTAACCGTCCCACATATGTAGCAGAATCTATTGGGATCATTTTTACACACTCTATTCATTATGAAATATTTTATCTATATGCCTGAAAAGTAAAAAAAGATATTATACAAGTGAAACAAGTGATGATAGATGTTACTGTTCCAATTCCGCTTTGATAAAATCACGAAAAATTCTATTTTACTTATGAGGCCATAGCCGGATAACCTGAGCTGATTGAGAAAAACGGATTGCAGATTCGAAATCAGCAGGAAACCCTCTATAAGAATCACTTACAAAACCCTTGACAGCAAAATTGATGCATACCAGTGTAATTCATAAACTGAAATATATGGGAATAACAGGAAAAGTAGAGAAATGAATATATAATTTCCTTAGTGAAAAATAAGAAACCCAGAAGATATAGGATCTCTACAAACCGACATAAACAATCTACAACTGGACGGAAGACAACAATATGAAGTTTAACACCGAGAAATTTCAGCTGTTACGGTACGGAAAAAGAGAAGACCTAAAATCCATGGAATATTATACCCCAAATGGACAGGAAATTCAGAGAAATTCCAGAGCAAAAGATTTAGGGGTTTTAATGAGAGATGATGCGAAATTTGAAACACAAAATAAGATAGCAGTAAACAGAGCAAAGAGAATAACGGGACAGATATTGAGAACCTTTAAACGAAGGGATAGGAATGTAATGATTCCTCTACTGAAAACCCTGATCATACCCAAATTGGAATACTGCTCAGTCCTAACATCCCCATATAAAAAAGAAGACATTAGACAGCTGGAAGGGATCCAGTGTAGCTTCACAGCCAAGATCAACGGGTTCAAAGAACCAAATTACTGGGAAAGGTTATGCGAACTAGACCTATATTCACTGGAAAGGAGAAGAGAGAGATACACCATTATTTACACTTGGAAAATAATGGAGAAACTAGTCCCTAATCTTACTCTAAACCTTATAACTCCCCAAACAACAGTGAAAAGTAGAAATGGTAGATTGTGTCGTATTCCCAAATTGAAGGCGAGACAGGGAACATCCTTAACCCTGAAAGAAAATAGTTTTGTAGTGAGAGGACCAAAACTGTTTAATCAGTTGCCCAAAGACCTAAGAAACACGAAGGGAGTTGCAGTGGACATCTTCAAAAGAAGACTAGACGCCTGGCTCAGAACAATCCCCGATAAGCCGGGCGTACCTGGCTATGTGAGGTAGAGAGCACAAGAAACCAACTCACTACTTCACCAGGACAACTCGAGAGGAGAGGCGACAAGCTTGACCTTCGCAAAATGAGGACTCATCACGCGGAACCTTTTTAAGGTTGTAAATTAAGGTGTATATATATATATATATATATAAGCTTCCTCTCACATAATGTTTTGATGCCACTTTCTTTTTAAATTTTATCTAGAAACTTTAAATGTGCAAAGATGACTGCAATCACTCGCTTTATCTACTGAATTTCAGTAATTAAAAATAATTACAGTAATGAGCAAGAAAGTCAAAACATACACCCACACGCGCGCACACCCGCGTTCCCACCCACACAAGCCAGCGCGCACAAATCCTCTCTCTTTCTTTTCTTATTAAAAAAATGCGACAGTTTTTGCAGTGCAGACTATAAAGAGCGTAAAACCCTTTTGAAAACTCTAAAAATAGCACAGATAATTTTTAATGGAAATCAAAAGAAGAAAAATACTTTCAATCGAAAGGCTTCGCGTCGAGAGTCACGACGCTCACAATCTATTAATAAACTGTTTCGTTCTTCAAACTTTGCAACAGATTAAGAATATAAAATATTTAGACAGCCACTCTATACTAAACTCTGCTGCTCATATCAACTCGCATAAACAGGACACGGCCGTTAGCACAACCAAATGGCCTGCCTCTCTCTCTCTCTCTCTCTCTCTCTCTCTCTCTCTCTCTCTCTCTCTCTCCTCTCACACACACACACATATTGTACATTCACACATACAGTATATATATATATATATATATATATATATATATGTTATCTGTTATGCGTCAGCTCTGGTAAAATCAGTAAAGTACTGCCGGCTGGTAAAGCGTAAAATAATGTGGAGGTAAAATAACAGGAAGAAGAACCGCGTCCTCGTTCAGATCAGAAAATCTGATAAACGCAGAACTGAATCAGATATAAAAGAGTCAGCGCATGCGTGGTAATTGTATGACGGAGGAAGTGAAAAATGATGAAATGAACAATTATTTCTTAAAAAAATAAACATTTGATTGAGTGGCATCTAAATGAATTTTACGGAGCAATTTACGAAATGAAAGCGCCATTTTGAATACTTTATTTTGAATCCAGTTTTTCCTTTATTATTGTTGAAGTGTCGACTAAATTTATTATTTTTTTTATCATCTTCAAGAATGATATTTTTAGATGTTTACGAGGTTGTCGGTCCTATCACCAATTTTTTATATTTTTTTTCTATACAATATAGTCTGACTATTCAGATTGTACAACAAAAGGTTCAAAAGTATCCCTTTTATAACACCCTTGCATCTAGATGACTACATCCCCCTAAATATTTCGTTTAGGAAGAGAAAGCACGAATATAGTACTTACTTGCACACAGCCTTTTTGTGTTTTTAATAATGGATATTCAATTTAAAAGATTATTTGTTTGTCTGTTCTCTTTGTTAGTAGGAATATGTATATAATATTGAAAGACTTAGTATAATTATAATTACTGGTGTCAGCTGCGTGTCTGTATTCATGTATACATCTTTATCTATTTATATCTGTCTGTATGTATATAACTAATTAAGGATATAACGAAGCTGTACAGTATTATATAGGATTTGATATTCATTATTCAGTTTAAATTCCGAATATCTTTCGTATATGAAAATTAGTCCATCAATTATCGGTTTTCTATGAAAAAATAAATAACCATTATTATACTCTCGTTTAATGGAAAATTTTCCATTTATATAAAGAGGTACAGCTGCGGCCCAACGGCGCGACATTGGGTAGGGACAAAGGCGTTAGCTGTAGGCTATGCGAATAGATAAACCAACTCTAAGTTTTCTGGGGTTTTTTGTGCAAGAAGGAGGGACCAACGGCGAATGCCCTCAAAACCGCCTTGCCCCTTCGTAGAGGAAGAAGACAATCAAAACCAACGTCCAAGGTTTTCGAGATGCCTGGATACTGCGTTTCAAAGATTGGGGAAAGATGGATTAAGGAAAATTGTTCCAGAGTTCACCAGTTGAGTTGATGAAAGACTGAAAATACCGATTAACCCTTGCATTAGAGAGTTGGACAGAAAATGAATGAGAATGTGTCGAAAGTCGGGTACTGAGTGCTCTCCTTAAAGGAGAAAGCATGCGGTTAGAGAGTTCAGAAGAGTAGTGTCCGTTACAATAGC
Organism: Bathynomus jamesi; assembly: GCA_023014485.1. Lineage (NCBI taxonomy): Eukaryota > Metazoa > Arthropoda > Malacostraca > Isopoda > Cirolanidae > Bathynomus > Bathynomus jamesi. The sequence continues at coordinate 560,132 of JAJOZX010001200.1, read as the reverse complement.
GATAGTAAAGATAGAGTGAGGCAACACTGCGGCGAAGAGAGAGAGGGATTGAAGACAGTTAGTGACAGGGGGGTGGAGGAAACTGATGAGACGAAAAGCCTTTGATTCTATCCGCCCAAGTAGAGCTGTGTGGGTTAAGTCACCCACACATGAAAAACGTACTCCATAGAGAGTTTACAGACCCTTGTACAGAGACAGCAACTAAGTCAGGGTGAAGAAACTGCAGAGTCATAATAGCACACCTAACTTCTTAGAAATTGTTTTAGAGAGTATATGTGATCTTTCCAGGAAAGATTACGAGAAAAGGAAACACCAAAAATGTTGAGAAGAGGAAGGATCGAGTTGTGTATTGTTAAAGATAAAAGAATAGTTGTGTGGAAGATTGTGAAGAGTAGAAAGATTAAGGAACAGAGTTTTTGAGGCATTGAAAGCCACAAGGTTTTCTCTGCCCCAATCAGAAATAGCAGAAAGATCAGAGGTCAGGTGCTCCATAGCCGTACTACGCGAATCATGGAGTGACTGTTGAGAGAGATGCTTTGTGAAGCGGGTGGAGAAGTGAAGAGTGGAATCATCGGCATAGGAATGGATATGGGAGGAAGTACGACATAATAGATCATTGATAAATAATAGGAAGAGAGTGGGTGACAGGACAGAGCCCTGAGGAACACTACTGTTAATAGTTTTAGGAGAAGGACAGTGGCCTTCTACAACCGCAGCTATAGATCGGCCAGAAAGGAAATTAGAAACCGAAGGATTTGTGCTAGACTCTATCAAAAGCTTTTGATATGTCTAGCGCGATTGCAAAGGTTTCTCCATTTACAACCATTTTGAATAAATTTTAAATTAAATTAAATTAAACTCACTGAGCCACGAGAATGACATGAAAGAAATAACGGTTTTAATATATATTATATTATTTATAATTTTTTTATTATTTCTCTCTTATTTGCTCTTATCCATACTTTACAGATTCTCTTAGTGTTTCGATGCCTTACGAACACCCTCGAAATGCTTTTTTCCTGTTCATTCAAACACTCTCTCTCTCTCTCTCTCTCTCTCTCTCTCATTCTTTGTTCGTTCATAATAACATTTGTTTTTTAAAACTTCCAGGATGATTCATAATAGTTCTATGCCCTGTGTCCTTTTTGTTCACCTTGATCCCGTTTTCTATGAGAATTTTCGTGAAAAATAATTTGCCAAAAATCATAAATTTAAAACAAAAGTATCTAACTTGTTTGCTAGCTTATCAAATTTCTTATATTGATTTTTTTTCATTAATTGTATATTTATTCGTAGAAATTCCTTTCGGGGAGCCTAATTACTCGATTTTCTCGAAACTTTGAGTAAAGTTCGATAAAATTCTTAAGTGGTACGTCTCCCCTTTTCAGTTCAGTTCCGTTTTAAATGAAAATATTGGGGTGGATAAGATTTTGCCAGAAATCAGGAAAAGAAAATATTGAAATGTGTCAGGAGAGATTTTTCCTACACGGCTTTTCTTTATGGAAGTACTGTATATTTGGTTGGTTTGTACAGGGTGTTCGAAAAGTCCCGTCAACCCTTACAAAATGTACATATTGTAATACCAATTTTATTTTTGTGTGATGAATTGAATTTATATGTGATTCATTGGCATTTTTTTTCCAGGTATTAGAGTTGGGTAAACAATGGCAGACCAGTCCACTTACACTCTGGAGGAAAGGACAGTGATGAACCCATGGGCTCATGAAAGGTCGTATCCTGGCAAAATGATGCATGATATCCAGAATGATTTCAACACAAGATTCAATAAGGCTGCACAGTAGTATGACCGCAAAATGGTAGAGTACAGAGCAATTGCAATGTTGATCAAATGTTGTAAGGTGCCAACACTCCCAGGGTGTCAAAAAAGGGGGAGGTCCGCCTAACCTGAGAAAGAGAGAGAGGGAGAGAGAGAGGATCCATCGTCTGCGGGACACAGACGCATAATGAGAGCTCAGGTAGCATCACTTGGCTTAGAACTCAAAATCCGCCAGTTGGCTTAATCTGGATCAGAAGGCGTAAATGACAGATATATATATATATATATATATATATATATATATATATATATATATATATATATATATTAATAACTTTTCAGTTGCGAGATTGCGCTATTTATTTGGAAGTATTCTTGACAGTTGGCTTAGAAACCGGCTAGTCGGCTTAGAAGGCGTAACCAGCCATTTTGGTATACATACATATATATTTATTGAAGGTGCATTGTTTATATATATTCCCATCTCCCCATTTATTCCTTAATATCGTCCATATATACAACCAAAAGAATTAAATAAAACACCATTACATCATTCTGTTTATTTAGACGAGTTAAGGGAAATAATTCATGAAATATATAGGAGATAAATATACATTCAAAAATAATATACATAAAAAATACACACATTAACCGATATATATATATATATATATATATATATATATATACAGTCATAAATAATAATATTAGTACGGGAGAAATCTATATACATATTTAATATATATATGAGCAAATACATACTTTTATATATATGATGAATAAAACCACGAAGGAAACACAGAATGATGCTCAAGCGCTTTCGTCTAATGACATCCTCAGGAACACTGAAGTACACAAAGAGTTACAGCCTATATATAGGTTACAAAATATATATATATACAACAAACGGAGAAATAAAAAAAAATATTAAAGGATTGTGGGAGGAGCATACAAATTTGTAAGGAAAAACTACCGATTTTAGCACTTTGCCCGAATCCAACACAAGATCAAATGAATTGTTTCCAACCAATATTATAGTTAATTAAAAAAATAATAAATTGAAAAATAAAAATAAAACTTGTAAGAGGAGCATACAAATTTATACTGGAAATCTGCCCAGGTATTCTTTTGGTTGTATATATATATATATATATATATATATATATATATATATATATATATATATATATCCTCCGCTTTCTTTCATTTCACGGTATATGTACGCTTTTATACAGTTTAGCCTTACAATGAAGTCCATTACATCGTTTGTGCCGCGAAATCTGGCAATGCTCTCGCCAGAATATCCATAGAGTATTTGAACATGTTGTTCCTCAAGCTTCGCACGTTTCAATGTAGCCTTAAAAGTCTCAAAGGAGGGAGGGCTAGGCCGTCTTTCAGTATTCACTACATCTTCCGTCTTTATCGAATACCACTTCATAAACGTCGAACACGCGATATCAATGGTAGCCATCACTATTTTGCGTCTACGCAAGATTTCTTCAAATATACGTCTGAGATCCAGGGCTTGCTGCGGTCAACTGAACACGCAGTGGCAGAGATTGCGCAGGTAGTAGCAGGAGTCACGTGAGCCTTTGCCTGATCTTACAGTGGGCGGAGCTTAGGATTTTTTCCTGCACACACACACACACACACACACACACACACACAGGAGAAAATGAAACCCTAATTGAAACATTGATTTATTTAAGAAACATATTCAAATATACGTAATAAATAAAATAAACATATCGTTAACAATAGGCATATATATATATATATATATATATATATATATATATATATATATATATATATATATATATATATACAGGGTGTCCCATAAGTCCGGCATCATAGGAGAAATTCATATTTTTCTATTTCTACAAACCATAATTTATTCGCGAGATGCCAATTTCCCGTCCACTATTCTGTTGAGTGACGAGGCTGTTTTTTATGGGAATGGTGAGGTAAATCGACAGAACACCCGCTACTGGTCTCAAAACAACTCTCACTGGTATACCTCTTCAAAGGAACAAGGTGCATCTCGGGTGATGGTATGGTGTGGCATTTGGAAGGATCGCATCATAGGCCCCCTCTTTTTCGATGAACATGTCACTGGAGGCACCTACCTACGTATGCTCAAGGAAGAAGCATTTCCCAGTGTCTTGAACGAAGAAGGAAATTTCCCAACATGGTTCCAGCAAGACGGCGCTCCTGCACATTACAGCACCCAAGTAAGGGAATACCTGTACCAATAATTTCCTGGTCATTGGATAGGACGTCGAGGGCCTGTGGAATGGCCAGCTAGAAGCCCGGATCTCACGCCACTAGATTTTTATCTCTGGGGCCACATGAAAGCGCTGGTATACGCAGAGAAAATTAGGAGTGTTGAACATTTGCGGCAGCGCATTATTGGGGCATGTAACACCATTATTCCTGACATCATTCACCGTGTGCTTGCTGACTGGGTATCACGTCTGAATTTGTGTATTGAAAACAATGGTGGACTATTGAGCACGTTCTGTAACTAAAAGCTTTTGTTTTGCCTTTTTTTATTTTTCGTATGATGCCGGACTTTTGGGACACCCTGTATATAACATTCAAGTACTATGATACCCAAAGGGTACGGTGTCATAGGTACCAGGCACCTGGTAACGTTTCCTATAGGTGTTACGGCACACCTTTGTGCCTCTAAGTTCCTTCACGCCCACCAGTTTCTGTGCCCGAAAATTGTGGGTCCCTACAGTCAGTACAGTCAGTTGGGATGGTTGGTCACCCTAATCTTCTAAGCACACTAGCTCCTTCAACGAGTCAAAGTTAACGACCCGGCGTCGGTTCGCCAGGTTAAGCGTGATACCTTTCGCCTTCACGATGTATTTCAGCTCTTCCCCTACCCTCACTCGTACCCCATAGGTTTTTGGCCCCGTTGATACAAAGGAGTCAACGTATGCACCATCACCATACAGCCCTAAAATAAGTAGAGGTCTTGCACGATCTTTCACACAGCTTTTTAAAATATACACAGTCCTACGACGATCATCCATTCCAAATACAACTATACGAACATTCATTTCCTGCTCTACCCTTCTCAGCTCTTCAGGACCCATATTATAATCAAACTCAAGTTGCAATCTGAGGCCAGTTTACGAGCACGCTGCACAACTGTAGGCAGCCAAATTTTTTATACCCGCTATACATACATATGGGCTAAGACTAATGCTATAAAACCGCAGCCACGATCGGTGTTTATATGCGTCTGTAAATAGCCTGAGAATTGAAGTTAAGAGTATGAGGTGTGGCACTATGACCCGCAACACAGAATACACGGTCAATATCTACTGTGAAGTTGTCCATATTGAAGGCTGTACTACTTTGAGAGGTCTGCATTATACGGCCTAATATTTACTTTATATCTACAGCTGCCAAGCGTCTGAATGGTATTACTACCCAAAAATCATCTACATTCCCGTCATCTGACCCGAACCCGAACGATAACCTCGTCCTGAATTCACGTTCGTCGCTGTTCTACAGGGAAAACCCCACAATACGTTCAACTACGCGTCGCAGACCGTGTTCAACACCGTTGCTATACAGGGTTCCAGGGGCAACCCTGACTACGTACCGATTTCTAGTCAGGGCTGGGGTGGGGTTAGCGGTGCGCACCAGTTCGAATGTTATACCTTTCTCTACAGTCTACAGCAAGAGAAGCTGCTGATGTGGAGGATGTACCCAAAATTGAACAGGAATAAGGGGGTACAACTTTAATTGAGGAGGGAGCTAGTGTCGGGGTTGTGTCGTAAGACGTAGAGGGCCGAGGCTTTATTACTGGGGGTCTAGCAACGGGAGCACTCCTGGCACGTTTTATACCTGACGCGGGAGGTTATTCATCATCGTGCCTCCGCTTTGAACTGCCACGTGGTGGAGTTACAGGTGTCGCTGGTGAGAGTTCGTCAGAGGGGGTGGAGTCTGTAACCACAACTACACTGTCATCGGGGTCGTCTGTAATATCGATGATGGGGACATGATGCTGTACCTCGTCATCATTCACGGTTCTGCGGAAGAAGAGGAAAAACAAGACTGTAGAATCTAAGGAACATCACTTAAATTTTTATTACATTTTGTAAATGTTCCACTTAGGGGTGTGACGTGCTGGAGATGAAATCTGTAGAAAAATTCAGATTCACGAGCCCGTCCACAATTTAGGGTGTCCCGTTTTGGACGAATCTCAAAGTTATTAATGTCCAGCCCTCTCATATCGTGACAAATGATGATTTAAGTATGCTAACTAATTTTTAGACCAAAATCAAAAAATTTGACCCCCGAAAATTTAAGGGTCAAACTTTTTAAAAAATTTTAGTTTTTCGATTTTATGCCTATAATTTCAATTTTAGACACTTATAAATGGTTCCATCTGATGCGTATTAAAAAAATGAATAATTTGATACCAAATTTATATAGGTTTGGCTTAAACATTTTGTTTATATGATTTTTTTTTTATTTTTAAGGCATTTTATTAAAATTTTTAGAGTATTTCTCTTGTTGCTTTCAAGTTTATTAACAATATCCCTCTTTTATGGACTAGAAAAACAAAAGCTTCCTCTACGTAAGAAAAAAAAAAAAAAAACTTTCTTTTCATAAAAAATGACTAAAACTTCAACTAGGACAACATTTTTGATTCCTTACAGAAAGTAAAGATCAAATTTCGATACAAAGACATTACACAATTATAAAATTAAAACAAGATGAGAAAAAATATAAAACAAGTGCAATGAAAAAAAAAGTACTAAATTCCATAAACCTAAAATCTTCCTTTTAAAATAAAGAACTAAGAATTTATTTTCAATTTTTCGAATGCGCGGCCTAATCTCTGACATACTTGGTTAATGTTTTTTCTTGAAATCAGGCACTTTTTGTCTATTGTCTTCAACCACCTGTAGCAGATATTGTTTTTGTTTTTCATCTCTAGTGATCGAATTAGCATAAGCTTCTATTAATTTAACACCTCGTTCGGCCGTGTCATTTACTACTTTCATATAGTGTACAAAATTACTCATTCTTTTGAAATCTTCATCATCTTTCCATTCGTTTGCAGATTTTCTAAGCCAGTTACCAGAATAATTGAATAAATTCAAGAAGAGCCATGAGTTTGGCCCAGCTACATCCGGAAGTCTCGTGGAAGGGTTAAGTGTAGGAAATGTTGATGGTCCTCGTCGGTTAGAAAATCCTCGCTTCTCAAATTTCGATATTGATTTAGCAATTTTGGCCTTCAATTCACCACTTAAATTTTCTGAAAATAAAGAAAGCGGTACCATTTCTTCAGTAACATACCAGAGGTGGCGATCAAGGGCCTTAATAGCCTGGCTTGCTACTTCTTCATCGATTTTCTTGTATGCTTGCAAGTCGTGATATAACTGCAAGTCATTTTCAGGAGCTTCAACTCCTTTTGTAGATGACACCCAAACTTTGATATATATCATTACTATAAATTTGCATACTCTTTCCAGCTTATTCACCATATTTTCAGTGTAACCTGCTTGATCACTAAAAGCAAACATTTTTGTACAATACATGATTATAGCCATCTATCTAGCACGATGCGAGGCTCCAGGATGAAGCCAACGAATTCCTTTTGGTGGAGTTTGTTTCAAAATCTGTAGACATAACTCAGCACTTTCTTTATAATCCCCGCGAAGTAATACATTGCTATCTTCATTTTGCAGGATTTCATGAAGATATTTTGTTACATCTTCAGTTTTATTCTTTAGGTATCTGTTTGTTGTTTTCAATATTTTATGTTTCTTGCTCGTATCTAAATTCTTCCATAGTTTGTCTAAATTTTTGAAAAATTTCATGATCAGGTGATATTGATTTGCTAAATATTACTTTAAAAACATCATTCAAAATTCTTTCAAATATATGATGCCTGCATGCGCACCAGAGTATCCTCTGTCCTAATAAGTCTTCTAGTCTTTTGCAGGCACCATTGATCCAACCGGAATTCGATGCGGTTGTATCGAAAACCAACGAAACCACTCTTCCTTCAAGGTTCCAATCCATAGCAGCTTCAAAAGTGGCTTGGGCTTCAGAAAATCCAGTAGTATCAGGGATATCTGGAACCGCTAAAATTTTGCCTTCCTTCGCACTTGGCATTCCCGAAACTAAAATAGCCAACCGTTTTTCTTTTCACCTCTCAATTCTGTAACTATGTTAGAATCCCAATGGAGCGAAGAGAAATTTGGAGGCTCAAAATCGATTTTCACTTTCTTAGATGTGTTCTCCCTAGTTTTCTTTCCTGCATTCCAAGAAGTTGTTCTGGACAGGCTGACTGTTTCTAAATCTATATCACAGGCAGAAAGCACAGTAGCAGCAAAAGCTGTTCTTTGATTTAATGACAAGTTTAATCTGTCAGCTATATTGCTAACTTTAGAAGACTTCATAATATTTTGACGCTTAGGACCTTTTTTCGCACTCGAAAGTTTAAAGTCTGGATCATCTTACTCCGATTCTGAAGACGAATTTTCTTGACAGACCATATTCATTTTAGATGTTCCAGGCATTGCTTTCCTTTGTGATTCTTTTAGTTCACGGTTTTTTATTTCTTGGATTCTTTCAGCTTTAGCTTTAGTCTTCTTTTCATATATTTTATCTAGACCTCCTAAGCCCGTTTCATTACCTCTTAGTGGATCTTTCATTATAATTTCTTCAGCGTTCCGAGAGCTGATGTCAAAAAGTTTTTTTAAAAGCCTGGTTAAATTCCTGAAGTTTATTGTTATAATTAGGACGTTCTGCAATTCGTGCAATAGTATCTCTCTTTTTAATTAAGTCCTTTAATAACTGTTTAGGTCTCGGATGACGCCCAACATCTTTAGAAGGTATACTGGCCAGGATCCAAAAACGTTTAACTTTTTCCAAAACTACTTTTATTGTCTCCTCTACTGAGTTATTCCTCAAGGAGTTTATTTTTAGACTTAAAAAGTGACGAAGAACATCTCCATTTGAGGGAAAAAGTGCCCCTCTGTGTGGTTCCAAATGAGGAAGGAGATCTCCAAGAACAGAATCATCACATTCCTTATCTTTTCTTAACTTTCGTTCATTCGAAGCCATAGTTAATCATTAGATAACTAGTTGACTAGCTAAAATCCTGAAAAAAAATAAGAAAAAAGTAAATAAAAACAAAATATTTAAGCCAAACCTATATAAATTTCGTATCAAATGATTCGTTTTTTTAATATGCATCGGATGAAGCCATTTATAAGTGTCTAAAATTGAATTTATAGGCATAAAATCGAAAAAACTCAAATTTTTAAAAAAATTTGACCCTAAAATTTTCGAATCGAGTGCTCGGGGGTCAAATGTTTTTATTTCGGTCTAAAAATTGGTTAGCCTACTTAAATCATTATTTGTCACGATATGAGAGGGCTGGACATTAATAACTTTGAGATTCGTCCAAAACGGGACACCCTAGGCCTCCACATGTATTATATCTGGCCCTACAGGATGTGGTAAAACTGTGTTTATGCTTAAAATAATTAAAGATAAGGGGGAGATGTTCTCAAAATTTGTGCATAAGGTAATATGGTGCTATTCGACGTACCAGTCAGTGTTCAACGAGTACCAAGATGATATTTTGTTCCACAAAGGCGTATATGACGTTAATTCGTTAAGGGGAAATGAGCATACAGTCATTGTAATTGACGATCTCATGTTGGAAATTAATAAAACGTTTGCCGAGACATTTACAGTGTTCTCCCACCATCTTAATATGAGTGTATTCTTCATCAATCAGAATCTATTTTTCAAAAATAGATACATGCGCGATGTGTCGTTAAATACACAATATCTAGTCTTATTCGCGCAACGTAGAGATGTGTCAGAAATTGGGGTATTAGCCAGTCAAATGTTCCCGAATGAGTGTAAGGAGTTTTTGAAAGTTTATAAAGAAGCTACAAGTCAACGTTACGGATATTTGCTTTGTGACCTTTACCCGCGAAACACGTTTAGGGTGCTTCTAAGAAGGAATATATTCCCAAACAAGCCTGAAACGGTGTATATTCCAGAATGACAAATAGGCTAAAGAAATACCATGAATTAATAAAAATCTATCATCGATTGCCCCAGGCATTGCAGCTTAAAATGCATCTGTGAAATCTGCCTTATTGTTATAAAATGTAATGTACCAATGACCCCCCTCAGAAAGCTCGCCTACGTCGTTACAAGAACATAATACGTACGCTCGCTCGTAAAAGTCAAACTGTAGGGAAGAAAAAACGAATTATTGTACAAACAGGGGGATCATTCCTCCCCATCTTATTTTCAGTTTAGGGACCTTTACTGACTAGATTAATATAATGAAGAAACTGATAGTGATTCTGCACGAGGTGTATGCTTCACTGCAAAGTTCATAGAGTTCAGACACGGTTCTACAACGCCGTAAAAGCAGGCTTAAAAGAATGGAAAGCGAATTGTTGGACCTATTAAAGAGTAAACAGTAAAAGCACCTGATGAGAAAAGGCTCTTATACCAAGAGGCTCTGCAGAAATTTCTTCATGAGTACGAAGATTATAAGAATCCGACCGAGATCCCCGTGGTTATTAGGCACAGCGCGGGCAACAATGAGTATGGCGACATAGGACCTGGGGCCGACGTTAGAGATGACCAACCAAAGAATAACGGTGCGGCCCCACAACATATCGAACATGTATTAAAAAGTAGTCTCCCATTTAATCTATTGAATGAGGACCTCATCATACAGTGGACCTATACAGGCGAGGTCATTGTTGAAGGAACAAGGGTACATGGATCGAATATCGTCGACATTGTCCATGATCTGGTGAGAAAGTGGGACAGGCCCTCACCATCAGGATGGAAGCATATTAAACCAAGACTACAACAAATAAATGTCCCCAAAACATTGATAGGAACTCTGAACAGGTTAAAAGACTTGGAGCAAGTCACGCATGTGCCACAACTGAGTAAGCCATCACCCCCAACGGTTGCATCTCTGAAGAGGAGAAAGAAGATACCAAACAACAACAACGGCCAACCCTATCCACATGCCTCTAAAATACGCAAATGGCTAACATATTAAGAAAGCGCTATTATGACATTTCTAGCCCGGCCTTCTACGGCGGTGTTGATAGACTGTAGAGAGGTGTTTACAATGATGGAGTAGGGAAAAAAGATGTTGAGAGGTTTTTGCGGGAGAAGGATGCTTATACACTTCATAAGCCGGTGAGAAAAAGTTTTAAAACAGCCAGGACAACAACGGCTTCGATTGACTATTTGGCAAGCAGATTTAACAGATCTGCAAAGATATTCACTATATAATGATGGCTATCGCTACATCCTATTCATAATAGACGTATTCTCTAGATATCTGTGGCTAATTCCTCTGAAAAATAAATCACCTGAAACAGTTGTTAAAGCTACCAAAACGCTGATGTTGAAAGAAAAGAGGGTTCCAGGCTATTTTTGTATGGATATGGGGAAAGAATTTATAGGCCGAGCTTTCCAGAACATGTTGCAGAGTTTAATATCAATTACTAAACTAGCAATTCTATATATAAGGCCTCTTTAGCTGAAAGAGTTCAACGTACCATAAAGGAACTCATGCATCGCTATTTTACCCATAAAAACACATACAGATATATAAACATTCTGAAATCATTGGCCTCATCATACAACCGTTCACACCATCGCGCATTTGGGACAACGCCGAATGAGGTTTTAGAAAGAGGAACGCACACAGAGCGTGAGGTGAGAAGAGATATTCGTAGAGCACCGCCACACTCGACACGTTTAAAAATCAATGGTTATGTAAGGCTGTTGCTTTCGGGAAATAAATTCGCGAAGGGATTTGAGCAAGGCTGGACACGTGAAATTTTTAATGTTAGGGCTATAGGACCTAAAGGCGAGATAATGCTGTATTACGTTGAAGATTTGAATGGGGAAGAAATCGCAGGAGGCTTTTACCGCAATAATGAAGCTTAAATAGTATGCAACATGGCGCCTAACCACTTCTATGTCACACTCCCATCCTCTTCTCTGTACATCCTAACAACACCCTGGCCAACTTTGTAACAGAACTCCATGGGCTATCCACAGGCTTCTTAAGTATTGATTATAAAGATCCCGTTTTTACGGTTCTTAGAGATCGTGATGAACGTGAAAAGGCAGGGGTAATTACGGATGAAACTATGCGTGCCGCCCGGAGTGGGGATGCACTGTATTACACTACAGTAGTAACACTAAGCTCGGGTCGTTATGGTGCGGCCGAGGATGTTGTGAGACACTTAAACAGAAGTTTAAAAAGCTCAAATCTTACGGCTGATTTAGTATACGAAATCGTAAACAAAGAAACCCCTGCACATGCTCTGACGCTAAAATCACAGGATAATAGAAATATTAAAGACAAAGGACTTAAAAATTATAACCTAGGGCCGATATGTTCAGCTTAATGTATCAATTGAAATTGGAAAAATTGGGTGATGGCTATCCATCCCCAGACATGTGCTATATTTACAGCAATATCGTGGAGCATCAATTTGTTGGGGATACCCAGGTGCGCCTGCTCCGCATTGCTCACATACCCAATCAGAGAGGGAAGAGCTTGAGCATTACATATGACAAACCTCATTATGTGAATGTTGCGACTAATCTATTAACAAATAGTGGACCGATTGAGGGAAAAAATTTCCCATTCGGTGATGGGAGCTTAACAGTGAAGCTGCACTTTCGTCGCACTGAGTTATAATGACCCGAAGGCCTTTCATAGTCTATCGAAGGGTGATATATCAGCGTGGGAGTGGGCTTAGATCCATTTTTTCAACCATACTACGCACGGCTGTCCCATTGCTGAAGAGGGGCGCCAGATACCTCGGGAGGAAAGCGCTACAATCAGATTTTAATACGGTAGAAGTCATAATGGCCGGGCTAAACCTAAAGAAGTTATAAAAAAAACATTTAAAACGTAAACGGGACGAAATCATCAAAGATGCAGAGAAAAATGCATGGTGGTGGGAAGAAGAAGATGGCTGTCTGGAAGTAGGGGTTACCAACACGTGGCGTTAAACGGAAAAGGACATCAAAAAAGAAGAAAAAGTGTTCTAAGCGAATGAAACCTATGATTATGGTTGATCATTTTTTTTAACTGATATAAGCTAAGGACATTGCTCTCACGAATCATAGGCTGTTTACTACTTGTCGAGAGAGGTGGCACTATTTCTGACTCGTCATGGTACGCTTCATCCATCCGTGTAGCTCACAATGTTGTAAATCGGAGCTGTCTCTCTTTGATATTACCCCAATACAAGTTTCTATTGAGCACAGTGACTTTATTACAATTAACCCATTAAACACAATTAGTTCCCCGAGTGCCCCTATAGAATTCGTGATACCCTGCTCAGGCCCTTACTTTTTTGATCGAAGCTGCATGCACATGTACGCTAAACTACGTATAGCCCATTCAGATGGAACGGACTGCGATGATAAATATGTTGTATTTCACGAAACAAACTTTCTACACTCTATCTTCAGCCAATGTGATGTATATTTAAATCAGGTCAACATCTCGGCAGGAACGGGTTATCACCTACGAGTCTATCTGAAAAATGTCTTCAACTTTTCAATAGAAGCGAAATACCTTTTTAACTGCCGAGGGCTATTATCAGACTAAAGATGAAAGAAGTATAAAGGACAAATTTACAAATTCTAAAAAGAAGATATACGAATGTTTTGGACGCCTGCATACAGACTTCACATTCCAGGAGAAACTGCTTATGAACAACATTGACATGAAAATAAAGCTCACCCGCACGAATCCTGAGATCTGCATAAATCTGGGAGCTGATCAAGAAGAGGGCGAAAAACCCGTTGTGGTTCATGTTATCGAAACGTACCTTCGAGTACGGCGAGTGAAACTAAGTTCCGAAAAACATAGAAATTGAAAAAAATTTACTACATGCCACAGTAAAATACCCAATTAACAGAGTACAGATCAAACTATACACAGTGTCCGCAGGGTTGGCCTCGAAGCAGATAGAAAACGTGGCCCTGGGAGTTCTACCTGAAAGGATATTAATTGGAATGCAGGAACACGCTTCAGTGAATAGAAAAAATAAAAAGAACGCCTTTAAATTCGAGAATTTCGGCCTTAAAAATATAACGCTATACGTCAATGGCGTTGCATTGGGCGGGGCTATCGATACAGACTCATCAGACGCCGTGTTCCCTCTTTGCGCGAGAGCTTATAATAATCTGGCCCATATTGCAGGTGCTTGCGATGAGCTTGGGATTGGGGTAACGCAGAAAGAATTCATCGATCAATTTAACCTTTACCCGTTTGACATCTCTCCTGACTTATCTGCTAGTGTAAATACACATTTAAGTCCACAACAAAGTGGGAACATCTCAGTCAGATTAGAATTCGCCAAGCCGATAGACACGCCTATTAGTGTACTAGTATACCTCGAGTCACAAGCCCTAATAGAAATCGATAGATTCAGGAGTGTAGTCACTGACTTTTAAATCCAAATTTGTCGGTGTGTTTGCGAAGAATGAAACATTGAAATTACCAACTACGAGAAAATAGGGGCAATTATTGTCAATACCGATATTACTGGTGGTGAAGGGATTCATTGGTTGGCCATCTACTTTAAAAATAGGGAAGAATGTACTTTTTTAACTCACTCGGGACTCGCCCCTGGAGTGACCCCGTTATTGTAAAATTTCTTGAACAGTTGCATATCTCCGAAATTGTCTGGAATCCCTACCAATTACAAGGATATTTTAGTAATACTTGCGGGCTGTATTGTCTTTCATTTCTCTTGCACATGTCACGTGGAAATGAATTTATAAATTTTGTAAAATTATTCGACCCTTGTCACACTGAGCTGAATGATGAATTGGTATGCATGCAGATAAAAAAAATGTTCCCATTTGTGCGCAATCGATGTATTGTGTAAAGTTTTACTCGTATATATATATAAAATGTATAATTGCAACATTGTGTAAAATATAAGATGTCCCCAATAATGTTAGGCTTGTACTCTGTAGCTTATTTAATGGATGCTAATTCTGTAACTAATTGAAGTTGGATGTAAAATTGTGCTAATTTATAAAAAACGATTTCTATCATTTAATAAATTGATGAAAATACATTGTGTCTTGTTCTTAACCAAAAAAAAAAGCTTACATTAGTTCCCCGACCACCTGGCAATCGTTGGACCTCCGTATTCAAGTCACTGGGTTGGCTGCGCTGTAAAACCTCCAAATCACCGTCGATTATTTGCATTTCTTCAAAGCTGTCAGGAAAAGTGGCTATAACACGTGTCAGATCGTCGTCGGACCTTTAAGGAGAAAGGGTAATTTTAAATTAACTTGATTACTTCATACATTTTTCTGTACTTACGTATTATCGGGACTACCAAACTGTTTATTATATATTTTTGCTCTCGTTATTTTCGTTTAAACTAACGAAAGTATCACAACTTAACCTAACCAGTCATCAAGGGCGTACAGTTGACCTAACCTGGCATTCAGTTAACCTAACCGTAGGTAGTCCTGATAATACTAGATGAAGACAAAGCACTGGATGTTTTTATCAATTACGACGTTATTCTCTCATCCTTAACTTGCCCGAAATGTGACAGTGAGTGCCTAACACGAAAAGATCAGAAGATATTTAGGTGAAATAACCAATATTAACCTGTTAGGTTAATTGAATGCCGGGTTAGGTCAACTGAATGCCCGGTTAGGTCAACTGAATGCCAGGTTAGGTCAACTGAATCCCCGGTTAGGTCAACTGTACGCCCTTGATGATTGGTTAGGTGAAGTTGTGATATTTTCGTTAGTTTAAACGAAATTGACGAGAGAAAAATACATAATAAACAGTTTGGTAGTCCCGATAATACGGAAGTACCCATTTTTCTAATAATAGCCATATTGTGTAGAAGAATGACTAAGCACCTTCACAGAGTATCGAGCCCCTGGCAGATATTAAACAATTAACCTATTCGATTCATCCACATTGAATATTTTTTAATTAAAATCCATTTGTTTTCATCAAAATATACACAGAGAAGTGTGTATATATATATATATATATATATATATATATATATATATAACAGAAAGCCTAGCAAAGTACTCTGTAGTAAACATGTAAAGAAAGCCTTGCAGTGAGCTTAAACCAATTTTACAAAACTCTACCCAGGGAAACAAACGCGGAATAAAATTTCACTTTCAAAGGACACCGCGATGTATATATGGGAGGAGAGAGTTACAAGGAGTTACAATACGATAAAATGCCGATAAGGGTGCCCGGATCAAATAATAAACAGCAAGCAGCTGGCCTAACTGGGTTGTTAACATAAACTTCCATAACTAATTGAAGTTGGATGTAAAATTGTGCTAATTTATAAAAAACGATTTCTATCATTTAATAAATTGATGAAAATACATTGTGTCTTGTTCTTAACCAAAAGAAAAAAGCTTACATTAGTTCCCCGACCACCTGGCAATCGTTGAACCTCTGTATTCAAGTCACTGGGTTGGCTGCGCTGTAAAACCTCCAAATCACCGTCGATTATTTGCATTTCTTCAAAGCTGTCAGGAAAAGTGGCTATAACACGTGTCAGATCGTCGTCGGACCTTTAAGGAGAAAGGATAATTTTAAATTAACTTGATTACTTCATACATTTTTCTGTACTTACGTATTATCGGGACTACCAAACTGTTTATTATATATTTTTGCTCTCGTTATTTTGGTTTAAACTAACGAAAGTATCACAACTTAACCTAACCAGTCATCAAGGGCGTACAGTTGACCTAACCTGGCATTCAGTAAACCTAACCGTAGGTAGTCCTGATAATACTAGATGAAGACAAAGCACTGGATGTTTTTATCAATTACGGCGTTATTCTCTCATCCTTAACTTGCCCGAAATGTGACAGTGAGTGCCTAACACGAAAAGATCAGAAGATATTTAGGTGAAATAACCAATATTAACCTGTTAGGTTAATTGAATGCCGGGTTAGGTCAACTGAATGCCCGGTTAGGTCAACTGAATGCCCGGATAGGTCAACTGAATGCCAGGTTAGGTCAACTGAATCCCCGGTTAGGTCAACTGTACGCCCTTGATGATTGGTTAGGTTAAGTTGTGATATTTTCGTTAGTTTAAACGAAAATGACGAGAGAAAAATACATAATAAACAGTTTGGTAGTCCCGATAATACGTAAGTACCCATTTTTCTAATAATAGCCATATTGTGTAGAAGAATGACTAAGCACCTTCACAGAGTATCGAGCCCCTGGCAGATATTAAACAATTAACCTATTCGATTCATCCACATTGAATATTTTTTTATTAAAATCCATTTGTTTTCATCAAAATATACACAGAGAAGTGTATATATATATATATATATATATATATATATATATATATATATATATATGCATATACGCATACAACTGCAATGACCACGCAGTATATAAATGAATAGAAACGACATAAGTATTAAGGAACGTTTCTGCGCACGAGGAGGAGAGATAACGAATAAATGAAAAATGAGGCGAACCGCCCGGGAATCGAACCCAGGGCCTTCCAATTGCCGGTTGGACGCGCTACCATTATGCTACGGACCTTAATTAATCACAAATCGAAATTCTCCACATAGGGCAGAAACCAATGCCCTGAGAGGGCACCCTCGCAAATCGTGAATATGCGCATACAACTGCAATGACCACGCAGTATATAAATGAATAGAAACGACATAAGTATTAAGGAACGTTTCTGCGCACGAGGAGGAGAGATAACGAGTAAATGAAAAATGAGGCGAACCGCCCGGGAATCGAACCCAGGGCCTTCCAATTGCCGGTTGGACGCGCTACCATTATGCTACGGACCTCAATTAATCACAAATCGAAATTCTCCCACATAGGGCAGAAACCAATGCCCTGAGAGGGCACCCTCGCAAATCGTGAATATGCGCATACAACTGCAATGACCACGCAGTATATAAATGAATAGAAACGACATAAGTATTAAGGAACGTTTCTGCGCACGAGGAGGAGAGATAACGAATAAATGAAAAATGAGGCGAACCGCCCGGGAATCGAAACCAGGGCCTTCCAATTGCCGGTTGGACGCGCTACCATTATGCTACGGACCTCAATTAATCACAAATCGAAATTCTCTCACATAGGGCAGAAACCAATGCCCTGAGAGGGCACCCTCGCAAATCGTGAATATGCGCATACAACTGCAATGACCACGCAGTATATAAATGAATAGAAACGACATAAGTATTAAGGAACGTTTCTGCGCACGAGGAGGAGAAATAACGAATAAATGAAAAATGAGGCGAACCGCCCGGGAATCGAACCCAGGGCCTTCCAATTGCCGGTTGGACGCGCTACCATTATGCTACGGACCTCAATTAATCACAAATCGAAATTCTCCCACATAGGGCAGAAACCAATGCCCTGAGAGGGCACCCTCGCAAATCGTGAATATGCGCATACAACTGCAATGACCACGCAGTTATCTCAGGGCATTGGTTTCTGCCTATGTGGGAGAATTTCGATTTGTGATTAATTGAGGTCCGTAGCATAATGGTAGCGCGTCCAACCGGCAATTGGAAGGCCCTGGGTTCGATTCCCGGCGGTTCGCCTCATTTTTATTTATTCGTTATCTCTCCTCCTCGTGCGCAGAAACGTTCCTTAATACTTATGTCGTTTCTATTCATTTATATACTGCGTGGTCATTGCAGTTGTATGCGCATATTCACGATTTGCGAGGGTGCCCTCTCAGGGCATTGGTTTCTGCCCTATGTGTGGAGAATTTCGATTTGTGATTAATTGAGGGCCGTAGCATAATGGTAGCGCGTCCAACCGGCAATTGGAAGGCCCTGGGTTCGATTCCCGGGCGGTTCGCCTCATTTTTCATTTATTCGTTATCTCTACTCCTCGTGCGCAGAGAAACGTTCCTTAATACTTATGTCGTTTCTATTCATTTATATACTGCGTGGTCATTGCAGTTGTATGCGCATATTCACGATTTGCGAGGGTGCCCTCTCAGGGCATTGGTTTCTGCCCTATGTGGGAGAATTTCGATTTGTGATTAATTGAGGTCCGTAGCATAATGGTAGCGCGTCCAACCGGCAATTGGAAGGCCCTGGGTTCGATTCCCGGGCGGTTCGCCTCATTTTTCATTTATTCGTTATTCTCCTCCTCGTGCGCAGAGAAACGTTCCTTAATACTTATGTCGTTTCTATTCATTTATATACTGCGTGGTCATTGCAGTTGTATGCGCATATTCACGATTTGCGAGGGTGCCCTCTCAGGGCATTGGTTTCTGCCCTATGTGGGAGAATTTCGATTTGTGATTAATTGAGGTCCGTAGCATAATGGTAGCGCGTCCAACCGGCAATTGGAAGGCCCTGGGTTCGATTCCCTGGCGGTTCGCCTCATTTTTCATTTATTCGTTATCTCTCCTCCTCGTGCGCAGAAACGTTCCTTAATACTTATGTCGTTTCTATTCATATATATATATATATATATATAATAACAGAAAGCCTAGCAAAGTACTCTGTAGTAAACATGTAAAGAAGGCCTTGCAGTGAGCTTAAACCAATTTTACAAAACTCTACCCAGGGAAACAAACGCGGAATAAAATTTCACTTTCAAAGGACACCGCGATGTATATATGGGAGGACAGAGTTACAAGGAGTTACAATACGATAAAATGCCGATAAGTGTGCCCGGATCAAATAATAAACAGCAAGCAGCTGGCCTAACTGGGTTGTTAACATAAACTTCCATAAACACACACACACATATATATATATATATATATAGGAAAAAAGAGTTACAAGGAGTTACAATAAGATAAAATACCGGATAGGGATCCAGAGCAAATAATAATCATCATGTGCCTAGCCTAGCCTAACCTGGTCAAAAGGAAGATTAGCTGGGTGTACTACGCATCGTCTGTCAACACTGGGTCTCGAACCCAGTCGAATATCCTTTCACTTCAAAATGCGTTTATTATGGCTTTTTATAAAACTTGTTAACACTTGCAAGAGTTAAGCACTAAATGATACGATATATATATATATATATATATATATATCCCAAGAATGAAACCAGTTTTAAATCACATTTCATAAACTATTTTTTAAATTATCATGTAATTATTTCTACTTCCATCTCAATGGCCTCTCCATCCGCTTCTTCTTCCCCGCCGTCTCAAATTTCTGCAACGTTTTGTCTGGAGAGAAGGTTTCCTCCATCGGCCGCTGCGAAAAGATGGAGCGTAGCCGCTGCAGAGAGGTCATTGACTTCAAAGACTTGAGGGGAGCAGTAAAGCTGATGTGTCTGACTGGAAGTGTCCATGATGAGAGTGCCGTGAATTACCTTTTCAATCATTCTTTTAATTACTCATTTACTTTACTTTCTACTCTTTGATCAATTTCTTTTCTACCATTTATCATTCTCTTTACACACTTGCACTCATCTTCGCTATAAGTGCTTTATGAATTTGGTAGCGTGGTCGTTTCGAAAACTGTTACAACACAAAGGGGGAAGGGGGGTTCATTAACACTCTTTTTAACGCTTGTTAACACTTTATTTAATTCCGAAAATGGTTTAGTTAAACGGGGGGACGCGAGTGGGGGGTTTTACTATACTATTTTACGTCGGAGAGGGCACAAAGAGCAATTTAAATTTAAGCTTACATGACCTCAACTTTACGCTTATCGCGCTGCTGAATGACTGACTCTTTTTGGGGGTAGTCTGCTCTCTGGGCCTCTGTTCAGGATTGCCAACTCTTCCAATTTTAAACAATTACAATCTAACAACCATACTTTATCGTAATTTCACAATTATTAGTAAATAATTTATATTAAACATTATAATCTTAATTAAACAAAAATTAATATTCTTAACTAGGCATTACTACAAGAGAATGTATAGTTACTCGTTGATAAAAACCACTGTTGTGGATCCTGTTGAAAATGTTCCCTTTTATATACGTGACCCCGATTGACCCCACCCTCAGAACCCCCCAATATTCGATTCGCGAGTTTCCTGTTGGCTGTCAGAGAATTTGGGTGTGGTTGTAGCGTGAGAGCGAAGTTTTCCACCAAACAGAGATCATGGATTCTTTCTCATACACCGCCCATTGGGTTGTAATTGGACAAGCCGCGAATTCTGGGGGGCGGGTCTTTACCAAATATGCCTTATTCATTCCACACATTTTTCAGAAATGGAACAGAGCAGTAAGAGAGAGAGAGAGAGAGAGATGTTTCAGAAATGGGGGATGCTCTATGCAAGGTTTGGGGATTATTTCTACTAATTTTAATTTTTAGATTCTTTCATTCGTAATGATGTTATAACGACTATAGATATTTGAATATCATGAAGAATGTGTGTGTGTGTGTGTGTGTGTAATAATAAGGAATCTATGAACGTTCTCCACGTGCCTCTAAAATAGCAAATGGCTAACATATTAAGAAAACGCCAATTCGGTGATGTTGTACTTTATTGTGTGTGTGTGTGTGTGTGTGTGTGTGTGTGTGTGTGTGTGTGTGTGTGTACAATAATAAGAGTTTCGCTGATTGTAAAATATATATATATATATATATATATATATATATATATATATATAGTCTATATATATATATATATACACACACACATTCATTCCGGTTGGGCTTCTGCTTAAGTTTACTAACCTGATAAGAGAGAGAAGAGGATGTTTGCTTCTCTCGCAGTTGGAAACTTTGGCAAGTGTGAGATTCATAATGACCTTTTGGGGGATTATCCGCTATAAGCACAAAAGAAATAATGAAGTCATTTACAAGTCATTAACGAAATTGTAAACCTTAGCTGTACCTTTTAAGGAAAAAATCTTTAATGAGCGGATATTAACTCGCCCGAAAAGTATTAATATCTAAACTGAAAATTAATTTTAGAAAGTTAAAACGTGAATTCAAAGTTTTTGAGAGAGAGAGAGAAGATCTGAGTGTATTTATTATTATTATTATTATTGTTATTATTATTATTTAAAACAACGTTGATGGGACTTTTGTAACCTACTGTAAATGTAATTTTTCTTAAATCTATACATTTTTATACAAACGATTATCTTTGTGATAATTAATGCATAGTTTTAAGTCATTTTAAGCACAAACTTTCGGCCTTGAGTTTGGTTCTCTTCTTCTTTGGACGGGAGGGGGCGCTTTTGCGGGCGTTCTCCCTTGGCCTCCTCCCTCTGGCATAAAAAAATACTGTGTTTACGGCTTTTCATTTATATAGATGTACACTGTAATCAGTCAGGAGGGCCATAAAATGGCGTAGTATTCAGGCAAGGCGAATGCGGGGCATTGCGCTAACTCCCATATTATTAGCGCAAACGAGAGTCGAACCCCCGACCTCTTCACTTCGTTAATAGGGAAACAGTGTTACCTAGTCGTTTACGGATGCTGGTCTGTGTAGATGTAATGTTGAATTAAGGAGAAACCATGAAAGCATCCTTAATCCTGACCCTCGAGTATAAAGTCGATACGATAACATGCATTGATGTATACATGGTAATAATGAAATTACATATCATGATTTAGTAAATTAATGATATATAATATGGCCGTAGGCTCGAACAGCACCTATTTGAAAAGGTTGTGGTGTGGGACGCGATATATATATATAGGGTGATCCAGAGAAATGGGACCCAAAAGAAACCCCTGTAACTCTTAAAGTATAAGTCATTTTATAAATTCATACGCATCATTCGAAAGAGGATAGTTACAAGTTTGTACAGGATTGTATAGGTTTTGACAATACAAGACAAGATAAGATACAAAACAAAATAAAAGTGTTAGTTAAAACTAACCCTTCAAGATGACTGCATGGACTGTGGAACAGCTGCGTTTCATAATTGAGCAATATTATGAGCATGGAAGAAGTGTAGTTTCAGCTCTTAGAAGGTGATTTTGACATCTGAAAATTTGTCTTGAAAGATCTTTGAGCTGAAACTACACTTCTTCCATGCTCATAATATTGCTCAGTTATGAAACGCAGCTGTTCCACAGTCCATGCAGTCATCTTGAAGGGTTAGTTTTAACTAACACTTTTATTTTGTTTTGTATCTTATCTTGTCTTGTATTGTCAAAACCTATACAATCCTGTACAAACTTGTAACTATCCTCTTTCGAATGATGCGTATGATTTTATAAAAGGACTTATACTTTAAGAGTTACAGGGGTTTTATTTGGGTCCCATTTCTCTGGATCACCCTTTATATACACGAGGGTACTTCAATAAGTATCCGCACTTTTTATTTTAGTAGTAATATATTATATATAATATATACTCGTAATAACGAGCCAAACTGAGAGCTATAGGCTTATTTAGGCTAGCAACAGTATAGGCTTATTTAGGCTAGCAACAGTATAGGCTTATTTATGCTACTCGTAGCTGTCACATATCGTACGAGTAGTGAACATGGCTGCACCGCTTTCAATTTGTACTCTGGAAGAACAGAGATCTGTGGTCCGTTTTTTGTTGCCAGAAGGTGTGAAAAGAGCTGAAATTCACACGCGTTTATGTGCTCAGTATGGGAATAATGCGTTACCACGGCGAAGTGTGTACGAGTGGATTCAAATGTTCAAGGAAGGTCGGACATGTGTGACAGATGCTCAGCGCTCAGGATGACCGTCAAAATCAACCAGTGGTGACAAGCAGGAAGAAGCGAGAGCCATGATTTTCGATGACAGAAGATTAGCAATAAAAGAAATTGCATCTTCATTAGACATCAATCAAGGGTCAGCCTATTCGTTAGTTCATGACATTCTTGGCTTTCACAAGGTTTGTGCAAGATGGGTGCCCAAATAGTTGACAGAAGGTCACAAGCGTAATCGTATGGACGTCTGCTCTCGTCTTTTGGCGCGGTATCATAATGAAGGTGAAAACGTTTTGGAGCGCATTATCACTGGAGATGAAACCTGAATCCATCACTATTAACCAGAAAGCAAACGACAAAGCATACAATGGAAGCATCCAACATCTCCCGTTGCAAGGAAGTTCAAAGCGCAGCCGTCAGCAGGTAAAGTTATGCTAACACTGTTTTGGGATACACGAGGCCCTATCCTTGAACATTATCCAGAGCATGGAACTACAGTAACAAGTGCATCGTATTCTGACATGCTTCGGAATGAGTTAAAGCAAGCAATTCGCACAAAATGGAGAGGGAGATTGTCAGGTGTTATTCTTTTACACGACAATGCGCGCCCTCATACCGCTGCACAGACTAGAAGATGCCTTCAAGAACTTAAATTTGAAGTTCTCGACCATCCAGCCTACAGTCCAGACGCTTTGAGAGGTCAGCGATTCTAAGACGATGATGACCTGAAGGAGGCGGTGCATGACTGGCTACGCACACGGTCAAAAACATTCTTTTGTGATGGCATTAGGAAGCTTGTAGATCGCTGGACTAAGTGTATTGAGAAACAGGGAGACTATGTTGAGAAGTGATGTGTTTATAATCTATCAGATGTGAAAATAAAATTGTGAAAATAAAAAGTGCGGATACTTATTGAATTACCCTCGTGTATATATATATGTGTGTGTATATATATATGTGTGTGTGTGTATGTGTGTGTGTGTGTGTGTGTGTGTGAGTAATAATAGGGAATCTATTGTATGTGCGTGCGCTTTTAGAGCAAATGGCTGCTCTAAAGTTAATATATATATATATATATATATATATATATATATATATAATATATATATATATATAATATGTACTGTGCCAAGTGGCTAATATGCCTGGCGGGCACTGGCTTCTACGCCAACTGGCTGAAAGACACTGCTAAGGCAACTGATGCTGTCAAGAAATCTTATGCACCTGGATCTTCCTGGTGAAGGATGCTCTGGCTCCTCTCTCGCTTAGGTTAGATATACCCCTTTGAAGGGTGAGGCCGTCCCTACTTCTCCCCCAAAGTCTCTTAGGTTAGGTGGTCTCCCCCAGCTTCCTGGGGTATCCCTCCCCCCTTTTTGTCACCCTGGAGGGTTGGCACCTTGCACCACCAAACAAAACGGTATTACGCTGGGAGAAAAAGCTGCTTGAAACTGGCTCCATCAACGACAGACCACGGTCGGGAAGACCAACAACGCGAGCAGAACAATGTGAAGGTGTGATCGCATCGGTGGCTCGTTCACCGAAAAAAATCACTTCGGAAATGATCACAAGAACTTGCAGTCCCCATGTCCACAATGAGAGATCACATGACAAAAGATCTCGGCATGGAACCATACCACCCGTCACGGTGCACACACAGATATACTTGATTAGTAACTGTAATTAGTAACTGTATTTACTGTAATTAAAGTAAATGTTGCTAGTGACTTGTTTCTTAAATTACACCTACCACATATAAATACAATTATTCACACAAAAATAAAATTGGTATTACAATATGTACATTTTGTAGGGGGTGACGGAACTTTTCGAACACCCTGTACAATACATGATTTTTGACGTATTTATTCGTTTACGAGACTCAGCACAGCGCTTTTTGTGACAAAATTTATCACAGAACTTTGTGTGTTTCATATATCATTCGAAAGCTATGGTAAAACCCAAACAGCTGTAATTAATTGAAAATAAAAATATTTTGTTGTAAAGGCGTAAGTTTCAAATACTTGTTACGAAAATTCTTACAAAATGTAAACGAAAATTGCAAAAACTTAAAAAAATGGAAAGAAAAATCATATAAAATGAATGTAACCACACACACACACATACACACACTATATATATATATATATAGATATAATATTTTAAAAGGACTTATGAAGTCCTGAGAGACACAACAAATTCAAAATAAAAATAATCTTTTATAAAGGCCGAACAATCGAATAGAAATGTAAAAAAAAGCAAACGCTCAAAGAAAATTAAATTAATAAAAAGGGCTTTTTATTTTTGCATTTTTTATGGAACTGTTGCAGAGCTGTATTTATGGTAAAATATTAAAGTTGATACATTCTATAATTTTTATATTGTCTTTTTGACCATGATTTGTCGATGTTTACGCCTGAATTTTTCAATTTGTGAAAAACCTTTGCGGGCCATGATGAGCTAAATTTTATACAGAATTAAAGTAGGGACCCTAATCTACAATATTCCATACTTTTAACTTGCCAAAGGTTAGGTTTCTCAACTCACATTTTTAAGGAAAGTATTTTTTAAACAATATTTTGGGTTCTTCCTCCTATAAAACCATACAGAATAAATAAAAGAAATTTGGAAAGAATATAGTCAAATGTATTCTTTATGTGGGTGTCAGTTATCGTCCTTTTATAGAAAATAGTTCTCTTTCCATAACATTAAGTGTCAAAACAGGCGTAAATATGATTTAAATTATACGAGTGTTTAAACTAAAAATTTAGAGGAGTGATTTTCTATTATTGCTGAAGTCAGCGTCGCTAGGTAACAGAGTTTGTCCCATTCCACTGAGAGAAAAATGTGTTTCAAAATTTTATAATTATTGGCTTAATCTGCGAGTGAAAAATTGGCTTTCCATGCGAGAATGAATACTTAATTTAGGGGTGTTTCAAAAATGACACTCTCATATCGGAATTTGCACTGTCCAGATTCCCATTACCACTAGTATCAGTAAACACCAAAAAAATTTGAGCTTAATATGAAGGGGAAGGGGTGGTTCATGGGGGAGGTATTATGATTACTAATCAGTGTCAGCTCTCAATTCCATGTTGCGCTTACTCATTAATGAAGGATAACAGTCTGGAAAATGCAAAATAAATACCCTAATTAATAATCAATGAAATCAATCCATAACTCAATCAATCAAACGAAATACACTAAATAATATCAAAATATACTAAATTAGTCTTTGAATACCCGCCCCACCAAATGAACCACCCCTTCCCCTTCATATTAAAAGCTCAACTTTTTTTCTGGTGTTTACTGATACAAGTGGTAATGGGAATATGGATAGTGCAAGTTCTGATAGGAAAGTGTCATTTTTGAAGCACTCTACTATTTATATATAGAGTAAAATCTCGTTATAACACACATCTGAGGACCTTGCATTTTTCTACTTTATACTGAAAGTACTTTATATTGAAAGTGCTTAATACGTGGAAAAAAGAAAGAGAATAAAAATCGGAGCCTTACCATACATACATAAATACAAAACCAGTATAACCAGGCTATTACAGAAAATACAAATGGCTGCCACTGCATTGTTATATATTTTAAATACCACGATGAATAACACTTTTTAAAAAATGTATCATCTCCTAACTTTTTATAAATACGGCACGTAACGTATGTCTACCATTCTCCTTTAAGGGTTCTAGACCTGTAGTATAATTCATAGCAGTTTCTACTATATACATAAAACAAATGGATATGGAAAATTTTACCGGGGTTTTATACAGAGAGAACGATATTAAATGTTCTGTTTTTTCTTTTGAACATTGAATTATACAAATTTGAGTTTGACTCACATTTCGTGATAGGATTAATAAACCTTAAAATAAAAATGCGGATCACTTCAACATATTGCTTCCCAAAGCATTCGGAAAGCAATATGTTAAAGTGATCCCTCCTGGGAAGCAATATGTTAAAGTGATTAACACTGGGAAGCAATATGTTAAAAAGAGAAAGGTTGGTTGGTTAGAAAGAGGTTGGTAATCTAGGAGATAACCTACTGACCGCAAACAAAGCTAGAAATGCCCTAACCGGGCATTCTTTATATATTTAATGTAGGTTAACTGAATGCCCGGTTAGGTCAACTGAATGCCCTTGATGATTGGTTAGGTTAAGTCGTCATATTTTCGTTAGTTTTAAAGAAAATATCACAACTTAACCTAACCAATCGTCAAGGGCGTACAGTTGACCTAACCGGGCATTCAGTTAACGTACATTAAATATATAAAGAAAATTAAAGGATGCAAAAAGGAGCTACTCGACTCGTACTTGTGGCAAATGATGTGGCGTGACCGATTCTTCCGAAATCCATTTTTTATTTTGTGTGACCATATAGCGCAACAATTCTAATAAATTTACTTTCAATCCAATATTTTAACATGTTATGATTTACTTTTTATGCCTTTACTTTATTAAAGCAAACATTTTTTATCGTACTCCTTATCCTAAATATTGGGAAGCAATATGTTAAAGTGATATACAGTGGGAAACAATATGTTAAAGTGATCCAAAAATGCTTTAGTAGCTGAAAATACCTTTTTTTTCGTTTGAACGAAAAAGGAAAACGATCTTTAAGTGGTAATCAAATCATATAAAAATTAATTTCTTCACTATTATTAGAGATTTTGCGGATGTCCGCATCTGCGGGACATCCGTAATAATTCTAAGATCCGCATCCGCACTTCTGACCGTAAATATCTGAGGATGTAAAGATTATGTTATTTACCATTTTTAGGAGTTTAAGCCACACTTTTCATTGTGTTTTCAGGATGCGGGAGGGGAGGCATCACAGAATCAACCTTCGTCTCAAGAATTTGCCAGTGTGAAAACATTGAATCAAATTGTTCTGAAATGTATTTGCCCGTATGGCGCTCATCAAGTTTTTCGCACATAAGACCAAATTCACTCATTTGAAGTCTTTTGTTATTCCGTAACGTTAAGCTCATGAATCCCATGTCCTTAATATACATACTGTAGTTGAATGGAAAATCGTCGAGGACCAGTATTTCTGCAATAAGATAGTCAACTTTATGCGGTTTCGCGTTCTTATTGTCCACTATTTTTGCTTTCTCAAAATATTCACCCACTTCATCTTGTTAGGCCTCAGTTTTTGCCTGCTGCAGTTGGGTGGTTAGTATTTTCGTTCTTTGTGTTACTTTTACGGCTTCCTTTTTTTTCCAATTAATTAATTCTTTCTCATGCACTGAACGGAGACGATTCTTAAGGTTTGTCTTACCGCGGCCTTTTCAGGAACAGATTTTTAAGCACAACTGACGTTTCGTTGTCTTTGGAAACGAAGTACTTCTAAACAGACCTTGATATGGACATTGAACGCAAATATTTATTTGTAACGTATGAAATTAATATTATTGAACATAAATTTAAATTTGCAATGCCAAGAAAATGGTAATTTTTGAAAATTTATCTGAAATCTGAAATAAGAACAAAAAATTAAAGACAAATGGAGAAAACAGTACAATTAAAATTTCAATCTGCATTCTTCTGTGCAATTTTTTTTTTTTTTTTTTTTTGCTGACTTGCTCTAAACTCAAGATATGATCTTCGTTTTGGCAAGCCGATACAAAAGTCTGGCTAAAAGTTAGCCGCAGAAGAATTTTACTTTTGCTTCACTGAAGTCTGACTGAAATAAATAGGCACTTGCTGACAAAGAAATAATAACAAAAGAGCCTAATCTAACATAATAAGGATAAATAAAATTAAGTTGTGTGAGGACAGACCTTAAATTTCGCGTTTTATTAACACCTAGAAAGTATATGCGAACTATTTGGAGGAATATTAAATTTGTTTCGCCCATTTCATCTATCCGGCCAATCAGGAGAATCTTAAGTCCGGGTTAGTTTCACTAGGTTAGTTTGTCTTTTTAGGTTGGTTAGTTATTTCCCACGTGACCATCTTTAAGCCAATCAGAGGTAAAAAAAAAGGTGGTGTCTGAAATTTAATATCTTTCAGTCCACTCGGAGGGGTTCCTGTTATTAAACTAGTAGATTTTTTTTTAATCGTTCTAGGAGCAATAGAATACTGGATAGAAAAGCATAAGGCTCACTCCCCCTCCCTCCATTCCCTCAACGCCAGAGGCGCCAGAGAGGAAAAAGGTTGAAGGTTGACCATGGAAAAGTAGCGAAGGAAATTTTATAGGAAAGAGGAGAATAGAAAAGGTAGCTTTACAATTATGTTACGCACACATAGAAATCATATACTAGATAGTACCGTTGTAGAAATATATATGTACATAATATATATATATATATATATATATATATATATTTTAAACACAGACCGTGCATGGAACAAGGAACTCTTCTGGGACAATTAAATCCACTATAGTCCGAATAAGTAATGGTAAATGACAAATACCATAGTTTTTCTTTTTCATGATGCTAGCCCGACGTGGACTATAGTGGATTTAATTTTCCCAGAAGAGTTCCTTGTTCCATGCACGGTCTGTGTTTAACATAAATTTCTCAGGGGACCATTCTGAGTTTGTGTATATTAAACGGACGTGTTACGTGCCTTGAAAAGTGGACGCTCAATGTCCCGGTTGAGGTTTAAGTTTTGTTTTTTTTGGCTAAAAATACAATAGTTACCCCTTTTTGTTTGTTTATTCAATCCGACGTGAATGCAACGAGTCTTTTACTTATATAGAGGTTCTGAATGTAGGGACTAGGCTTGCTTTAAACCCTAGGTCCATGTCCCAAAGCTGGATCCTGTCTGCTTTGCAGATAGCTGGTGAGGGAAGCTATATTTATGGGATCTCTTTGCGAGAGACCCGTTGCCCACGTCGGGCTAGCATCATGAAAAAGAAAAACTATGGTATTTGTCATTTACCATTACTTATTCGGACTATAGTGGATTTAATTTTCCCAGAAGAGTTCCTTGTTCCATGCACGGTCTGTTTTAACATATAAATTTCTCATGGGACCATTCTGAGTTTGTGTGTATATATATATATATATATATATATATAATATAATATAATATATAAAATATATTTGCTCTGATCGTATATCAACTACTTGGTATCGTCAGAAAGACCTGGAACATATGGTTTTGATTTTATGCAAAATATTTAGTTTTAATTACCGAAGTATCGGACCAACAAAGACTCCATGGTCATTCCAGGCTAACTCAAAAAGGATTAAGAAAAAGAAAAAGGTCAAACTCTCCATGCTTACAGTTCCCCACCCTTACTCTTTCTCTTTCCTCCTCCCCTATCAGGAGTTGTCATAGTAATACCTTTATTTTTTGAAAACCAATAACAGAATAAATATATTGTTCACTGTAGTTTTGGTGGTAATGCTAAGAGGACTATGTATTTTATTCATGCATTATTTGTAAATTTAGGGAATAGAATAGTTACGTTATTTCACAAACATGGGATACTTTATTCTCCCTCTCGCTATCCCCCCCCCCCCTCTCATCCTCCCCATCTCCTTTCGCTACACCAAAAACGACGATATTACGAGATCAAACCGTCTGCATGGGATTGGAAAATAGCTGAAATTAATCATCATAATGTAGAGCAATACAACACGTATTTGTAAGTGTTAATATCGAATCACGATATGACAAAACGTATTGCATCACGAATGATTCCAAAATTCGAAGGACATTGCAATTCGGCGTGCCAGATTACGATTCGAATAGCATCTATGACAATTTTAAACTGTGATTTGAATCCAGCGACGACACTCTAACTACGAGTATATATGAAATGCAAGTTTGGAAATTTTTTAAATTTTCCTTTATTTTATTTTTGCAAAGTAACTGATGAATTATTCCTTTTTTAAATTACTTGATCATTTTTTTAAATTAAGCTTAATCATGTAATCGTCTTAAATTCTGCAATGTTCATTTTTGTATACATTCTCTCTTAGTTGTAAAAAATTAAGTGATAACTTGCCAAAACTCTAAATTAACACTTCATTTTAAATTTTAAGCATTTAATTTTGGCTCATATGCATGTTTAATTTTAATCCATAATAAAATGCATATTTCAATTTCCATTTTTAGTTAACTCGGCAAATCATGATAACATTAGATCTGTCAATATGCTGTTTAAAAGAAAAATATGACTTCATCTTCAAATATCTTGCTTATCTGCCAGTATGCTGTTACAGCGAAAATTTACCATTATCTTCAAATATTTTGCAAAAAAAATTCAGCCTATTGAGAATAAAAAACAAAACAAGTCAACATTAAATAATAATGATGTCACCAAATTATTAGTATATAAACTCTTATAATTTTTCAAAGTATCTTTCTGATATTCTGATCTGACCTTGAGGCTGAAGCATTCATTACCTGTAATATTTTAGAAGCAGTAAAATTCAGTGAGAGGATCTCTTTGTCTTCTCTTTTGAGCCCTGCTTTCTCCAGAGAACTTGGTTTTAAAATAAAATAAATAATTTCCCGATACGCTACAAGAAGAATCGGGGAACCGTCAGATAATTTAATAAGTTTTCACAGAATCCTCCGATCGACGACACGAAGAAATCGGAGTGTAGTATAAAAGAAACTACTGAGATTCCCTACACGGTACCAGCTACCCCAGAGTGAGAAAATCCGTTGTTGCCACCTAACCAGAAACCACGTCAACCTCGAACCACCCAAGGCCATAGATGGAGGGTTAACATATATATTACACGATAACTGCCCTGTTCATACTGCCAGGATCATCAGACGGTGGGTTCAGCAACAACGAGATGTCGAGCTGCTAAATTGGCCCACCAACGGATATGACCTAAACCCCATT
Source organism: Bathynomus jamesi (assembly GCA_023014485.1). Taxonomy (NCBI): domain Eukaryota; kingdom Metazoa; phylum Arthropoda; class Malacostraca; order Isopoda; family Cirolanidae; genus Bathynomus; species Bathynomus jamesi. The sequence goes on along the minus strand of JAJOZX010001200.1, from coordinate 527,845 downwards.
GAAAATGTGTGGACAAATGTGGTTAACGCTTGGGAGCCTGGGCAGGAGCGGACATCTCGGCATCTGTTGGACACACCATGGCAGAGTGAGAACTTTTCCGCAGGAACTCACAAGTCATCTACAATCACGTGGCATCTGTTCCAAATAGGCTACGAGAGGTCATTAATAATAATGGAGGATGGACGAAGTATTGAGTAAATGTGCATAATAATGTTATGGTTGTGATGTAGTAAATACATATTTATTTACTCGAACAATTGTCAGGTCCTTATATTATGAAGATTGTTTCGTATGTTCTTAAGAAAATCCCTAAATTTACTTAATTCATGTTTATTCATATTTATTTATCTTTCCATAGATAAACCTTTTTCTGGATAATAATTTGTTGATGATGCATGGACTTTAAACAGAAATGTTATTGCCTGGGGGAAAAGTCGATACTACAACTTATCTTACACTTCACGTATAACATGGCCACTAGGGCATATCATACTTATCATACTTTTCTGAGTTCGAATTTCACTCTGGCTAATATGTATTTTTATGTAAAATTTAATTCTAAGAGGGGGTTTCTTTTCTGCAACTTTTCCCAAAAATCGCGTTATCATGTTCAAAATTGCGGTTTTCTGTTCTATGTTGAAATACCGAATATTCAATTGAACACAACCTCATATTTTTAACCCTTTGTCGTAATTTGTTGCCATTTAGACACATTAACTTACTTGGCCATAGATGGCATGAAAGTCTGGATGGCCAAGGAGGAAGCAATGGCCTCATCAGTTGAAGCTCTCACGCAGAGGTCAGAGGAGGAGAAGATCTTTGGGATATTCTTTGATGGCAAGCAGGATAGGAACACAAAGGTGTTGAAATATGACGAAGTGACAGGGAGATTTCATCCTGGCAAAGTGATCGAGGAGCATTACACTATCACGTGGGAGCCTCAAGGAAAGTACCTCTTCCATTTCACTCCCGAGGAACCTGAGGAAGGAGAAAAGCCTGCTCATAAGATCGCTCAGGGCCTGCATGAGTGGCTTCTGGATCACGGAGCTGACGAGAGCCTTGTAATGATTGGAGGAGACTCTACCAACACCAACACGGGGTGGTCTGGAGGCGCTATAGCCCTATTGGAGAAGATGCTGGGTCGCAAGGGCCACTGGATGATCTGTCAGCTCCATGTGAAGGAGCTCCCCCTGAGGCACTTAATCATCAAGCTGGACGGCACTGTAACTCCCCGGTCAGGCTTCAGTGGGCCTATTGGAAAACTTCTTGAGAAAGTGAATGAACTTGAAGTCAACTTCAACTTCAAACCAGTGGAAGGAACTGAGGATATCATAGGGCTGCCAGTAGAGATAGTCAAATTTCTCTCCACAGACCAGCACAACTGCTATCTTCTGATCAAAGCTATCAAGTCTGGAAGTCTCAGTCCACAGTTGGCTAGTCTCAAGTGCGGACCTCTGAACCAATCCAGGTGGCTCACTACTGCACAGGCCATCTTGCTGTTGTGGATGAGGGAGCACGGACTGAAGGGGGAGGTGTTGAGGAGTGAGGAGGCTCAAGGTCCTCGTGAAGTTCTGCCTTAACTTCTACTTCAAAATGTATTACGACATCAAAGTGAAGCACCACAAATTTGGTCCTGCACACGTTTTTTCAAGCCTGAGGCTGCTGAGGAACCAGACTACCGAGGTCAGGAACATCATCTCTGCTGCAGTGATAAGAGGAGCTTACCACGCACATCCTGAGAACATCCTGGCTTCATTCCTGTGCAATGAGGATGAGCATCAGAGAGCTTTTGCTGTGAGCCAGATAGAGAAGATCAGAGAAGGAAGAGACTTTGGTGATACGACAGTGAGGCCCCATAAAAATTCCAAAGTCAATCTGCAAGCCACTTCACCTGAGGATCTCATCAACTGGGAATCAGAAAATATTTACGAGCCTATTTTCACCTGCAAGATGACCTTGACTGAGCTCGAGGATCTCAGGAAAACTTCACTCAAAGTGGACGCTTTCTCTGTTCATACTCAGTCCTGCGAGAGAGCTGTACAGAAAGTCTCAACTGCTTCCCAAGCTGTGTACGGTCACGAGAGGAGAGATGGGTGGGTGAGAGCCAGGATAGACCATCGAGAAATGCTCCCAGTGTTCAGATCGAAGCAGGACATACTTAAGAGCTTTTCAGGTTCGAGTGGCTGATGAAGAGGCTGAAGCCATCGTTAATGCTCATAAGAGCTGAAAGTCCTCATAAGATCATAATATAAGATCTTATGAGGCCACGCTTTTCAGGGATCCAGGAAGAACAGGCGTGTAAACCTACACGTGGAGGTGGCAAGTCTCCCGCTACTCGATCAGAGTAGAGCTGGTGAGCCGCGCCTATTCTTTGAAGAAAAACTTAAAATTCTTAAGTTTTACGTGAAATCTAAACATTTTTTCAGCACCCAAAGGTGTTGAAACACGCAAGAAAGCAAGGATGAGGTCAGAAAAGCAGCTTTTAGACTAAATCATAAGCAGAACAGCTGCGCGCTTTGGTTTGGGTGCCCTGAGGCTGCGTTAGGCAGCCTTCAAATCAGAAAATCGCGATTTTGACCATGAAAATGAGATTTTTCGAAAAAGTTGCAAATAATAAACCCATCTTAGAATTAATTTTTACATAGGAACACATATTAGCCACTTTGTTTTTCCAAATTCAACCCTGAACCCAGAGTATGATATGCCCTAATGGATGGCCACATCAAAGTCCTGAGATGGAAAGTTTTTAAAGTATCCCACGTTTGTGAAATAACCTAACTACTCTATTCCCTAAACTTACAGAATAATGCATAAATAAAATACATAGTCGTCCTTGCATTACCACCAAAACTACAGTGAACAATATATTTATTCTGTCATTGGTTTTCAAAAAATAAAAGTATTACTATGACAACACCTGATAGGGGGAGGAGGAGAGGGAGGGAGTAAGGGTGGAGGACTGGGGTTTAAGAGGGAGTGCACTGTTTTCACATCTCGGAGATGGTGGAGCGGAACTATTGCAGGGGAGTTTACGCGCAAAGCTATCACGTAGAAATAAAAGTAAAGTTCCTCTGCTTCTCTTCGCGTGGGCCACTGCTGGCAAAGTGATGAAATACTACTGCAAGAAAAGTGGTTCCAAAGCCTAGGGAAAGCGTAAGTTACACATACATAAGAATAACAAAAGGTATTCACTCTCAATTACTATCGATAAAGTTATACTCCGAAACAATTGGTTACTGTAACTTTTAATACAAACTTAGTTAATTTAAAGACTTGCTTTTTCTTCGATACATTGATTAGCCGATGCTGTGATACTCTTTCTGCACCATTGTTTTTAATCAGGGAGCACTCTGCCCTCGACGAAGTGATCGTCCTCGAAGTTCAACAAGGTTTTTGCCGTAGTATATCCGATAAGATAAAATTGACACAATTAAATTATAACCAAAAAAATTATAGGAAAAGTAATAGAAACTCAAAAGTTACTTAATTCTAGTATTATTTCACTCGTCAGCTTTTAATGAAGGAAATTATACGAAGACAGGAATACTGCCTATGGCTCAAATTTGGGGAAAAAAAAATTGAAGGAGGTGAGCAAGAAGAAAATTTGCCTCGAGCAGATCGTCAAAGGGGCTCTTTATGCCGCGAATGGCCAGCCAGGAATGAATTAATTTACATCATAAAGAAATAATTAAACTTAGAATTTCGGGAGACTGAAGTTGAAGATTAAATCCCCTCCCTCCTGAATTAAAAATTTGGTACTTTCCTGTTATCCCGGACCCCAGACTTTTTGCCGAAAATATCACAACTTAACCTAACCAATTGTCAAGGGCATACAGTTGACCTAACCGTATTTCTTGTATGTCCATAATGAGACTTTAAAAGATTATTAATAAAAATAACAGAAAAACCGGTGCTTTCCTGTTAGGTCAACTGTATGCTCTTGACAATTGGTTAGGATAAGTTGTGATATTTCAGGTGATCCCATTACACTACTAAGAATACAATTCATTACAGTTAGTCACAATATTTATGAACGTGTCTCGCAGTTACATAGTTTATAAGATTTATATAATTTATGATATTTATTCGTCATTATATAATTTAGACTGAATTTAAATGAACAATTTTATACGATACTTAACTGTGATTATAATTATCATAATAAATTATGACCTACTTAATGAATAATGAAGGATGTAGACTAAAGAATGAGTGATAGAATGTAAGTGAATATCCATGAATGAACCGAGATGTACATGAAGTACAGGTAAAGGTTATGTGTGGACACGTGTGATAACACACTAGTAATAAGAAACGAACAACGAGTAACAGTAGATAACAATGGTGTAACGGCTCGGTAACAAGACTGTGATAGTAACATAACAGTGACGATGAAATGCATAAGAATTTTGGAAGATATTTCTAGTGAAACTAATGAGTCGGAAGCTGAGCATACACAACCACGAGCACTGAAAAAGGAAATGACCCACCTTCGAGAGTGACTAGACGAACAGCGTAATTGTTTTGTACACGGATGTACTTACGTGTATGACAAATCATATACGTAACAATGAACGGATAGACACGTATGTTTATACGAACACGTGTAGACGCGGAGATTTGGTAGAGAATTAACATTTAACATACAGGTATACACGTAAATGTACGTCAAGTAGACGTAAGTAGACACGGGTAGATGTACATACCTACATACATACATACATACATACGAGATACGTAACATAACGATATACCTATACGATATAAGCTCTATAACATTATATGGGAAACTACCACAGGTTGAATACTAAATATGGAGGATTAAATATTCAATGTATGAAGATATGAAATGAGTACATTTAACAGGGTTTGTTCCGATTATTCTACACCAATTTATGTTAATAATGTTACGTTAGGGAAGTTCCGTTAAGTTGTGTAATATACGTTAATCTGTTGACGAATTTCAACAGGTAGTACAGAATATGTTAAATTTAATTAAAGGCGAGTACATAAGTCATTACAGGAATGAATGAAAGGAAAACGGACCAGAGAGAGAGAGCCAGTAATCAAAGTAATGGAAGTTCACAGATATAGTACAGAAATAGTACAGGACACAGTGAGTGAAATGAGAACTCAGTAAATAAGGGTGTGTGTGTGTGTGTGTGTAGTATACACACACACACACACACACACACACACACACACACATATATATATATATTATACAGGGCGTCCCAAAAAAATGTATACACACTTTAACAGCTGATAGCTCAATTGATGTTTCTTTCTTTCCAAGTTAAACCCATTAGAATTAATAATGGCAGTCAGACTAAGCTTTGAACAAAGGAAATTCATTCTAAAATGCTACTGGAAGTGTGAAAACGCAGTTGAAGTGCAAAGACAGTTTAGGAGGGAGTTTCAAACAGATCCACCAACGCGACTTACCATCACTCGAATTAGAGATAAGTTTGAAGCCGATGGAACTGTTCAGAATGTCCACAAGAAGCGTTCCGGAAGACCACGGACATCGACAAGCCCCACAAAGCAAGAAAGAGTACTGGAAACGTATCACCAAAGTCCAAGAAAATCTGTGCGGCAAGCGAGTCGTGAGGTAGGAATTTCAGAATCGTCTGTCCAACGCATTTTGAAGCGCTGTCAATGGAAAAGTTACATTCCAAGATTAGTCCATGCTATTAATGAAGATGATCCGGACCGAAGAGTGGAGTATTGCGAGTGGTACTTGGCACGATGTGGATGTGGATTGGACGAAGGGGTTTCGTAGAATACCCTCCGCGTTCACCAGACCTCACACCACTAGACTTTTTTTTATGGGGATACTTAAAAGACAAAGTCTACGCTATAAAACCTGCAACAGTCGCTGAATTGAGAGCAGCCATTGAACGAGAATGCACACAAATACCAAACGAAATGTTTCGTGATGTTTGCGATTCCATTGCTTCGCGTTATCAGCAGTGCCTGGACCAGAACGGACGTCAGTTTGAAAACAGGCGTTGACAAAACAATTAAATAATGTCTGTAGATTCTATTACATTTTGAAAATGAAATGTATTTTAATAAACACTGCCTTTATAAGTATTTAAAGTGTGTATACATTTTTTTGGGACGCCCTGTATATATATATATATATAATACTTAATGGACTATATACAAATGGCGAGGCGATAAAAATGTGGTGAATGACTAATGAAGTACAAACAAAGGTTTCTATCATGCTACAACTAATTGTGCATGCCAGATATTACGAAGTTTATAGGTGGATTTTATTTTATTAAAATTAATATAAAAATGGAATAATTGAGGAAATGGAGAATAAGCCTGATGAAATCTAATGTTAGCTTAAAGGTGAATTACTCTTGGTTGTACTCAGGCACGTAGACAGGATCTCGAAGGGGATGGGGAGCACATCTTGAACCATTGCAACTGTGCAAATTGGGGATTGTGTTATTGAATGAAACTTACTACTATATTTTTATACTTAGGCATATTAGGTGCATCTAGTATTCTAGTAAATAATACAGTATTAGACTGTCTAATAAACAGTAGCAGAGTAAATTGGCAATTAGCAGACTAGAAAATAGAAACATAAAAATTAATTGGTAATTAATTACTGAACTAGAAAACATGGTCATTGTTAATTATCTAGGCCACTGTACAACAATATTCAATATGTTAATTACCAAAATACATTAAGTAACGTAGATCGTAAGGCGGGCACATACCCCCTTTGCAGAGATGGGCACAAAATACTTTAAATGTAATTAAATACTAAATACATTACTTCCTTGAAAAAGTATTTTAATACCAAATACATTACATATTTTCAAAATGTATTTAAATACTAAATACATTACATCAAAAATGTATTTAAATACATTTCAAATATATTTTTAAATACTTATCCAACTATATCATGCCAGAATTTTTTCTAAAACCTATCTCTTGGTAACATTAGTTTATTGATATTATCATCTATTAGACTTTATAAACATATATGCATAACTCATCACTAGGGCAATTTTTTATTGACCTAAAAACAAAAACAAAATTGACTTTATTTTCCTCCAAAATTGACTTTATTGACCTAATAAATATGTACCATTAAATTGTCTAATTTGACTCACTGTAAAGCAATTTTCGTGATTACAAACTATTAATTGTGTAATTTTAGTGATAAATAGTATAATCTATTTATAGATTGATACATAAAACTAATATATTATACAACACTCCACATGCAGTCAGTTAACATCTTTGAATACAATTATTCCACATCTGCATTATACAACACCGCAATATATGTATGATAGTTTTTAACATTTTCGAATTTGAAGTTTCTGTCTTTGGCTAGGAGTTTTCGAAGAATCGAAAAACTTCTTTCGACTGATGCTGAGGTAGGTTGACAGTTTTTTAGTAGAATGTATAATGATGGAGATATAGCATTCCTGGTCATCAAAACTATATCTTTGATATCATTTGTTTGCAAACGCTTTTTGATATAATTTTTTATATCAACATAATCTTCTCCAAAATATATGGTATTGACCGCTTCATATGCTTCTTTGGTAGTAAAATCTGTGCGCTCCATTTTTCTAAAAGAGAACATAATGAAGAGTACTGTTCTTGCAACTGTAAGAGCTGAAAACCTAACCCATCTGATTTGATGCCAGCTTTCGCTCTTTTAACGAGGATCCCGTTGCCCTCGAATCCTTCCACAATCTGTCTTACTTTTGGAAGATGCCTTGCGTAATAAAACGATGCATTCAACCAACTGGCCCATCTAGTAACGATTGGATCAGGTGGCTTAGATGATTAGAAAGATTTTGTATTTTGTTTCAGGGCACAAATTGTTATCTGACAGTTGAGGCTAAGAAATGTATTTGCGAAATGTATTTAAAAATATGTATTTTCAAATAACAAATACTCTTTCAAAGTATGTAAATACGTATTTAAATACACACCGAAAAAAGTATTATAAATACAATATTACAATACAAATGTATTTAGATACGTATTTAAATAATATGTATTTAAATACTGCCCATCTCTGCCCCTTTGCCCCCCTGGTTACGCTACTGGTTGTACTTCGATGGAGGATGATAGCAAGGGACATTCGCTCTTGGAGCGAACTTATGGCACAAACATGGAAGTAGTCCAATATTGGGAATGGTTCGAAAAGGATAATTTCCACGGTTGCGACATTCCGAAAAAGATAATAATGTATGGTGAAAAATATATGTACAATACATTTATAAGACAGATCATGGCACTGTCGCAGCGAGTTTCCCACAATATTCAGTAATTATAGTTAGGGGATGATACTGAAATGATAGTGAAAAAACTTCAGGTTTTCCTAGAATAAATTTTATACATTGTTAATGAATGAAGAATTAATAAGGAAATGAATTAAGTTAATTTAGTGAATTTAACGGTTTTAAATTCAATTAAAAAATGGACTGCAATTACAATTTACGAATTATCAATATAAAATAATTAATTTTTTCTAAAGTTGTCACGATGGTGACACTTGGTGGAAAAAGTGTATTTGATATCCGTAGAGTTTATTGAGTATGTAGTTATAATGATGCTAATAATAATGATAATGATAGGCTTTATTGGCACGATATAAATTCCATAAAACAGCATAATATTCTCAAAGGTAATAAACGATAAGATAAATCAAATAATAATAAATTTAAAATTTAAAACTTAGGACTAAACTAGAAATAAAAAGAAAATATGAGTAATAAAAACTGACCGCAGCTAAAGTAAAATGGAATTTGGGAGTAAATTAAGGAGTGAACAACAATAATTAGGAAGAAAAGGTATGCATTTTCACTTTGAGTGCGTGTTATTCAGTCTTATTTATACGTTAGAAGAAGATGCACTTAATCAGAAGTATTAGTTCACACAAGTATACGTCCATTACGATACGAAAGTGGGTGTGCTCACGGGCTGAAGAAGGTTGAGGTTATATTTATGGTTCAAACGAATGTAAAAGTCGAGATGCGGAAAGTGTATGTGGTTGTATAAGTGAAGAAGGATTCGCGTCAGTCATGGAATGTGAGAGGAGTGAGGAACGGGAATGAAATTCAAGCACAAACTATAAATTAATTAAATTATTAGAATTTAACCGAGTTTTAATCGTATTATGAAGTCAATTAAGGAAATAATATATTTATATTATAAATAAAAAATAAATACGCTTAATGTACTTTATTGTAATAGATAAAATAGGTGATTTATATCTGGAAATAAATTTTAATACAGGAATACTTTTAATAGTTTGTAAGTGTGACTAAAAGTATTTAATTATAACAAATACTAAATATAATTTTTGAATTTCATTCAGGACACGAGTGTTTGATCATATGCTCATAGATCGTACATGAAAAAGAGTGGAATTATGAGGAATTATACGGATTTACGCGATTATTTTTGTAATTTATGCAATCACTGGATTAAAGTTATGTTTTCGATTAATGTGAAGGCGTAGTTATAACTAAATTTTGGTAAAGTTGGAACACAAATTGTTTCATGGCATTTTGAGAGTAATTTAAATCAGGACTTAAAAAAAGCGAACTAAATTATGCGCATTCACAATAAGGATTAGAATTACAGTAATCGACGCGGGAACTACAAATGAAAATGAACGGATGGAATGATTATTGCTCGAAGGGTTGAGGAACGTTGGTAAGGAAGCGAATGCATAGGACGGATTTGTCAACAAATGCTTGTATTTTATGATCAATTATTTGTTTATACCGCAATGATAAGGTGTAGGGAACATTCTGCAAGTGTGTACATTCGTATAAAAGGGGGAATGATTCGAAAAGGATAATAGGTTATGGAAGACATTAGAGAACTGCGTTTAATAGATTTAGGTTTAATCAAACAACTGTACAAATTTCTATTTCTTTCGTGTTCGTCATACATACCAAATTTAATCTACGTCTGAGATCGACCACCTTTTTGGGGGCAATCGGCACATGAAATTGAATGAACACAGGCGAACAAAGAACAAAGGAGACTTTCGTTGTTCAAATTAAACAATCGGATGAGTTGTACAGTTACAAATTTTACGGGTCATGGAGACACCTATCCTTCAGGAGGATATGTGTTCATACAGTGTGTTAACACGTAAAATGAAATGAGTGCTTTTCTCTCTCTCTCTCTCTGTTGCAATGTAGTTAGAAATTATTATATATATATATATATATATATATATATATATATATATATATATATATATATATATATGTTACACACAGACCGTGCATGGAACAAGGGACTCTTCTGATAAAATTAAATCCACTATAATTCGAATAAGTAATGGTAAATGACAAATACTATAGTTTTTCTTTTTCATGATGTCAACCCGACGTGGGCAACGGGTCACTCGCAAAGCCCACGTCGGGCTAACATCATGAAAAAGAAAAACTATAGTATTTGTCATTTACCATTACTTATTCGAACTATAGTGGATTTAATTTTCCCAGAAGAGTTCCTTGTTCCATGCACGCACGGTCTGCGTGTAACAAAAAATCTTAGGAGACCATTCTGAGTTCAATCCCATATATATATATATATATTATATATATATTATATATATATATATATATATATATCGTTCTCTCTTTGATCATGCTATTCAAAAGTAATTAAATAAGATATTATGAAGGGAAATTCAGATATTGTATATCATTCGCTTACTTCGTTCTGAGCGTTCTTACACTGGTCACCTACAGTAATAAAGAAATTTAGAAAATGCATATCAAGGTAAGATATAGTATAAGAAAACTGTAGTGTCATTCCTGGAATTTCTTTTCTCGCCTCCTTTTTTCACGTCCAAAAGTAATAAGCAAAAGGCGTTGAAATCCAAACACGGGGACGGAAGGCCACGTGGAAAATGCAGAAACCCGATGTACTGTAGAAGATTCTTCTAAAACTACGGGAAAATTTCACGTCACCAGAGCGCGGCCATAAAAGCGTGAGTCCAATTCAGTTCACTCTCATTTCGCTCAAACTGATCTACAGTTTTCGCGGCAGACAGAAACTTCATTCTGCTCTGTCTCACTCGACTGCGATCCCTCAACCTCGCTAGACCTCCTACGTTCGACTTTCGTCTTTTCGCCTTTCGACTTTTTGTTATTGTCGACAATATCAAAACATCGACACTCTAAAAAATCTTAAAAAAAACAACTTAACCTAACGAAACCTAGCGTAACCTAACCTTACCTAACTTAATCTAACTTAATAATAACTTGTCGACAGAATGTCAAGGAGATTAGATGTAAGGCCGCTTTCGCTTCACTCAACATCTGTTCATTCGACCTTCGATTCTCACTTCCCGTTCAACAAAAACTCATCATTGTTGCAAGCCTGCAACCACTTCATCCGTCGTATACCCTTTTCAGCCGACGCCACCGCTTCAGTCGCCGCCATATTTACCACGTCAAATCCACGACGCCGACACCAAAGCGCTCGCATTTCATTCTTTTATATATATCCTTTTATTATTATTATTGTACTTGAGTTGTTTTATGTTCTTGTTATTTGTAACTGTTAAGAGAGAGGTAACTTAAATTATACTTTCTTTATCTTTGCACCCTGGAACTATACAACCATTAAAGTAACAGATATAGAATTAAAATTGTTTTATTTTTATTGATGCCATTCTTTGATTTTATGTGCGTCTTAGAACACAGTTTTTATGCCAAGTTTAGATTTTATTTTGTGTCACACCTTCATTTTAATGAGTTTAAGTATATAGGAGTTTCTTATGTTCACTTAGGTTTTACTTCTTCATGCTTACTTTTGCCATGCATTGTTATTAATAAGCAGGATTGCAAATAACTTAGTTCTTGTACCTCGTAGGGAGTGTTTTTCTTTTAGATTGTCTAATGATGGAGAAAGTCTGCTCCGAAACTGTCGAGATTGAATAAACAAGATGTTTTACCAAGTGTTGGTTTTATTATTTGTTATATACAGGATCTGTCAAAAAAAAATAAGCCAATTTGAAATCTCTATAAAATGCACAATTTGATAGAGATTTCAAATATTTTTTTACACTAAATAAATAAAAGGCTCATAAATAATCTGTGATAATTTTATAATTTTATAATTTTATTTTAAATATTTTAGGAGTTATGCGGTTATTTCTACAGATTGCGAAAATTTCAGTTTTTCTCATTATGTAATATCTTCTTTCTCTTTTTCAGAATTTGTTTAGATTTAAAAATTTTCGTGAATACCTCTAAATATGCCATTCTCACATGAAGATAAAATAATTATAAAGCATTATAGAGTTATAAAAGGTTATAGTGCAAGGAAATTACTTTCTGAATTCGATTATAAAGGATGGACTAGATCAGGTTTAGATTACTTATTGAGAACTATCGATGAAACAGGAAGCATTGAAAGGAAGGTTGGTAGTGGGCGACCAAAATCAGTTAGAGTAGATGAAAATATTCAGAAAGTGGAGGAACGTATCCTTAGTCAAGAGGATCGACCTGGTAGCCACATGACACCTGCTCAAATATCAAAAGAACTAGAAATATCAGAATCAAGCGTAAGAAGGATTATTAAATCTGATCTGCAATTTAAACCATTTAAAAGAGTGCATGGACAAAGATTGTCAGAAGTAAACTGTCAGAAAAGAGTTGAGAAATCCAAACGTATGTTACGTATAATAACTGAAGATTAAAAAAAGTGATAGAAATGCAAGGGAATCATATTGAACAGGTCTTTTAATTTTATTAAACTAAAAATTATCTACGAAATCGTAAAAAAAAATTTTTCATGTTAATTAGGAGAATCTCACTTTTTAGTTAATTATTAATAAAATTAATAATTCTGAAGATATCGTCATAAAAATTTAAAGGATAATAGGTGATTACATATTCTTTATTGTGTAAAAAATTCAACTTAATTAGATAAATGCTTTTCTTTTAATAAAGGTTTGAATTTGGCTTTTTTTTTTTTTGACAGACCCGTTATATATATATATATATATATATATATATATATATATATACAGGGTCCACAAAAAAAACATGCGTCCATACTTTTCCTCTTAAACTCAATAATTTCTTTTAACTTTTGATAAGACCAACAAAATAAAATAACATTATCTGACAGTAGTTTGGGCGCGCTTGGGGAGACAAACATTGGATCAATTTGAAAATTTCCCCCCTCACCGTCCTTCATGACGGTCCCTCCTTTATAAGGTGTCTTTCATGGTCCTTAAAAAAGAAATAAAAAAATAAAAAAATAAAATAAATTTAAAAAAAATTAAATTAAAAAAAAAATCATCATCGCCTTGTCGGGGGAGGGGGGGAAGGATTCGTCTCCACCTTCTTTCAAAAAAAAATTCATCATCGCCTTAGGTGAAAAAAAAAGGATTCATCCTCGCCTTCTTTCAAGGTCTTCCATGAGACAAAATCAAAGAAACACAGACAAAAGCAGGCAAAGACAAAGTTTGATACTCAATTTTGAGCTTCTACCCTTAAACATTATAAATGAAAACTTAAAATAAATATCTTAAAAAAAGTTTAATAGGCCTAACAAGAGTATCTACTGACCTCAAAACACATTATTATACGCTAATAACACATTACCTACTCATTTGTAATTCCGTTTTCACATGTTAACAAATTGTGAACATCACGAAATAGAAAATCAGGTTAAACAAATTTTAAATAAAAAGCAATTTCTTTGTTTAATATCTGTATTATGAAAAATAAAATGAAGTTTTATTATTTTAATTTAAAAGAATTGATTTCTCTCTTTTTTAAGGGAAACTGACTTATTTTCATCTGATCTGAACCTCAAATACAACATCTTTTTATACATTCACATCACATGCTTAATTGTTTATTTACTTTTAAATATATAGTTTTCTGTTATTTACATCGCTATATACCATCACATTCACATGACATCCTCTGGTTTGTGAACTATTAACTTTACTGCACATCAAATTTCATTATAAATATGCGCGTGTTTAAAAAATTTAACAACGTAATTTAACAACGTAATTTAAAAATTTTAATGACTTGATATTTGTATATAATATTTGTATGTATGTACTGATATTTAGGTTATACATTTCGTGAATCAACACACGTAAATAAGCGAGATAATATAGCCACCCCTCTCTCTATTGTGTAATTATATTTATATAATTCTATCCGGCAATTATATAATTCTATCCGGCAATAATTACAGGGCTATTGCTAGCACTTCTTGCTTCTCGAAACTACTAGGGAAACTCTTGTTACTACACCGCTTAAATGATTACTTATGAACTAAATGAGTTTGGTTTTAAAAGGTCCCACTCAACTGTTCTGTGTATCTATATACTTAAGGAAACTATATTTAAATACACTGACAGTAATTCAACTATTTATAGCTGTCTTCTAGATATAAGTAAGGTATATGATAGAATGAATCACAATATTTTATTTACAAAACTAGAAGGTAGGGAAGTTCCTATGTACATATTAAATTTATAATAACATAATATGCAATGATGAAGAACAAGAATTTAAGTATTGGGGTCAAACTATCTCCTTGACTGAAGACTCAGATATAAGAACATGTCGAAGCGTTTATGTTAAAGTGAATATGACTGTAAGGAGCTTCTGGTTCTGTACGAACAGGAATTCACGGTAATAACGCATAAGGAAAAGTAATTTTTAATAAATAATCTTATTCAAAATTAAAAGGGGCGAAGCAAGCTAGACGCAGCAATTAATACAAGATTGTTCATTAATAATAATAATATTGGACCACACTTTACCATCAATTTTGAATTCATACCGTCACCCTTAATTTGGTATGCATTTTCTTCGCTATATATTGCTACAAAGAAAACGGAATAACGTATTTTAGCGGTGAACTTTAAAAATCCTATTCAGAAACTTACGTATAATATGTAATATTGTACGCAACATATAGCCTATATGTAGTATATAGGGGGTGGATATTTTGTCTCAATAACTTGCTTATAAAACATGTTATATATTTTAGTACCTTTAATAAGGTGTTTATCATTCCTACACAACGATATGTTAGTTTTCATATTTCTGTCATAATTGTGCCCAAATAAATATAGATATATATACGTCCTTTTTAAACATGGTACACAATTACAAAGTGCTTTGAAAGATTGTGCGCCATATTCAGATATATACCGGGTGTCCGAGAATTATCTGTACAATTTTTGGCTGTTATTAAAAGTCAACCATGAAGTGTAGAAATTCCAGTGTTGTCCCATTTTACAGAGAATCTCATTAAGTTTTTTCTGATACCACGTTTTGACAAGTTTTTTAGAAATGTACGCGGGTGACAGACATTGATGATTTAAAAGCAAGAATCACAGCTGCTATTGAGCGAATTGATGTGGATATGCTGCAGCGTACATGGCAACATTTGGAGTATCGATTGGATGTTTTGCGAATCACTAATGGTGCACATATCGAATGTTTGTAACAACGTTACTTTAATAAAAGAAACTTTTGAAAATACAGATTCTAAATAATCTTGTTTAAGAATTTTACGTGTGTTATCAAGAATTTTATTAAAAGATGAAATTGTACAGATAATGTTCGGATACACTGGAATTTCTAAAAAACTTGTCAAAACTTGGTATCAGAAAAAACTTAATGAGATTCTCTGTAAAATGGGACAACACTGGAATTTCTACACTTCATGGTTGACTTTTAATAACAGCCAAAAATTGTACAGATAATTCTCGGACACCCTGTATATATATATATATATATATATACAGGGCGTCCCAAAAAAATGTATACACACTTTAAATAATTATAAAGGCAGTGTTTATTAAAATACATTTCATTTTCAAAATGTAATAGAATCTACAGACATTATTTAATTGTTTTGTCAACGCCTGTTTTCAAACTGACGTCCGTTCTGGTCCAGGCACTGCTGATAACGCGAAGCATGGAATCGCAAACATCACGAAACATTTCGTTTGGTATTTGTGTGCATTCTCGTTCAATGGCTGCTCTCAATTCAGCGACTGTTGCAGGTTTTATAGCGTAGACTTTGTCTTTTAAGTATCCCCATAAAAAAAGTCTAGTGGTGTGAGGTCTGGTGAACGCGGAGGGTATTCTACGAAACCCCTTCGTCCAATCCACATCCACATCGTGCCAAGTACCACTCGCAATACTCCACTCTTCGGTCCGGATCATCTTCATTAATAGCATGGACTAATCTTGGAATGTAACTTTTCCATTGACAGCGCTTCAAAATGCGTTGGGCAGACGATTCTGAAATTCCTACCTCACGACTCGCTTGCCGCACAGATTTTCTTGGGCTTTGGTGATACGTTTCCAGTACTCTTTCTTGCTTTGTGGGGCTTGTCGATGTTCGTGGTCTTCCGGAACGCTTCTTGTGGACATTCTGAACAGTTCCATCGGCTTCAAACTTATCTCTAATTCGAGTGATGGTAAGTCGCGTTGATGGATCTGTTTGAAACTCCCTCCTAAACTGTCTTTGCACTTCAACTGCGTTTTCACACTTCCAGTAGCATTTTAGAATGAATTTCCTTTGTTCAAAGCTTAGTCTGACTGCCATTATTAATTCTAATGGGTTTAACTTGGAAAGAAACAAACATCAATTGAGCTATCAGCTGTTAAAGTGTGTATACATTTTTTGGGACGCCCTGTATATGCAGGATTTCAATCTCGACTTTGGATCCAAATTTTGTCGAAGTGGACACTCATTCTGGGCATAATGACTCTCTCTAACTCTGCTGAACCCACTTGTAGAAGAAACAAGAGAACTTTTTGTATATAAACTCTAAGACAAAGAGAAGTGCAACCACTTTCAGATCACTACAGATATGTCAGGAGTGTTTATCATAGACAATATGTTTCAAAAGTAACTGCATACGGTTACATGTTTCATTCATATGAATTTTATGTGCAGACGAAGCCGAAGGATAAATACTACTGCTGTACGATAGTACAGCTTTCATACTCAACTTTTGATGAATCGATAAAAAGACTCCATTCCTTAGGAGTGTGCCTCTCAGCCATATATATATATATATATATATATATATATATATATATATATATATATATATTTATATATATACTGTATACAGTGTAGTGTCCACAAATTAAGGGAGAGGCATTGGATCTATTCAACATTGAAGGAAAATAGCTTAGTTGTCAAGAATCCAAGACTTTTTAACCAGCCTCCAAACAATCTCAGGAGAGCCACAGCAGGCTGAAGGTCAAAATCCTCAAAAGAAGACAAGATACTTGGCCCAGTACGGTAAAAGATGAGAGGTAGAGAGTGTAAGAGAACAATTCGCTCATTCATCAGACCTACAGGCAAGGTCCCCAACATTATCTGTGTGTGAAGACAGACCAATACACGGAGCTCCTACGAAGTTGAACGGTGTATATATATATATATATATATATATATATATATATATATATATATAGGACGAAAAGAACTATTAGACGAAAGCGTTTGAACGCCATTCGGTGTTTCCTTTGTGTTCGCGGTTCTTTTCATCATAAACATTATTCAACTGTTACTTACGTGAGATAATTTTCATATATATATATTATATATATATATATATATATATATATATATATATATATATATATATATATATATAAGCAATAAAGGAAAAATCCAAATTACATCTACGCGAAAAGGGTAACAAAAACATACGAAGTCATTAGGATCTTAAGGAAGAGAAATAATGAACTACATGACGATCTAAAAGAAATATCTGAAACAATGAGAGCCAGTATGAATCAGTTTTCAGTACTCGATAAGCGACAACGCGATACCCCGACATAGATGCATTCTTTGAAGAGAAATTGCAAGGAGAGCGTATAACAGGCTTTGATTTACCCGAGAAGATGTAGCGAGAGCTATAAGGCAAATGAAATCGCATTCAGCAGCAAGTCCGGACAATTGGAACGCATTATTGATTAAAATTTGTAAATATGAAATAGCTACACCTTGGTACCGTATATGGAGAACATCCATAGACACTGGGGAAATATCGAGCATCTTGAAAAGAGCAAACATTGCCCGTATATATATATATAAAGGACGGGGTAGACTATCTCTAATGCAACCGGGGATACGAGTAGGGTAATCTGCTCCAGGTCATTTAGGATAGAAAAGGTGTAAGCTAGTTCACCAGGGTTGACAATGAAATGGGAGGAGAGCCAAAACTGGTGGCGAACATATATATATATATATATATATATACGAGATTTACAACACAAGATAAGATAGCAGTAAACAGAGCAAAAAGAATAACTGTGCAGATGATGAAAACCTCTAAACAAGGGATACGATTGTAACGACTACTCTATTGAAATAGCCGATCATAACCATGTTGGGATACTGTTCGATCCTAGCATGTCCATATAAAAAATATGACATTAGATAGATGGGTTTAGAGAAGCTCCACAGCCAAGATCAAAGGGTGCAGAGGAATAAATTACTGGGAAAGGAATTAGTCCTATATTCACTGGAAGGAAGAAGGGGGCGATACATCATTATTTATACTTTGAAATAATGGAGAAACTAGTCCCTATTCTTACTCTGAACTTTATAACCCGACAAAAATCAGTGGAAAGTAGAAAAGGAAGAATGTGTCATCCCCCAAATTAAAGGTTAGTCAGGGAACATCCACAATCCTGAAGGAAAATAGCCTTGTTGCGAGAGGACAAAGACTATTTAAACAGATGCCCAAGGAGCTATGGAACACGAGTGGTGCTGCGACAGACATCCTCAAAAGAAGATTAGACGTCTGGCTCAGAACAAACCCAGATGAGCCGTGGATAACGGGTTATGCGGTGATGGAGTGTATAAAACTAACTAACTACTTCACCTGGTCATCTCGGGAGGACAGCCGACAAACTTGGTCTTCGTGAAATGTGGAATCAGCGCACAGAACGATCAAAAGGAAAGGTTGAAAAGGAAGGAATATATATATATATATATATATATATATATATATATATATATATATATAATATACATATATATTATATATATATATAGAGAGAGAGAGAGAGAGAGAGAGAGAGAGAGAGAGAGAGACAGAGACAGAGACAGAGAGAGACAGAGAGAGAGAGTAAACAATGTTTAGTGGTCTGTCAGTAACTTCAGGTTGGAGAGGTGTGGAGGGCATGAGGATCCACCGCACATATGTAAGAAATAACCAGACAGTAGGAATTCCTTGTCCTTACTGAGAAAAGTTGCAAGCTGGTACAAGTATAAAGTTTCAGAGACAAGACATAGACAAATGGGGAGATCTTATTCTGCAAATGAAATGAAACTTATTGAAATTGAAAGAGAATTAATGACGATCCTGAAAAATATCTCTGACATGCTTCTAAAGCAGTCTACCGTAGCCTTTATTTTGTACCTGAAAGGCTACTTTGCCAGACCTTCATTGCACCGAGATACAAAACCTCTACTGTATAGTGAAGTATAGATGATAATTCCATCATTTAAAGTAATAATGACTCAGAATATATATATATGTAATCGTTTAAATGTGTTTTAAATAGTTCAAGCTTTTCAAGCCACATTAAACCTACAGTTTAATGTGGAATCCGAACCAACAGCACCCTAGCGTCTCAACCACTAGGTCCCCCAGGGTACCCATTTATCTACCATGGGTGCCCAGGTGGTTGAGACGCTAGAGAGCTGTTTGTTCGGATTCCACATTAAACTGTAGGTTTAAGGTGCCTTGAAAAGCTTGAACTATTTAAAACACATTTAAACGATTACATATATATATATATTCTGAGTCATTATTACTTTAAATGATGGAATTATCATCTATACTCACTATACAGTAGAGGTTTTGTATCCCGGTGCAATGAAGGTCTGGCAAAGTAGCCTTTCAGGTATAAAATAAAGGCTACGGTAGACTGCTTTAGAAGCATGTCAGAGATATTTTTCAGGATCGTCATTAATTCTCTTTCAATTTCAATAAGTTTCATTTCATTTACAGAATAAGATCTCTCCATTTGTCTATATGCCTTGTCTCTGAAACTTTATACTTGTACCAGCTTGCAACTTTTCTCAGTAATGACAAGGAATTCCTACTGTCTGGTTATTTCTTACATATGTGCGGTGGATCCTCATGCTCTCCACACCTCTCCAACCTGAAGTTACTGACAGACCACTAAACATTGTTTACTCTCTCTCTCTCTCTCTCTCTCTCTCTCTCTCTCTCTCTCTCTCTCTATATATATATATATATATATATACAGTGGAACCTTGCTTAACGAGCATAATTCGTTCCCGAACTGTGCTCGTTATGCAAAATGCTCGTTGAGCAAGGCAATTTTTTCCATAGGAATCAATGTAAAATATGATAATGCGTTCCATGCTTAAAAAATACTTAAAATAATATTTATAATGATATTTAAAGGCGTTTTTTAAATTATTATTGCATGAAATGAAAAGATTATTAATAAAAATTAACCCAAAAGAGAATGTAAATAATTAGTAAACGGTGAAATTTATAAATAACTTACGAAGAGAAGGTGCTCCTGACGCACGCAAAGGAAATGAAGAGACAGGGGAGGAGGAGAGGGTTATTGAGGGGAAGGAGGAGAATCGTCTTCGTTCAATGCAATAACATTCTCGACGAGCTCACAGTCACTAGCTTTAAATTTTTTAGAGGCACTTTCACTTTCTTTTGGATCCTTTTTCACGAGGAAACTGTCTAGAGACATTTGTTTTTGTCTACGCTTTAAATTTTGACGAAATATTTTGCTCGTTAAGCAAAGTGTCGCTCGTTATGCAAGGTAATTTTCCCCCATTCTTTTGGCTCATTGTACGAATTTCTCGTTATACGAGGCACTCGTTAAGCAAGGTTCCTCTGTATATATATATATATATATTCCTTCCTTTTCAACCTTTCCTTTTGATCGTTCTGTTCGCTGATTCCACATTTCACGAAGACCAAGTTTGTCGGCTGTCCTCCCGAGATGACCAGGTGAAGTAGTTAGTTAGTTTTATACACTCCATCTCGCATAACCCGTTATCCACGGCTCATCTGGGTTTGTTCTGAGCCAGACGCCTAATCATCTTTTGAAGATGTCTGTCGCAGCACCACTCGTGTTCCATAGCTCCTTGGGCATCTGTTTAAATAGTCTTTGTCCTCTCGCAACAAGGCTATTTTCCTTCAGGATTGTGGATGTTCCCTGACTAACCTTTAATTTGGGGGATGACACATTCTTCCTTTTCTACTTTCCACTGATTTTTGTCGGATTATAAAGTTTAGAGTAAAAATAGGGACTAGTTTCTCCATTATTTCAATGTATAAATAATGATGTATCGCCCCCTTCTTCCTTCCAGTGAATATAGGACTAATTCCTTTCCCAGTAATTTATTCCTCTGCACCCTTTGATCTTGGCTGTGGAGCTTCTCTAAACCCATCTATCTAATGTCATATTTTTTATATGGACATGCTAGGATCGAACAGTATCCCAACATGGTTATGATCGGCTATTTCAATAGAGTAGTGTTACAATCCTATCCCTTGTTTAGAGGTTTTCATTATCTGCACAGTTATTCTTTTTGCTCTGTTTACTGCTATCTTATCTTGTGTTGTAAATCTCGTATATATATATATATATGTTCGCCACCAGTTTTGGCTCTCCTCCCATTTCATTGTCAACCCTGGTGAACTAGCTTACACCTTTTCTATCCTAAATGACCTGGAGCAGATTACCCTACTCGTATCCCCGGTTGCATTAGAGATAGGCCCAACATTCTGAATTTATTTATTACCTCTCATCTTTCTTCTTACTCTGTGAAACTTTTCTCTTCGTTGGGGACCTCCGATCACAATCTTATAGCTGTTTCCTGTCCTATCGGTCCAATACGGCTTTTGGATCCTCCAAGAGGAGGCGCCTTTGGTCCCTTCAGCACCACTATTGCGGCGCCCTTAGGCAGTACTTCTGTGATTTCCTATGGAATGCTTACTGCATCCGTGGCCGAGGCCCTTCCTATGTGCTGAACGCATCAGAGATTTGATTCTCTCGGGCATGGAGGTGTATATCCCATATTTTATCCCTACTGCTAATGTTAAAAACCTTGCTTTAACTTTACTTGATCTAATGCTAATCGCAACAGAGTGTATTCAGTATGAATGTGTCATTTGTGCAATAAGAAAGGTGTCACACTTTGTGTGTGTATATGTGTGTGTGTGTGTGTGTGTGTGTGTGTGTGTGTGTGGACGGGTGTTGTGGAAGCTGCCTGATGCCTTGAAGCACAATGTTTAAAACTCAAAGTTTGAGAAGTATTTCGTACATGTTTAATTTTATTCAATTTTTTTATGGCTTATAATTAGCAGCTATTTGGTAAAATTATTGTCATATCATATAGCTAACGCGTGGACGTGTTTAGGGAAAAACAGAAAGAATCGTGAAAATGGGTTGATAAAATAACATTCATATAATTATTAACATCATAAAAACTAGAGGAGGCTCGGCCTCACATACCTCCTCTGAAAAGCTGTTTCTGCTGATTTGTGAAGATTGGGTATGCATAAATTTCATTCATAAAGTATTATTATTACTATTTTCTTTGCTTTGCTAAGTTTTTTCTTTCTTTGGTGTATGTATATATATGTGTGTGTGTATATAAATGATGCGGGCCGCTGCAGAGAGATCGTCTGTAGGTCGACCCTGAATCATCGTTCGAACTCACATAAACTATATATATATATATAGTATATACTTTATGTATCTCCTCGTTAACCTTGTTGATGTTCTTTGTGATGGTCTCTCTTCACACGTAGGTCAAGCTGGTGTTCCATCCCCTAGGCCCGACTTGGTTGAAGATCGAGTTGGTTTCTTGCTTTGTTTTCGTTATCTGATTTTGTGTTTCGAATTTCACATCTTCGGTCATTATTACAGTTCGTGCGCTTTCATGCTTTTCTGATTTTCCACGTCTGTCTGGGGTATAATATGCAGTCTGTTTAAGTTCCTCATTTCTACCATATCTTAAGAGCTGAAATTTCTCGATGTTAAATGTCATGTTGTTGTCTTCTGACAATTTGTATATTTTATTCGTATCCCCCTGCAAGCCCTCCACTTCATTTACATCGCTTGATTTTCTGGTGATCTTTGTATCGTCTGCAAAGGATGTTACTATACTGCTGGTGTTTACTTCACTGTCTATATCTGTTAGCATGATAATGAACAGGAGTGGGTCCCAGTACTGTACCTTGTGGTACTGAGCTACGTACTCCGATTCTGATGATGATATACCTTGAATTTTGACGATCCGTAGACGTTCTCTCAGAAAGCTGGTGAGCCATTTTCTCACTTTGCCTGATATTCCCATATATTTAATTTTATGTGCTATTATACCATGAACACATTTGGCGAAAGCTTTAGCAAAATCCGTGTATATGACATCGTAGTTGTCATTGCCTTCCAGTGCCTCTAGGATATTGATATAGTGCACTATTAGTTGCGATAGGCATGATCTACCTGTTCGGAATCCGTGCTGATTTTCGGTGAATCTTTCCAGTGTCTCCAAGAAAGCGAAGACTTTCTCTCTAACTATTCATTCAATTACTTTGATGAGGTGGATCGTCAATGACACTGGTTCTTTGCTTGAGATCTACCCCGTCCTTTATATATATACGGGCAATGTTTGCTCTTTTCAAGATACTCGATATTTCCCCAGTGTCTATGGATGTTCTCCATATACAGTACCAAGGTGTAGCTATTTCATATTTACAAATTCTAATCAATAATGCGTTCCAATTGTCCGGACATGCTGCTGAATGCGATTTCATTTGCCTTATAGCTCTCGCTACATCTTCTCGGGTAAATCAAAGCCTGTTATACGCTCTCCTTGCAATTTCTCTTCAAAGAATGCATCTATGTCAGGGTATCGCTTTGTCGCTTATTGGGTACTGAAAACTGATTCATACTGGCTCTCATTGTTTCAGATATTTCTTTTAGATCGTCATTTAGTTCATTATTTCTCTTCCTTAAGATCCTAATGACTTCGTATGTTTTTGTTACCCTTTTCGCATAGATGTAATTTGGATTTTTCCTTTATTGCTTATATATATATATATATATATATATATATATATATATATATATATATATATATGAAAATTATCTCACGAAAGTAACACGTGAATTATGTTTAGGATGAAAAGAATCACGAACAAAAAGGAAACACCAAATGGCGTTCAAGCGCTTTCGTCTAATGGTTCTTTTCGTCATATATATATATATATATATATATATATATATACCGTTGAACCTCGTAGCAGCTCCGTGTATTGGTCTGTCTTCACACAGATAATGTTGGGGGACCTTGCTTGTAGGTCAGATGAATGAGCGAATTGTTCTCTTACACTCTCTACCTCTCATCTGTTACCGTACTGGGCCAAGTATCTAGTCTTCTTTTGAGGATTTTAACCTTCAGCCTGCTGTGGCTCTCCTGAGATTGTTTGAAGCCTTGTTAAAATTTTTTGTCTTGGATTCTTGACAACAAAGCTATTTTCCTTCAGTGTTGAATAGATCCAATGCCTCTCCCTTAATTTGTGGACACTACACTATATACAGTATGTGTGTGTGTGTATATATATATATATATATATACTGCATATAAGGCTGAGAAACACACTCCTAAGGAATGGAGTATTTTTATCGATTCATCAAAAGTTGAGTATGAAAGCTGTACTATCGTACAACAGTAATATCTATCCTTCGGCTTCGTCTGCACATAAAATTCATATGAACGAAACATGTAACAGTATGCAATTACTTTTGAAACATATTGTCTATGATAAACACTCCTGACATATCTGTAGTGATCTGAAAGTGGTTGCACTTCTCTTTGTCTTAGAGTTTATATACAAAAAGTTCTCTTGTTTCTTCTACAAGTGGGTTCAGCAGAGTTAGAGAGAGTCATTATGCACAGAATGAGTGTCCACTTCGACAAAATTTGGATCCAAAGTTGAGATTGAAATCCTGCACACATATATATATATATATATGTGTGTGTGTGTGTGTGTGTGTGTATATATATATATATATGTATGTGTATATGTATATATATATATATATGTGTGCGTGTATATATATATATATTAAGCTGAATATGGCGCACAATCTTTCAAAGCACTTTGTAATTGTGTACCATATTTAAAAAGGACGTGTGTATATATATATATATATATACACATCTATATTTATTTGGGCACAATTATGACAGAAATATGAAACTAACATATCTTTGTGTAGGAATGAAAAACACCTTATTAAAGGTACTAGAAACGCTAGTTAATATATAGAATACATAAAATGTTTTATAAGCAAGTTATTGAGTCAAAATATCCACCCCCCCCCTATATACATATAAGCTATATGTTGCGTACAATATTAAGTATTATACGTAAGTTTCTGAATAGGATTTTTAAAGTTCACCGTTAAAATACGTTATTCCGTTTTCTTTGTAGCAATATATAGAGAAGAAAATGCATACGGAATTAAGGGTGACGGTATGAATTCAAAATTGAAGGTAAAGTGTGGTCCAATATTATTATTATTAATGAACAAACTTGTATTAATTGCTGCGTCTAGCTTGCTTCGCCCCTTTTAATTTTGAATAAGATTATTTATTAAAAATGACTTTTCCTTATGCGTTATTACCGCGAATTGATGTTCGTATATATTACTGCATAAAGGGAGCTTCTTTAGTTTCACTTGTACAGAACCAGAAGCTCCTTACAGTCATATTCGCTTTAACATAAACGCTTCGAGATTTTCTTGTATCTGATTCTTCAGTCAAGGAGATGGTTTGACCCCAATACTTAAATTCATGTACTTCATCATTGTATATTATGTTATTATAAATTTAATATGTACATAGGAACTTCCCTACCTTCTAGTTTTGTAAATAAAATATTGTGATTCATTCTATCATATACCTTACTTATATCTAGAAAACAGCTATAAATAATTGAATTACTCTCAGTGTATTTAAATATAATTTCCTTAAGTATATAGATACACAACAGTTGAGTGGGACCTTTTAAAACAAAATTTATTTAGTTCATAAGTAATCATTTAAGCGGTGTAGTAACAAGAGTTTCTCTAGTAGTTTCGAGAAGCAAGAGCAATAGCCCTGTAATTATTGCCGGATAGAATACCCTCAAACTTATTATTATATATATATATATATATATTATATATATAAATATATAATATATATATATATATATATAAATAATATATATAAATAAATAAATATAATTACACAATAGAGAGAGGGGTGGCTATATTATCTCGCTTATTTACGTGTGTTGATTCACGAAATGTATAACCTAAATATCAGTACATACATACAAATATTATATACAAATATCATGTCATTAAAATTTTTAAATTACGTTGTTAAATTACGTTGTTAAATTTTTTAAACACACGCATATTTATATGAAATTTGATGTGCAGTAAAGTTAATAGTTCACAAACCAGAGGATGTCATGTGAATGTGATGGTATATAGCGCTATATATAACAGAAAACTATATATTTAAAAGTAAATAAACAATTAAGCATGTGTTGTGAATGTATAAAAAGATCTTGTATTTGAGGTTCAGATCAGATGAAAATAAGTCAGTTTCCCTTAAAAAAGAGAGAAATTAATTCTTTTAATTAAAATAACAAACCTTCATTTTATTTTTCATAATAAAGATATTAAACAAAGAAATTGCTTTTTATTTAAAATATGTTTAACCTGATTTTCTATTACGTGATGTTCACAATTTGTTAACATGTGAAAGCGGAATTACAAATGAGTAAGTAATGTGTTATTAGAATACAATAATGTGCTTTGAGGTCAGTAGATACTCTCGTTAGGCCTATTAAACCTTTTTTAAAATATTTATTTTAAGTTTTCATTTCTGATGTTTTGAGTGTCAAACTCTGTCTTTGCCTGCTTTTGTCTGTTTGTTTGAATTTGTCTCATGAAAGAAGGCGAGGATGTCTTTTTTTTCTCCCACCCCAAGGCGATGAATTTTTTTTTTTGAAGGAATGTGGAGACGAATCCTTTTTTTGTTTCCTTCCACCCCAAGGCGATGATGATTTTTTTTTTAATTTAATTTTTTTAAATTAATTTTTTTTTTAATTTATTTTTTATTTATTTTATATTTTTTTTATCTTTTATTTATTTTTTTTAAGGACCATGAAAGACACCTTATAAAGGAGGGACCGTCATGAAGGACGGTGAGGGGGAAATTTTCAAATTGATCCGATGTCTGTCTCCCCAAGCGCGCCCAAACTAAACTACTTCTGACAACATTTCTTTAAATTTTTAGCACAGTAGCTGAATAGACCTCATTTTAGTACGTAAACAAAAATAGAATGTGAAGATACCATAAATACTCAAAATTTCTTTATTATACAACCAAAAATTCCTTTCATATAAAATTGTTATTAAAATGTCAAACTAAAAATACTGTTCAACATGTTTTCCTCCAACTCCTATTACTTTTCGAAGTCTTGGTCTAAATTTATCTATTGATGAATCAATCTGGTCTTGTGGGAATTCGGCCCATTGTTCAATCAGAACACCTCTCAGGTTAACATTTCTGATTTTCTTACCGCAATAAAGTCGTTCTGACAAGTTTTCCCAGATCCCTTTTAATCAACACGATTCAAATCAGGACTGTTCAGAATTCGGAAAGAAACTTCTTCAATGTTTTCTTCCGTTCTAACACTCCTTGGACGATCCCTACCCTTTTTTTCTAACAGTACTACCTGTAGCATCAATTTTTTTCAGCAACGTATCCAGTCCGCCTAGTGTCCATCCTTTATTGGGGAATCCCGCCAATATTTTGTGCCTTCCATATCCCCTATTAAGCCTATAATGCTTAATAATTATTTTATCTTCACCAGAGAATGGCATTTGAAGGATATCTACAATAATTTTTTTTAATCTGAATAAAAAGAGGAAAATTATTTCAATGTGCACTTAAATTTATGGAACTCAAAAATCAAGTTAATATTAAACAACCAAATTTAATCATTCAGTTATAAAAATTGACTGGATTATATGAAATTCAATGGTAATTATTGTCTCTAAATTTTGTATAAATCATCCAAACACATTTTGACTTATTAGGTTACAATCAAGCGCATATTTTTTTTGGCGGACCCGTTATATATATATATATATACACACAGGGTGTTTCAGGTCGACCCTAGAAATATGAAAATTGTCGGAGGAATTTGAAGCAAGTAAGTAGTAGATCCACTTCCTCTATCGGCCATTTTCATTCACCTGCAATAAAAAGAAACACTTCATATTAGTTACGGAATTACTATGACAAACTTCAAATACCAAATACAAACTACAAATTCCGCCAATTTCCACATTTCTAGGGTCGACCTGAAACACCCTGTGTGTGTGTGTGTGTGTATATATATATAATATATATATATATATATATATATATATATATATATATATATAAGGGTGATCCAAAGAAATGGGACCCAAAAGAAACCCCTGTAACTCTTAAAGTATAAGTCCTTTTATAAAATCATACGCATCATTCGAAAGAGGATAGTTACAAGTTTGTACAGGATTGTATAGGTTTTGACAATACAAGACAAGATAAGATACAAAACAAAATAAAAGTGTTAGTTAAAACTAACCCTTCAAGATGACTGCATGGACTGTGGAACAGCTGCGTTTCATAACTGAGCAATATTATGAGCATGGAAGAAGTGTAGTTTCAGCTCAAAGATCTTTCAAGACAAATTTTCAGATGTCAAAATCACCTTCTAAGAGCTGAAACTACACTTCTTCCATGCTCATAATATTGTTCAGTTATGAAACGCAGCTGTTCCACAGTCCATGCAGTCATCTTGAAGGGTTAGTTTTAACTAACACTTTTATTTTGTTTTGTATCTTATCTTGTCTTGTATTGTCAAAACCTAACAATCCTGTACAAACTTGTAACTATCCTCTTTCGAATGATGCGTATGATTTTATAAAAGGACTTATACTTTAAGAGTTACAGGGGTTTCTTTTGGGTCCCATTTCTCTGGATCACCCTTTATATTTATATATATATATATATATATATATATATATATAGAGAGAGAGAGAGAGAGAGAGAGAGAGAGAGAGAGAGAGATGTGGTCACAAAACACTTATTATAGGGCTCACAGTTTTATTGCAAAAACTTCGTAAATTCGATACAGTAATACACTTTTCAAGTGTGTATTGAATGGCACCAGTAAAAGTCATCCTTGCGAAAAGATTTCTGTTCATACGGAACATTCTTAATGAGACCCAGATGTCCTTAGAAACCTTTGTGCAAACATATCCAAAAGTAAATTCGTCACAGTTTGCTGAAGACACCTGCGAGTCCTCGTTACCAGCAGAAATCTATACCGGAGAAGGTTCTCCAGGCATCAATGTGAAGTTACGACGAGAGACGTTCCCTTCATTGATGAGCACTTCTTTCGATAATGTCTGAAACAATGGCTAGCCTCATAAAAAAAACCTTCCACAATATTGTAAAGCAGACTTCAAGAAAGTGGATCAAAAAACCCAAGACCAAGACCATAACCCAAGACCATAACCCAAGACCATCACCCAAACTAAGACTATCCATCACCAAGGGAGGGACTGTCAAACTACCATAAAACCAGAGGAAAGGCAACCATTAATAAGTGAAACTACTCGAGTGTTACCTCGCCTATTTCTCAGCAGCCTTCCTTATAGGCCTACACACAGTTCTCAACTATTTTGACTGAGTAGCTATAGCCTCGCTAGCCTATAAGTACCTTTATAGAAAATCAACGCGCTTGTAAACATTCCATTTTCGTTTCATCTGCGCATAGAACTCGTATTTTGTGTCATTTATCGAGCAGCAAATTGAACAAACAGTTAAATGTTATTATATAATTTAGTGTAATTTATGTAATCTGTATTCTGTTTGATGTATTTAACAGTGCGTATTGATACTGACAATTAATTTTTAAATATCAAACCTTTTGCAACTAACACTAATTTACAATCGAATACATTTTTCTTTTTGTTTGTTGAATGTACTCTACTTTATTAATCATTGTGATTATTTAGGGTTATCAAACAGAGGAAAAAGCTGCACAGTCTATCCTTTTTCCTTGTTGATTGGTACTTTGAATTATAAAGCGACTCCTTTACAGACTAATTAACTAGGATATTAATTATCTCGTCAAATTATCAAAATTATACACATATCGATAGCCAATACAAATTAGCCCTATAAACTTCCCTCAATCAAGCTGCCCCTATAAACTGGTAACTAAATTGCCACTATAACCTTTGGTTAACCTTTGGTTAGCTTCCGCCTGAATTGTTCATTCTGACGAAGGTCAAGCTTTTTACTCCACCTTAGACCTACAGTTTAACGTGGAATCCGAACCACGCCTCATCAGCAGCCCGGCGTCTTAACCACTAGGCCACCTAGGGTACCTATTTATCTACCAACCACTTTCTTTATTGTGTGGAAGGATGAACAGCTGGGTTTTGCTGCGCGCCGGCTGCCGTCAGGTCTCGAACCCGGGGCCGATGGATTTGTAGTCAGCGACGCTAACCACTATAGTATATATATATATATATATAATATATATATATATATATATATATATATATATATATATATATATATATATATAATATATATATATATATATATATATATATACATGAAAAGTAAGAAAAATTTCAGTTTCCTATGAAGCAGTAACTTAACTGCACCAGTAAGTATTCAAACTACTAATTTTGTCACTGAAGCTACTATGGATAAGGGATAACATTTCCATCGAAACGTTGGCAGCCTTATTTCCAATATCCACCTTTATTGCTTTAGTTGTTCCGAGTTAAGATTTATAAATTACAGACTTTGGATGCCCATACAAAAAGAAATAAGTGCCAAGCCTCTGTTTAGTTCATGTTGGCAACGTGTAACAAGACCAATTCCGCCTTTCCTTGTGGCGTGTTGTGATTGTGGACTGTGGTCACCGATTTCTCCTCGCCCCTCGAAATTAACCGAAAATAAATAAGGCCAATGAAATATTTATAGTTAGAAACAATGGCCAAGATAGAAATAAACAGGGACTTTAACATAACGATAAATTGAATAAAACAAAAAAACACGATAAATTTTGAAGAAAATTTACCCTGAAAAAATTTCTTTCCACCCCCACCCCTTTTTTCATTTGGCTTAGTTCAGTTGAGCGTCACACATATTATTTAAGTGGTTAGCCAAAATTTTATCTCCATGAGTTGGCACAGTTTCAAATTCACCCTTCCGTAATAAATTGAGCTTAATTCACAAATTAAATAACACTTACTCTGAAAAATTTAAATTGATTGGCTTTGATATTACATGAATTTTTATGAAAATTCCGTCGAATATTTCTTTTTAAAAGAATAAAGTTAGTGAATACAAATTAGAATTGCGCCTAAAAAATTCTGTAAATTTAATTTTAATAGAAAATTTTATATGTGGAAATTTGGCGTAAGCAAATGGGCATTAATTTATCGTTATCCCTTCAAATATGAAATACTTTGGGGTTAGTATTTTGTACAAAAATTTTAATTTTCACCTTCATAGTGGAAACATGTTGATTACAGGGTGTTATTCCACTCAATATCACTCCCATTTCATTCCGCGCCCAATAATGGGAAAGTCGAGAGTGAAAATTTCAAAGGAGGAATTTTCAAATTGATCCAATCCCAGTTCAAGCCAATCTCATTCTCATCCACGACTTTCCCACTTTGGTCCAGGTTAGGTTAGGTTAAGTTCGGTTACGTTAAGTTAGGTTTCGTTAGGTTAGGCTAATGTTACGTTAGGTTACGTTAAATTGAGTTAGGTTAGGAAATATTAGCCATTCCCTTTTGGCCCCTTTACCGCGAATGGGAATGGAGGGACATTGTTTTTCAAAAGAAGACACTTCTTTTTTTTTCTCAAATGTGTATTTTTCACTTGCGCATTTTCATTTGCGAACCGCGGATGTGAATGGGAATGGGAGTGACATTGATTGGGAAGTAAACGATTACATTAAGTACTGTATATTGCCGTCTGACATTAATATTAATGACTTCTTTTGAAAATAAATAATTTGTTCCCGTTAATTAAATTTAGACTGAAGGCAGTATACGATGGTTCTTTTCCCTCTCTCGATGTTTCGATCCTTTGGCCCGTGGCTGGATTTGAGTACAAAATCAAAAGAAAACCAACTAATAATTGTTTATATGTACATTTTTATTTTTTCTAACCACATTATGTACGAGTATATTAAAAAATCGATTTTTATTAAAATGTTAAGAACTTTAAACATTCTTGGTCCTGAATACCTGGACGCAGAAATTAGGAATGTTTATGGCTTAGAAAGCTAAAATTTTATTGTATCTTACGTGCAATTTGAAGGACTTTAAAAACATTTTCATGTTGTCTTTTTATACAAAATATGAGCATTTACTTGAGGCATTTGGTAAATTAGGTATTGCCCTGTCGAATTTAATAATATCAAATCGAGTTTAATAATATCAAATAAAGATAAAACTGTTGGTTAACTGTTTGACCTCTAGGGACGAATTCATAATGAACGAGTCTGTAGTAATCGAAAAAATCGACCAGCATTGCTTTCACATTCTATCGGACTTGCTGTGCTTTTTTCGGTCTCGCGGACGTCGCGCACTTCCATTGCGATGACTGCTGTTTTGTTTCAACGTCATACCCGTACATCCACGTCTCGTTACCCGTAACGATATTTCTGAGAAAATTTTCAAGATTGGCACGTTGAAGGAGGTCTTGAGACAACAACACGTTGCTCTTTCTGCTCGGCACTCAAGAGTCGTGGCACAAATTTGGCTGACGCACGATGCATCCCCAAATTCTCTCTGAGCATCGTGTGGCATGATCCTATCGAAATGTCCATTTCGTCTGCGACTCCCCTGACTGTCAGTCTACGGTTCCCTCGAATCATTTCACGAACACAAGCAACAGTGTCATCAGTTCCTGAAGTGAAAGGTTGTCCCACCCTTGTATCGTCCTCCGTCGACGTTCGGTATTCTTTAAAGCGCTTGTGCCACTCAAAAGTGGTTGTCCGACTTAAGACGTCATTGCCAAATGCTATGGTCAGCATGGCATGAGTTTCAGAAGCAGTCTTGCCCAGCTTAACACAAAATTTTATGCACGCACGTTGTTTTTCAACAGTAGGCATTATTCAAATGCACAAAATGCGACAAAACACACAAAATGACTTCACAAAACAGTAAATATCGAGAGAACAAAATACGTTATCAATAAGCGGTAACCGTCTTTGGACACAGACTGAGTCACACTACAACATGCATCACATGACGCGCATTGATGCGCGCGCAGCATAACCAGTTCGGGAACTTTTTGAACACACCTCGTATGTGAAGAGAGAGAGAGAGAGAGAGAGAGAGAGAGAGAGAGAGAGAGAGAGACCTAGTATAGTATGTTCATATGTAGTTTGTAGTTATGTATTTGTTCAACAATTATAATGTTTAAGAGTATAGTAACAAAATAATAAAGTCTGAAAGATTTGTCAACCCTGCTTTCGTCAATTACGCACAAAATTGAGTGTGGCAGTGGGATTCAGTGGAACCGGGATGGGGTGTGACCAACATTTTCCATGAAGTCCGAAGTGTGACCAAGTGAAAAAAAGGTTGAGAACTACTGATAAAGACAATCCTTATGTTTTATTTTTAGGTAAAGCTTTCATGATAAACGATTTTGGCAATTTCTTTAGATATCAAGGAGGTTCTAAGTCTGAAAAAGCTCAGAAACCACTGGTTTATAGGGTGGAAATAACATTCGCATAATTTTTAATAAACTTTATTACATATTCTACGTTCACTAATGCTTCATCCATAAGTCCTTTGAGAGAGAGATTCATTTTCCAGGGAAATAACTTCGCTGTTTACTATCTTCCACCACCACACAATTAAATTCTTAAAAATCTACCCTTTACTCGGGTGTGTGGGTGGGGAAAGGCGTTGAGAGGCTAGGTGGTTTCCCAAAAGTTTTTAATGGGATTTAGGTCGGTGGAGACGCATGCATGGCGAATAACAAAATTTAATAACGGTATATTAAATCCTCGGCGTCACATTTCGCGCCCCGTTCCTTGGGGAGAAGTACCTCACTTAGTAAGTGTATATATGTGTTTGAAATTTATTTTCATTGTATTTTCATTGTTTCACTTGTTTCATTTAATTTATTTTCATTGTTTTCATTGTTTCCATTTAATTTATTTTCATTGTTTTCATTGTAATTTATTTTAATTATTTTGTGCAATTTTATTTTGCAGAAATAAAAGGCTTCACAGGAGCGGATGTAACCCAAACCGAAGCCACGATTCTTGGGGCATGTTTCTTAGTCTTTACAGTAAAGTTTTCAGTTGGCTTCCATTTTCTAATGCAAAAATTGATTAATTAAATTTCCGTGAAGTTCATTCACCAGGGAAAAAGTACACTCCGGTCCTCAGCCGCTAAACGGGTCTTGGCAACACCGCTTATCCGTAGGGTGGCCTGGTTGGAAGCCACCCGCATCGATACACGTCTCCATGTAGCTTGTTCATTTCTGATTTAATTGCAGTATCATTTATATAGAGTAAAAGCGAAGCTGGTAACTCTTTAGACAAAATTACAAAAGAATTGCAAAATTGCAAAATGGGTCCTGTTTTATTTTCTTAAAACGAATTGAAGGCAGAGAGAAAAAGAAGTGTTTTCTTTTTACGTTCGCTCTTTCATCTACACACAAAATTTTATTCTCCGCAGATAAATTCAAATAGACAGTTTCAATTTTTCATGAAATCTTTCTATTGTAAAACTAAAAAAATATTTATTTAAATAAAGAATTCTTTATCATTTCTTGGTTTTGTGGTTATGGATTTCCTTTCTTGCATTTTAAAGATTTACTTTTTCAAACAAATTTATTATTTCTCTACTTTATTGTATACATTTTTTCTTTCAAACTTTTCAAAGGTCTAAGAATTAATGGTCAAAAGGATACAAATTTTTTTTCTACTAACAGGAAGGAGCGGCCAAGGGCGGACGCCCGCAAAAATGCCCTCTCCACAGAAGAAGGGGAGAGCCGAAATGAAGGTCCAGAATTTTCGAGATACCTGGAAAGATGCGTTTGAAAGATTGGAGGTCATAGACAGGACAGGGGGAAAGATGGATTGAGGAAGGTTGTTCCAGAGTTGAGCGGTTGAGTAGATGAAAGATTGAGAATACCGATTAACCCTTGCCCCCTTCACAACTATCCCCTACTCCCCACTAGTTTCAAAAGTTTTGACTTCACACACTAACCAACCGACCTCCGTATCCTTGAATCCTTACCTATTCTTAGTACAAAACCAAGCCTCAACGACTACAGTTTTGCCTTCAACCTAAGCATAGCGAAATAAACTCTCCCGCCTCACCACTGAAAACTTACTACCATCCAGCTTTATTCCTGAATAAATCCAACCGAAATGAATAGAATATTCCACTCTATCCAATATTTGTTCAAATCCAATAGTTGGTTCTCCGCAATTTGTAATCATAACTTTCTACTGAATTTGGAAAGCCAAATTATACCCTCACTCTTACCTTCATAGTTTTATAACCTCATTTTGACCACTTTTATATATTTTTTAAGTGCGCTCTTATTTTTTATATTTTTATATATCCTTTGTGTCATTGCAATTAATCACGTCATACTTTAGAAATACTCGTTTATTTTTACTCTATAAACGTATCTTTGGTGTATCTTTTGTTTTATTATATTTAATTATTTTACATATATTACGTTTTGTCCTTTCATTTTAACTTTCTAGCACTCATGCTGGAAATTAATTTCCGAATCGTCTGCCAATAAAACTTCAACATCTACTGTCTCTTTGTCCTATTCCTCACTAAATTGCGCTTCCCCAAGAACAAACCCTTCAATCAAATTTTATATATATATATATATATATATATATATATATATATATATATATATACTGTGTGTGTGTGTGTGTGTGTGTATATATATATATATAAAATTTGATTGAAGTTTTTGTGTGTTTGTGTGTGTGTGTGTGTGTGTGTGCGCGAGCGTTTGTGTAAAACCAGTCACTTCGTATAATGCCTGTGACCCTTAGTGACTTCGTGAAATAACTAAAACATCCAGTCATTTCATGAAATGAAATGACCGAAAAAGAGGTCCAGTCATTACGTGAAATGAGTGAAGAGAATCGTTTAAGAGAATTCTAACACTGATAAAATTTTCTTAATGTTTATTACACTTCTGTATGACATGTTGCATCACATTTTCAGATAATAGTGTACAATAATCAATGTGTGTGTGTGTGTGTGTGTGTGTGTGTATATATATATATATATATATATATATATATATATATATATACACACACACACATATACACCAGATGTTCCAGAAAATGTTCCCATTTTTAAATAAATGTTCTACGCTAAAAAAAAAAAAGGAGTCTGGACACAAAGACAATTGCTCCTCTTTCGGCTCTCTATTAATAGTGCTGAGTTCAGGGTTGTTATTTTTTTATGCAGGAAGAAGGGGCCAAGGACGAATGCCCGCAAATATGTCCCCCTTTCCCATAGAAGGAGAACTAGAGAGCTGAAACCAAGGTCTAGAGTTTTCGAGATGTTTGGACACTCTGCGTTTGAAAGATTGAAGGTCATAGACAAGAGGAAAGATGGAGTGAAGAGCGTTGTTCCAGAGTTGAGCGATTGAGTAGGTAAAAGACTGAGAATACCGATTAACCCTCGCGTTAGAGAGTTGGACAGAAAAGGGATGGTAATGGTATGGTTCAATATGTCCAACATCAACTTCAGCAACACTATAGCCTCTTCTTCCTCCCAGCATGTAGCTATCCTCTCCTTCGAGTCTTGCGCATTGTTGATTCTGTTTCCACAGTGGACCATCTCATGCATATTTACCCACACTGAATAGGAACAGAATTAAAATCTGAGTTGTTTCATGACCAAAGATTGGGTTCATTGATGTCTGCGAAATTCGCTCGTAGCAAATCATTGGTAACTTAAGAACTCTGTGCGGGTCCCAGCTGGTATGAAAATTAAGTATGGCATCTGCTCTTCACTGCAAGGCAAGATGCGAAGCGAGACGTCTTCACGGTAACAATTTAATATTGTTTCATGCCCCTTTCAAAGAATATGAAGTCAGGTTTTCTGAAAAAGGGAACAGCAAAAGCAACCACCACAGAGTCACTGAAATGTGACCTCTCCCTCAAAATATGTACAGTTGCTGTTTCTCCCTTCTAATCGACAACGATCTAGACACGGTCATTCTGAGTGTTTGGAGTTTCTTCACGGTAAGGCGCTCCTTATCGGAAAAACAAATTTTTTTGACGGTCTGCTTGATGTGAAAACGTCTCAACAGGCGTTTATATTTATACAGTTGTGTTTTGTTCACTGTTGTCGTTGGATATGTAACTTGAGATCAAGTTTTTATAGCTCCTGCACAGATCAACATGGAATGCCTGTAAGCCTGGAGATTCATTGGGCACTCAGGCTGGTTGGGTGCTCACCAACAGCATTCATGTTTTCTGTCCTGCCAGCAGGCCACTACTAGGTGTTTTACAGTGATAGCTTTAGGTCTTAACTTGTAGATCTTAACAACACGTACTTTACAGTAGGGGTGGGCAGGGGTTCATTCGTAGCTAGGACATTCAGTGATAATTTTGTTCACAGAATAACTTTTCTCGTCATACAGGATTTTGTATAAATAAAAAATAACAATAAACCAACTTAAGGCATGCTCTTAAACGTGTTAACTAGGGTTATGCGTGGACTTTTAGATGTTAATGAAAGAACTAGCAGTTCTTTTCTCTCTTCTCTTTCGTGGTATGACGTGTGGTAATTATCTTCAAGGATGGATAAATATTTAGGCATGATTAATATTAAGACGTCCCTCACACGAAAAATGAACAAACCCACACATTCGCATAGGGCTGTGTATCACCTTGTCCCATGCTATAAGCTTGCTTTGCGTTGGCGTCTAGAAGCAGAGACTCTGGCTAAGCCACACGCTTGCTCTAACCCAGCTTATTAAAATTACATTAAAGTAAATTGGCGAAATTTTTTCTTCAAGAAATTGAAATGGAGTTTTGAGTTTTAATTAAACAAATTAAAGTTTTAATAGCAAAAAGAGTTCAACAAAATACAATAAATTTTCTGGAGAAGTTGGATAATATAACAGTATAGCAAAAATTGAATGAAACTAAAGTGAAACTAAATTTTGAAAGAAAATCCAGTAAACTTTAATTTTTGCAATATTACTTTTACCTCCTGAACATGTTGGTAGTGTAGAGCTAAACTTCGAAGTAGATGGAGTTCAGGGGGTCGACCTACGTTCCTGCATATATATATATATATATATATATATATATATGTTAACCCCTCCGTCTATGGCCCTGAGTCGGTTCGGAATCGACGGGGGTTCTAGTTAGGAGGCAGCGACGGATATTTCTTCTATAACATTCTAATTCTTTTCGGTCGCCTCTTGTTAAACTCTTGGCTACAGACTCGCCAGACTGTTATGCCAATATCTTCTATGGTGCTTGGGTTGTCTCGGTCGACGATTATTAATTCTTCTCTTGCTATAATACTCTGATACTTTCTCTTGGTACTAAACTTATCGATTTTTCTTTTATAACTTATCGACTTTACTGACTAAGTTCTTCTGAAGATAGCCCAACTCGAGGGGAAAAATAAAAAGTTTCTCTTACTCTAATTTACTTCTTAAAAATTTACAGTTAGTGCTCTGAATTTACAGGGGTAGAGGTTCGACCTCTTTCGACCATGGCTCAGGCCGGAATCTAAAAAGTTAAGGAGGCAAGGGGCCTCTGCCCCCTCCTCGCAGCGAGGCTGCTAACAAAAAAAGGAGTCGTAATGAAGTGCTATAATGAAGTACCGCAATGAAGTGCCGTTCATTTTACAAATACATGTATAATATAAACCTAAATGTTGGGGGAAGACAGTTGAAGGTTAAGTTCCCCCCTTTTAAACACATGATCAGATGTTTGAAAAATTCCAAATAAAAATAAAAAAATAAAAATAACAAAAACTAATTTGTATTTTTCGCCGAGTCTACATTTATGAAGGCGATATAATTTCATAGTAGTACATAAGTACAAATTGAGTACATGACTGAGTACGTATTAATTTTGGCTCATTACAATTACGATTACAATTACCAATTAATTCATATTCACTTATTATTGTTTAATTACACTTCTATTAAAGTACATTCTTACATTATATATTAATTCATTACATTCAATTACAGTTTCATTGAAGTACATTACAAGTTATTATTAATTACAGTTTCATTAAAGTACATTACGTCGTTTACCATTCTTAGTGTTTTTATATATTTATATATGGTTATACTATATGGTTATACTATATGGTTATACTATATGGTTATTATATTTGGTTATTAGTACAACACAAGTACATGAGACATGACACACATGATATAACATAACGCATGATAAAGTTATAAATTCGAATCGAGCGAAAGGAGACTTTTTTTATCTTTGAAGCGTTCGATTCTGCCAGTTAGCGGAATTTGATAACTTACTAAGCATTTTCGAGTTCAATGCGGGAGGTGATATAATAAAAAATAATAATGAAAAAAATAATACGAGAACGTATTTTTGCGTTTTCGAAAGAAGGCATGAAGTTTTGCATTTCATAGATTGACACGAGTAAAAATGAATATTTAATAAAATTTATATAGGATAATGATCAA
Organism: Bathynomus jamesi; assembly: GCA_023014485.1. Taxonomy (NCBI): domain Eukaryota; kingdom Metazoa; phylum Arthropoda; class Malacostraca; order Isopoda; family Cirolanidae; genus Bathynomus; species Bathynomus jamesi. Next base: position 487,933 of record JAJOZX010001200.1, on the reverse strand, counting down.
GATAAAATATGGACGTATGGGGGCGGGGATATGGTCGAATAATAGTTATATTTATACTACATAACATATAAATAATGACTTCTATAGAGTGTACAGTTTTTATTATGATGATAAAGAATTTTCATACATTGCATACTAGAGATATAATGAAGGGAAATTAATGACGGGAAAATGTGACGTTATAGTTATTGAATTTGTACGTATAGTACAAATCATTATTAGGAAGATTTACAAGAACGAATTAAAGACAAAGAGTGGGTATCAATGACTAAGAAGTACAACTGCGGGTTCCAATCCTGTTACATGCAATGTGTATGCATAATCTAGGGTCGAGGGTGAGATGGAAGACAATCATAATTAATTATAATAAATTCTATAACAATGAAAAATGGAAAATAGATACGACTAAACCACAGAAATGGTAGATCATAGGGTTGTGACACAAACAAAAATAGGAAGCTACAAATAAAATTTTTATCCAAAACTTGCTTAGGCGATTTTGGTTTCTTATGTAAAAATGAATATGGATTATTCATTGTTCATTTATATATATATATATATATATATATATATATATATATATATATATATATATATACACACCTTCTAGTGTTGTACTTTATCTGAATACTGCTGTGTGCCCAAGTTTTGCCCGATTTCTTCATCTCCGGCAAAGTGATTGCGTTCTGTAGAACTTATAATGAACTCAAATCTTCGATCAATATTTATTGCAAACAGAGCTCTCTTTTTCATTCTTTGAAAGACGCAGCATTTGGGATTTGGATAATCCGTGTTTCGGGATTGGGCGATATTAAAAAAGATTTTACATTGTCTTGGAAAGAGAAAGTTTTGTGGTTTCGTCTGCTGCTGAAAATTGAATCTCCAGGGAGGGATTCGAAGGTATTTTCAATGAATTCGGATTTAAATTCGAAATTTTTCTAGATTTGAGGATTATTAATTTAGAATATGATTCAGTGTTTTACTGGATTAAAACATTTTGTGATTTTCTCTCTGCATTTATTTTTATTTATTGGCCGATGTGATCAGACCTCGAGTCGTATAAAATCTATGAAGGTTTTTCACAATTTTAAAGTGTTGTCGATGAGCGAACATTTTACACTTGAAGTTTTAATAATTTGAAAGTGAGGAAATAGTTAGGTGGCTGGGGGATTATACGAAAAGTGTTTCATCTGACTAGAAACGTTCGAATCCTTTAAGACTGATAAACACTTATGAGAAGAGAGTGCATAACCTATTTAATGGATAAGTTAAGGAACAAATGAATGTACGGTATTACGTGGGAAAAGGAGAAACAGTTATAGTCACTGCAGTCATTATAAACCGTTGATCCGTGGAATGGAACCGGTCAAGGGTTTTTTTTTCGTCCACAGAATTCACAAAAAAAGTAAACCCTCAAACAAGAAAAGAACGCAACATGATGGCTTTTCTACCACGATATGGTCACTGATTTAGTATGCAACAAGGACTGACCCAATATTCATTGAGGCACTTTCGCTACCACTAAATGCATATACATTCTTGAGATCCATCTCCTGCCATTGTTCCAATTCTGTCTCGCACTCTTATGATCATACGACGATGCAACGGAATTGGGCCACACTTAGCACTTCCTAAACTTTGAGGTCACAGCAGAGACGAAAGGGGTTCTTACTTAGGGAGCTAGAACACCTGATACCAGCCATGAGAACCATGATGAACTTGTTTATTGAAAAAAACGAAGGCTTCTTCCCACATTTGTGAGAACTCTAAAAAATATTCAATTGAATTTCGGACAAATCTCATGATAAAAAAAAACTTAGCCTTTATGTAGAGATTCGTTCCAACAGTTTCACTATGCTATACGAACAGAAAAAAATTTAAGTCAGTTTCCTAGTCGCTCTATAAAGGTTAGTTAATATTACTGTCATTTAGGATGTCATATTACTGTCATTTACCCAAAGTTTACAGAAAAATGTCCAAAATCATTAATCGACTGACTACCTTTGCTGTTGCTAAATAATATTATCGGTAATTCTTTCCGCGTTGAATCAGTTTATTAGTTAATTGGAGTTATATTATGAAATAATCAACTAAGCAAAATCACAAACTGATAAAGAAATTCATTCAACATTTCAACAGTATTTGCCAAGTGCATTTGACAAATAACTAAAATTTACTAATATATCATCTGACTACCTTACTTTGTAGTGAAAAACAGTGTATTTGACTACCCTCACATATTTCACACGAGTAATCTGACTATTGGTATCAATATAATAATAGTGCATTGACTAGTAGCTAAGATTTTATTTATGCAGGAAGGAGGGGCCAAGTGCGAATGCCCGCAAAAACGAACCTTCCCATAGAGGAAAGAGAGAGCCACAATCAAGGTTCAAGGTTTTCGAGATGCCTGGATACTCTGCGTTTGAAAGACTGGAGGTCATAGATAGGGGTTTTGTGAAGTGGGTGAAGTAAAGAGTGGAATCATCGGCATTCGAATGGATAGGACAGGAAGTGCGACTTAATAGCCCATTGATAAATAAAAGGAAATGAGTAGTTGACAGGACAAGACTCTGAGAAATACCACTATTAATAGTTTTAGGAGAACAGTGGTCATCTACAACCGCAGTTATAGATCGGCCAGAAAGGAAATCAGAGACGAAGACACAGATAGAAGGCTAAAAACCGAAGGAGGGCAGTTTGGAAATTAAAGATTTGTGCCAGACTCAATCAAAAATTTTCGATATGTCTAGCGCAATAGCAAAAGTTTTACCGAAATCCCGAAAGGAGGATGACCAAGAGTCAGAAATATGCAAGAAGATCGCCAGCAGAACGTCCCTTGCGGAACCCATACTGGCAATCTGAAAGAAGATTGTGAGAAGAGAGGTGTTTAAGAATCTTCCTATTTAGGATAAATTTAAAAACTTTAAAAAGGCAAGAAATCAAAGCAATTGGACGATAGTTGAAGGGTTGAGAGGTCACCCCTCTTTGGAACAGGCTGAATGAAAGCGAACTTCCAGCAGGAAGGAAAAGTACCAGATGAAAGACAAAGACGAAAGAGTTTGCAGGGTGTCAGCACAGAAGCACAGCTCTTGAGAACTACACGAGGAACACCATTAGGACAGTAAGGCTTCCTAGAGTTGAGCCCAGATAGATAGAACAGAAAAAACATCTCTGGAAGAGATTCTAATTTCAGATATAGTTGAGTCAGAAGGAGGAGAAGATGGAGGAAAAGCACCAGAATCGTCTAGAGTTGAGTTGGAGGAGAAAGTTTGAGGGAAAAGTTCAGGAGAAGAACGACAACTGAGCCATCGGAATATGAAAGAGGGGGAGATGGAAAAAAAGAAGTAAGGTTATTGCAGAGGTTCTTGGCTAGGTGCCAGAGAAGCGGGCAGAATTAGAATTAGAGAGGTTTCACATTTTTGTCGGATGAGGAATTTTTGACGAGTCGAAGAACAGATTTTGCACAATTCCGGCCAGAAATATAAGCTAATTGCGAGTCAGGAGTTGGATGGCGACGGTGCCTTCTGAAAGCCTCCTCTCTGTTGCGGATAGCATTAGAAGAAGCAAAATTAAACCAAGGTTTTTTTGCATTTGTAGTATGAATAGAATATGGAATGTACTTCTCCATGTCTGAAAGAATCACCTCCGTCATGCGGTTAGCGCACACAGAGGGGCCCCGGCCACGGAAGCAGCAATCATTCCATGGGAATTCAGAAAAGTACTGCCTAAGGACCTCCGGATCTGTGGCGCCAAAGTGTCAAAGCCGTCTCCTCTTGGGATCATCCAAAGACCGAACTGGAGCAATAGGACAGGAAAAAGATATAAGTTTGTGGGAGTAGCCCAACGGAGAAAAAAGTTTGACAGAGTAAGAAGGATGAGTGGTGAGAAATAAATCCAGATTGTTGGGCCTATCTTCAGGGCAATCGTGGATACGAGTAGGACGCTGTACAATTGCTCTAGGTCATTCAGGATAGAGAAGTTGTAAGCTAGTTCACCAGAGATGTCAGTGAAATTGGAGGAAAGCCAAAGGTGGTGGTGAACATTGAAATAAAAACTGGAGATTTCAGCAAAAGGAAAGTGGAATAGAATGTATTCCACTTTGGAAGGAAGGTAGTCAAAGAGTTTTGGATAGTCAGTAGAATTAGGAAAAAGGTTGACAGTGCAGATGTATTTTGTTTGAGATAGGTATGTAAGCCGTAACCAGAGGGCGTAGAATTAGGAGGATTCAAGTTCTGGAATACGAGAGCAAGATAGGTCGTTGCGTACATACACGCAACACCCACGTTTGGAATGAAATTGAATAAAGTGGGCCCTCATTATTCACGGGGAATAGGTTCCTGAAAACTACTGTGAATCATGAAACCGTGAATAGTGAAACCTTGGGCCTATGGAAGAAAGAGGGATAGGTGTACCGAGTTCAGATATTCTATACTATAGTATTACATTATATTAAATAATAATGTACCATTAAATAAAATGAAATAACAAATGTATCTGTAAAGAAAATTAATCAATAAAAACAATATATTAATATATTAGCCATTCGGTCTTATAATTCAATTTTCTGGCTCGTCGACTCACTTTCTTGGATCTTTTTGCACTTGATCTGCTCTCAATATTTTCTTTTCTCTTTGGAGCCATTTTAAAGGGCAATCAAACCGCAAAAACGAACTAAAAAAATAATGACGACTACATTATGATAATAGACAACAATAGATGATTATGATAATGGTTGTGTATGAGCCGTTTTCGCAAAACACTGCTACAGCAAACAGCTGTATAGATGTGGTTGGCATGAATCGTGAATAGGCGAAACTTAACACCGTGAATAGTGAATCAGTATACATAAATTTAACCGTGAATAACCGAAACCGTGAATAGTAAAACCGTGAATAATGAGGGTTTTCTGTATAAAGTAGGAGGGTACAGAAAAGGGGTTGCTGTCATTCGTCCCAGACACCTGAGTTTTAGTGAGGACAAGAAGGGGAGGTTTAGAGGAGGAGAGGTAGTGTTCAACATATTGAAAATTTAGGAAAGGCCACGAATGTTGCAGAAGTCTATGAAAAGTGAATCAGGCAGAAGCCAAGAACATCTCGAATGGGCAGTAGCAGAACCAGCCCAAAAGTAGGACATTTATGGTCCCCTCCCCAGAGGAGTCTGACGCTCTTGAGGCTGATGCCATTTTTTTTTTTTTATTTTGAAAAGATTGCGTAGTGTGTAAGATCTACAAATCTACAGAAGCTAAGGCTAACAAAGACCCTAAGATCCACTCTAAGGTTAGCCCGAGAGAAAGAAGAGAGTAGGGGTTTAAAAGAAAAGAATAAGGGGCTAAGTAAGTAGCAAAACCTATCATTCGTGGGTTATCATTCATTCAGAAAAAGAGAGAGAAAGACTCGCCATCATCATCCTCCGGCCACTGCCGACAAGTCGGAAAAATAGTCGAAGAGAATAGGAAAGGGGTGAAAGATGAAAAGCAGTAAAATAAGAACGCTTCCAAACTATGCAAACACAGTCTTAACTCAAAGAAACACTGTCATATCATGCAAACTAGACATGCAAGTAAAGAGAGGAAAAAAAAAGTATGAAGAGTATAACAAAAAGTGGGTTAGTTTACGCTACAAGCTACATCTAAGTTCGTGTTAGTTTATTATTTCTTCTTAATATAATTTTATTGCTGGCATGTCACAAGCTGGCATTAATCGCCAACAGACTCAAACCTCGACCATTACCCTGAGAGCTCCTGTTGCCAATTGTTTTATTATTTTAAACGACATTAATATTTTTAAAATGCCTATCTAAACGATTTTTAAACATATTAACGCTGGTAGAGTTCACGACGGACGTGGGAACATTATTCTATTTATCAATTACTTTAAAGGTAAAAAAGTTTTTAGCGATATTAGTAATGAAACTGCCACGTAATTTAAATGCGTTATTACGAGTATTGCTATTATCGAAAATGAACAATTTATTAAAAATTTACGATATCGATTTTATTAACGATTTTGAAAACTTCAATAAGCTCCTCCTTTAATCTCCTAGTTTCGAGTGAATGCAAGTCTAACTCTTTAATCCTCTCTTCGTAAGAATTGTTGCGTAGTGACGGAATCAGTTTCGTGGCACGTCGCTGAACCTTTCCAACCTATCAATATCCTCCCGCAAATACAGGCACCAAAACTGAATGGCATATTCTAAGTGAGGCCCGACTAGGGACATGTGAAGGGGCAATATAATATTCTTCGATTTAAATTCGAAATTACGCGCTATGAAGCCTAACATCATATTAGCTTTTGCGCAAGACTCTAGGCACTGGTTCCTAACTTTCAAATCCTTAGATACGCGTACGCTTGAATCTACTTCCTCGTCAACGCTCGCTAACTGTCCATCATCCATCGTGTACGTGTAATTGTTGTTACGAGAACCTCTATGCTAAACTTTACATTTGTCTACGTTAAATTGCGTCTGTCATTTATCCGTCCACTCTATAATCCTATTTATATCGTCTTGGAGCCTATTTCTATCGTCCACGTTAACAACTTTACCGCCTATTTCAGTATCATCCGCGAATTTTGACACGTTACTGTTCAAGCCTACATATATGTCGTTAATGTAGATTACAAATAGCAATGGGCCTAACACTGAACCCAGAGGGACACCGCTACCTACATCCAACTACCTCGATTGACTACCATTAACAACGACCCTCTGTTTCGTAGCACGAAGCCATTCCTCTAACCCAGTGCTCTTCAACCTGGGCGGTACCGCCCACTAGTGGGCGAAGGATCTCACTAATCTAAAGGTAATTGCAATTAATTTTATTGTTTTATGCAGGGTATATAACTTTTAGTTTGAGTTTTTGCATTTTTAATTTTGGTGGGCGATACGGAGATTCAAAAGTTACAAAAGTGGGTGGTAAGGCATAAAAAGGTTGAAGAGCACTGCTCTAACCAGTTAGCTACCTGACCGCGTATACCGTGCGCTTTAACCTTCGCAATTTATCTTCTATGCGGAACTGTATCGAACGCTTTTTAATCTAAATAAATAACGTCAGCAGCTCTATGCCTATCGTATTCGGGCACTATGGCGTCGAAATCTATGCTGACTACTATTAATCAAATCGCGACTTTCTAAGTGATCGACGACACGATCCCTAACTAAGGATTCCAAAAGTTCACCGACAAGTGACGTTAAGGTAATAGGCCTATAATTGCTAGCTACTGTGCGGTCGCATTTTTAAAAAATGGGTGTAACATTAGATAATTTGAAACTTTTGGGAATAATCCCCGCTTCCAGTGACTTATTAAAAAATTTTGTTGAGGGGCCTACGATAACATCTTTCAAACTTTTAGCTAATCTTTTAGCTAACTTTTAGCTTATCGATATAATGCGCAATCTCACCCTCGTAAACAGTTATTTCATTCAAAATAGTCTCGCTACTAAATGGAACGATATCGTCCACGTCGGGGACATTATTTACGTCTTCTACGGTAAAAACTGTCATAAGAAAGTTGTTAAAAATACCCGCCATCGCCTGAGCGTCGGAAGCCAAAGCGCCGTTAGCGTCCACTAGAAGGCCTATGTTATCTTTTATCGGCTTACGATTATTGACGAAGTCAAAAAACTTTTTCGGATTATGTTTATTATCCGCAGCTAAAAGTATCTCAAAATTACGCTTCGCATTCCTAACAGATCTTTTAACCTGACGTCTAAGCTCGATATATTTATTAAAGTTAGCTACCTTGCCATTGCGCTTGTTAAGTCTATGCGCTTTGTTACGCTCGTTATGAACTCACCATTTCCCTGGTCCACCACTTGGGCCTACCATGATTACTAGCGCGCTTGGGCCTACGCGGAATAGACTCCCTTTCGATATTCAAGAAACTTTCTTTAAACGCCTCCCAATGAAACTTTGCGTCATTACCCATAAATAAATTATCCCAGTCCACTACTCTCATCCTAACCGCAAAACTATCAAAATTAGCCCTACGAAAATCAGGGACTTTTATTACGTTACTATCTTACTGTTTTCTATCAATAGCTTAAACCTAATAATTTGGTGATCACTACATCCCAAACTTTCACCTACTTCCAAACCTTCGACTATATTTTCGTCGTTCGTCATCACCACGTCTAAAATATTGTCACTGCGTGTTGATTCGGTAACCACCTTTCGTAAAAAATATCTTCCATGAACTCAGTCTCAAACCTTCATCATTACCAGTAAAAGTCTCGGAGCTATTGAAGAATAGGGACCCCAGCCTTCTCTAGTTAGCTTTATAAGGCTAACTAACGAAAATATCATGACCTAACCTAACCAATCGTCAAGGGCGTACAGTTAACCTAACGATTGGTTAGGTTAGGTCGTGATATTTTCGTTAGTTAGCCTTATAAGCCTAACTAAAGAAGGCTGGGGTCCCTATTCTTCAATAGCTCCAAAGTCTCGTAATTAACGTGAGGGCAGTTAAAGTCCCCGTCCCCAATAATTATACTATTCTGATTATTAATAAAGTTACCAAGAAGTGGGTAAAATCTAGTATCGGTATCGAGGGGTTAAACGGGAGGTCTATAAACAACAACGAAATTAAAGCTAATACTACGCGCCCTAACTTCAACGCATATCGCATTAATTGCTGCCTGAAAATCTATTTTAACCTCGATAGCCCTAAGGGAATTACGAATGTACAACAAAACGCCGCCACCAATCCTATGTAACCTATCATTAGTAAAAGTTTAAAACTCGCTATATCAAGTTCTCCTGACAAGTTCCGAGTTACGGCATTTAACCAGGTTTCGGTTATTGCAACTACATCGTAGTTCCCGGAATAAATTATCGCCTTAAATTCGTTCAATTTATTTCTAATACTACGCGCGTTATAATATAAAAGACATTTAAATTATTTTTTACCACGGATCGGCGTTTTAAACTATTTTTCACGTCGGGCCGGCGTTTCCCGGACCCACAACGTTTACAGAGGGCTTCGACCTATATAGCTTTCGAACATTCTCATCGATTAACCTACCTAGCCTAGCATTCCCTATTTCATTGAAATGCACCCCACTGAATTCTGACCACAGCTTTACGAAGGGTACATTTTCCTGAGCACAAATCTCTTCTAGTTTAGTGTTCAAAAATATTGTTTTTGACATAATCCTAAAATTTAAACCGTGCCTACGGGTACTACCTAGAACTAAAGACCTAGCTGACCTTGCCTTCAGGGACTTAATTAACGCCCTGCATCTCTCCAAAAGGTCAGGCACTCTCGTATCGAGCCTATACGAGTCGTTGCCCCCTACCATCGTCACCAACATCGAGTGACGAGAGGCAACTTACTCCTATCTACTTCGTTTCTAATTCTGTCAACCCTGACCCCTGGTCAGGGTTGCATTATTCATTAATGGTATCATCGTGTAAAAAAATGTGTATCACATTTATACAGTAAAATCGATGCGGTACTTATCTTCGACAATTGACAATATCTCTGTACTCGTACAGTGTAAACAAAATAGTTGTGACGGATTAGTAAAAATTAACAAGTACGAATTAAAAACAAAAGGCATTTTGGTGATGCGACCCATTTTATACATTCCCGAATTGTTATTGAAATTATTTATAAGGTATATGAATGCACATTTCAGAATGTTCCTTTCAGTTATTTCTTCACTTTTAGCAGAATTTTTTTTAATTATTCGCCGTCCTACACGGATATACAGGGTGAGCGAAAAGTCCCTGTGCACCTGCAAGAAGTGTAGAGAACCTGTACGTGGACAGGTGCATAGGAACTTTTCGCTCATCCCGCTGCTTTACTATAACGTCTAAAATTTTTCCAGTTTGACCTATATAAACTAAGTCTGTTTACATCCAGTCGAGGTGACAAACCGTTATTTGGGCTGTTCTTTATTAGGTGAGATTTAACAGTATTTTCATACTTTAAGACGACGTTAATTCCAAGTGTTTTAAGTAAGGTCGGAAAATGCTTAAAATTTACATGGTAAGAGACGCTAAGGATATTTTTATGATCAAATTATAATACCTTTCTTTAGCTTTGCTTAAACAGTTTTCTAGATATTGGAATAGGATAACATAGTTTAATACCAATATTCATAATATTGCATAACTCAGAATCTAAAAATTCAGGACTAACAACTGTTAATGCTCTGAGAAGAACAGAAAAAAATTTGAAATTTTTTTCGAGGGTAATGGTCAGAATAAAAATGAACATGCGAGTTGATAGTAGTAGTCTTGCAAAAAAACTTCAAATTTGAATTGATTCGTGCATCTTCGAATTTTTAAATCCAAAAATGATAAGCATCCGTCATTTTCCTTTTCAACAGTAAATTTTATAGATGGAACTAAATTATTGAGCCTGTCGAGGAATTCATCAACATCAAAATTGTCAGGCCAAAGGCATAAGACATAATTTATATACCGG